>CM076579.1:206667138-207066150 GCA_034641835.2 Pinus albicaulis | reverse complement strand
TTTGTCTTAATTTTTTTTTGTCTCAAAGTGCTTTTGTCTTAAATATAAAGCTTTGTCTTAAAACGTTTTTGTCTCAAATATAAAGTTTTGTCTTAAAATACTTTTATCTTAATTTTTTTTGTCTCAAATTGTTTTTGTCTTAAATATTTTTGTCTCAAATCGTTTTTGTCTTAAATATAAAGTTTTGTTTCAAACTATTTTTTGTCTTACACTATTTTTGTCTTAAATTTTATCTTTAAGACAATTCAATTGATATTAAATTTTAATATAAAATAACTAAAATAAAAAGTGACTTTTTTAAGACAAAAGATTTCTTTTGTCTTAAAAAAAATGTCTTAAAACACCCTCACATGTAGTAGTGATTGCAGCCCTTTATTGAGCTTTGCATATTTGATGCACAACTTGGAAGAGCATTAGTTTATCATTAACAGAACAATGAAACACTTATGTGAATGTACTGGTAGTAATATGTAGACTCAAATTAATATTGTGGGTTAAGGAGGGAATAAACTTAAATGGTAGAAGATGGTCATTTCCATTTGAATCTTCGAAATAAAATCTGGTTTATCTCGAAATGTTCGTAAATCTTTGGAAATAATTAGTATTTGCATAATATACTAGGGTAAGTAGACCCTATTAGTAAAGAAAGGGATTTAGAGGTGGGGATAACTTAATAACCACACTAATGGGGCTCCATTGGAAATGATCTCTATTTGCAAGTGGACATGCTTGGGACATCAAAGCTCCAAGTATTCAAGAAGAAATTTTTGTCTTTATTTTTTCTTTTATTATGTCACAAACGTTTCATGTAAGTGTTAAAAGCGAGTTCTCCAATATTGAATGCTATAAATACATTGAACAAATTAATAGAATACTTAAGTGCATCCATAAATGATTCCATTAGAATATATGAATTTATCAATGTAAGAGATTGACCTACTCGAAGTGCATGTAAAAGGCAGAGGCTATCGAAGTTGAGGCTGCTAGAGCAACATGGGCAAACTGGATACAACAAACATCAACAGTGAATCTATGAATCATGCCATCATATTCGAGCTGCAGAGCACTTTGCAAACATCAACAATGAATCCATAAATCATGCCATTAGATTCAAGTTGTTGAGCACTTTGAAAGCTTCCATTATAAGATCATATATTGGTGGTGCGATGGTGAAACAAATAAAATACCATAGTTGTTACGCTAGGTCTTTTGGGTCACAAGAAGGAAAATGCATATAGCCACATCCTTTGGGTCAATCGAAAGAACACTCATCTAGCCACATTGAAATTGAGTCAATAACCACTCGTCCCAACTTTAACTTTATAATATATTCATTACAAACGAAAAAATAAATGTTAGTGAAGTTGTGATGAAGTAATGATGGCATTACTTCACTTGGAAAAACCTTAAATCAAATACACACTTAATACATGCTTTTATTCTAAAATATTCGAATCCATTACCTCTGGAAGAGGCCAAATCAGATGGCCAATGCAAAAAATTTGGGTTAAAAATAAAATGACAATGAAAAAAATACTAAAAAAACATTTGTTTCTTTCAAACTTTGTCTAAAGCAATTCATATCACCAAAAAAATTCATTGGTTTTTGTGCAAGATTTATAGAAAAAGGACCAAATGATTACTATAGTCCCTACAGCCCTTTGGGCAACGACTAATAAAATAAAGTGTAAGAAAGGAATGAGGAGAATGGTTTCTATTTTAAATAAAGTGTGGGTAAGGAAGCATCATTGGGTAAATGGTTTTTCTTTTTTCTTTTTTTCTTTTTTGCTTTAAATTAAGTTTCTATTGTGTCAAACTTAAAATATATTTTTCCCATCACTATAGTTAAAATTATTGTTGGTCTTAATGTGCCACAAGGGAAACCTTATATGTTGACCAACAATATAAAAGTAAGTATGCCAAAATTAAGTCATTGTTTCTAAAAAATACTAGAAAATAGTGATGTTGAGCTACATAGAAAAATAATAAAACTACATAAAGAGTACATAGCATGAAATTAAGAATTAAAGGAAGTCATCGTAGAAGGGTCTTGAGCGTTGGTGTTGGATAAAGCAGAGATCTTGAGCTCGCATTGAAGGTTACTCTCCCAATGAGCCAAATGAGAATCCAAGATAGCAAAACATCAACATTGGTATCATTGTACCCTCTTAATATCATTTAGGGAAGAAATTATGTCATTACTATCTTCATGGTTCACTTTCACGATGCGATCAAAAAGAGTTTTCATCTGCTAATGGAGGATGCTAAATTCAGGTACTATATTCGTGTACCCCTAATGTGACTAGGGTGAGGAACCCAATTGGACACCTCTTCCAGAATCTCAGAGTCAAAAGAAGCATGGTGATAATTAGTGGTCCAAGTTTCAAGGTGACAAATTTCCTCACGAATATATTGAGGTGTTGCAGAGTGGAATATAGTAGCAGTTTCATGAGCTTGGCCAATGAATGTGAGCAACCTTGCAGACCTTGGCCACCTCCACTTGTGTTGCCACCACCCTTGGGTTGTGCATACACTTCCTGGCCATAGCGAACCAAGAAGGAAGAAGTTGGACAAGATTATGGGCGCTCACCAAATTCAAACAGGAGGAAGGGCTAGTCATACCGAGACAAAGGAAGTGTGAGACGTGCCTGGGAGTTTGGGATAGCCCATGCCAACCCACCAACAGAGGCCAATACACCATAGGCCTAGAAGTCCTACTTCACCATGAATACTCCCCAACACATCAAAAGACCCCAAGGCACCGAATGCAAGGAATCCCAAAGGAAATTAGAATAAAAGAACTAGATAAGAAAGCTACACACACAAAAAAGGAAACAAGAAGCAAATATTAATAGAATAGGAAGTAACTGGAAGACGCTAACCTAAGTTTCAAGAGTAAACCAAGAAACAAACATTGTGCATGTACTATGGCGATGCTAACAACCTCCTCCTCAAGCATTATCCAAGTTTGCAAAATTACGCATCCCAAACGATCTAGTTATCTAGCTTCAGGCACTCGATCACAAAACAGAAAATCGAATAAGCAGTTGTGACCACAGACCTTAGCAAATGGAAAAACATGCATGGAATACAAGAACACTCCCACCATAACCCTAGATACATATGCCCCTTTATTAGAGGAAAAAAAATAATCCTGCCATATATTTGCAAACTTTCCACCAAAATTAAACGAGACACCCTCAGATCGATAAGGGAGTAATCCTTACAGTGACATGGGAAGAGACTTGGCAGTATATAAATTCTAGGAAATGACATTAACCTTCACAAGGCATAATACTTGTCAAAAACTTGATATCAAGGAGAATAGATAATAAACTCCCATGAGTTGTGCATGGGTGGGCTAGCCATGCTACCGGCCCCCATTAAGTGCAATGGCAGGGAATAAGGTGGTAGGTGCCCTCCCCGACCTCCATTTCCACGTTGTCATTCACCTCAATTAGAACATAATTGTCATTGTAATCGATAAGTTAGTAAATACAAATATTTGAGTGTATATTGATAATAAAATTTTTAAATATTTCGAAGTTTCAATTAATATTAAAAGATTAAATAAATAATTTTTTCCCACACAAATTACCTATATACATATTTATTCACAATTCATAAAAATTGTCACTATGAATCATGATAAGATAAATTTCATAACCTTATCATACAAATTTGAAAACTAGAAGTATTAAATACAAACATACAGATTCAAATTTGAAAACTAGTATAAAATACAACATACATATTTTGACGGGGTGAAAAATAATATAATAATTAAAATTAATTTTATTAAAAACAAATTTATAATAAGAATTTTAATTATAAAATAAAATAAATAAGAGCGTAAATCATAATTTTAATTATAAAAGTAAAATTTTAAAATAAAATAAATAAAAATAGAAATCTTTAAATAATAAAAATATAAAAATAAAATAAATAAAAATGGAAATCTTTAAATAATTAAAAATATAAAAGTAAAAAAAATAAAATTAATAATTTTTATTTTAATTATCAAATTATACCGTGATTTATACATTTAAAAGATTGAAAACAAATCATTATGATATGCATATCTTAATTCCAAACACTTGAACCGGCTTAGTACATCCCAATTTAAGATTAATTTAACATTACTTTAATTTTAATAGAAAAATATATTTAAACATATTAATATTTCTGATTAAAAAACTATTTACTCTATTATTCAATACTAATTATTCTGAACCTCGATTGATAAATTTATAACAAAATTGTACTTCCAACTCCTATATATTTCAGTTTTTTCATGGATCCTAATCTACGCTAATCTTACAATATATTTGAACATGCTGGCTAGGGAAACAACGAACATAATGGGACAAAAATATATGTACCCGGACAACAAATATATGCAAAGGTTATAAAAAAAATGTCATTCAATGGACGGTATGTTTCCATGAACAAAGGCAAAAAAAAATCCAGGAACAATTCTGATGTATATCACTAGAAATGTTATGAAGTTTTTCTGTAATGTGGAAGGTATGTTTCCAGGAGGCAGAATTCTGTGCGTTTGATAGATCCGAACCTATGTTGGTCGGGTTTTAATGTTTAATGGATCCCATTCCATGCTGGTTTTAACGAATGAAAACGTTCTATACATATACACGAGGACAACAAATATCTGTGCGAGTGACCCCAAAGAAAAGTAAAGTGAGTGGCAAATATGTTTCCAAGAGTCCTGGTGGAGTGAGATTGATTTGGAGCATAGAAAGCACGAGTGATAAAGATGGATGGCTGGCGTTATAAGTCTGGGTTTTTTCGGGATAGAGCCGGAGTTTTAATTACATGACAATAATTGGGACAAACAAATGTGTGGGCGCTCGACACATTGCCTTCAGCTTGTCTTACATGTTGGAAAGGTAGAGGATTCAATCACACAAATAACACGAATATTTCACACGAACAATGAGTTGTTGCTCTTCTATTAATCACCAAAACTCTGAATCATAAAACTCTCTTACTCTCTTGAAAAAAATGAACCCGTGAAGGGTATTTAATCTAATTAACATGCACAGACTGTCACTCATAACTGAACTTGATCTACTTGCGTAACTCACTGTCTAACTCACTCACCAAATCTAACTGTAACTCAACTCAACTAACTCCACTTAACTATTTGTCTAACTTCTGCATGAGGAAGTAATTATATATTTTAACACTCCCCCTTAATTACGACCTCTAAACTAAAACATAACTTATGACAACTCAAACATGCCTGCTGGTCTATGTCTCAGCTAGGCTTACAACACCCAAGTTTCTTTTGTGAAACTCAAACAAATCTACTGCTAATGGCTTTGTAAAGATATCAGCCAATTGATCACTCGTTCTACAAGGCTTCAAGTGAACTTCTCCATTGCTCACAAGTTCTCGAATAAAATGATATCTAGTATCAATGTGCTTGCTCTTTTGATGAAACACACTATTCTTGGATAGTGCAATTGCTGATGTGTTGTCACAGTATATTGCTGTTGATCCTTGTTGTTTCTTCTTGAGTCCATCCAACACTCTTCTTAACCATACTGCTTGACATGTTGCTGAAGTTGCTGCTACATATTCTGCTTCTGTTGATGATAGTGTCACAATAGGCTGCTTCTTAGATGCCCATGCTATCACACCTGAACCGAGATGGAACACATAACTAGATGTGCTCTTCCGATCATCCAAAGTTCCTGCAAAATCACTATCTGTATATCCAATCAATTCTTTCTTTTCTGTACTTGCATACATTATGCCATAATCTCTGGTTCCTACTATGTATCTCAGAATTCTTTTTCCAACACTCCAATGTGTGTCTTTTGGAGTTTCCATGAATCTGGAAATCAGACTCACTCCCTGCATAATATCTGGTCTTGTAGCTGTGAGATACATGAGGCTGCCAACCAATATTTTGAATAGAGTTGGATTGACATCTGCCCCTTCATCATCCTTACTTAACTTTGTACCTGTTGCAACTGGTGTAGGTACAGGTTTGGAATTATCCATCCTGAATCTTTTCAACAAATCTGTTGCATACTTATTTTGGCAAATAAAAATTCCTTTTTCAGATTGCTCAACTTCAATGCCAAGAAAATATTTCATGAGACCTAGATCTGTCATCTCAAATTCTTTCATCATGGCTGCTTTAAATTCATCTATGTCAAGATCACCTGTAAAAATCATATCATCAACATATAAGCAAACTATCAAAATCTATCCATGCTCATTTACCTTTGTGTATAAGGTAGGCTCAATGCTGCTTCTGCAAAATCCATTCTTGATCATATAACTGTCGATTCTGCTATACCATGCTCTAGGTGCTTGCTTCAGTCCATAGAGCGCTTTCTTCAATCTGTAAACTTTATCCTCTTTTCCTTCAACTTCATAACCTGGAGGCTGCTGCACATAAATTTCTTCTTCTAGAATTCCATTCAAGAAGGTTGATTTGGCATCCATCTGATACACTCTCCACCTGTTCTGAGCTGTTGTCGCTAGGACTGCTCTTACAGTATCCAATCTGGCTACCGGAGAAAATGTTTCCCCAAAGTCTATTCCCGGTTGCTGCGAGAATCCTTTTGCTATAAGTCGTGCTTTAAATCTGTCAATCTCACCTTTCTCATTCACTTTGGTCTTGTATACCCACTTCACACCAATGATATTTTTATCTTTTGGTAAATCAACCAAATCCCATGTATCATTCTTTTCAATTGAATTCATCTCTTCATCCATGGCTTGCACCCAATTGTCATCTCTGATTGCTTCTTCAAATGAAGAAGGTTGGAATGCCAACAATGCAAAATTTGAACTAACATCCAAATCATCATAAATATCCTTCAAACTTCTCATCTTTTTCTTACCTGATTCGCTGCTTGGAGAATTCTGATCTGTGGATCTGCTTGAAGATCCATGCTGCTCTGAAAATCTGGGAGTCTTTGCTGGTGTGACTCTGTTTGGTGTCTGCTCTTTTGGTTCTTGTTGTTCCTCTTCTTCTACAAGATCATCCTCCATCAATGGTGTTTGAGCATCGGTTAGTGTGTCTACAGTCCCATTCCATGACTCTTGCTCTTTGAACACAACATCTCTGCTAATGATTGTCTTCTTTGTGACAGGGTTATACAATTTGTAAGCTTTTGACTGCTCACTATAACCAGTAAATATACATTTTTCACTTTGATCATCTAATTTGCCTCTTATTTTCTTAGGCACATGTGCATAGGCTACACATCCAAAAACTCTGAAATGAGATACACTGCAAGACATACCTGACCATGCTGCTTCTGGAACTCTGTTCATCACGCTCTTTGTAGGAGATCTGTTTATCACATAAACAGCACATGCAACTGCTTCTGCCCAATACTCATTAGATAAGTGTCTTGCTTTCAACATGCTCCTTGTCATGTTCATGATTGTTCGATTCTTCCTCTCTGCTACACCATTCTGCTGTGGTGTGTATCTGGTCGTAAACTGTCTTCTAATTCCATGTTGTTTGCAGTACTCATGGAATGCCTTCGAATCGTATTCTCCACCACGATCCGATCTCAATACCTTGATCAGTTGATCACTTTGGTTCTCCACCAAAGCTTTGAACTCTTTGAACTTTGCAAAAGTTTCAGACTTCTGCTTCAAAAAGTAAACCCAAGTCTTCCTACTATAATCATCAATAAAGGTGAGGAAGTAATAGCTTCCACCAATCGACTGTGTCCTCATAGGTCCACACAAGTCGGTATGCACCAATTCAAGTGGTTTCTTTGCTCTGTAATAAACTCCTTTCAGAAAACTTTCACGGTGTTGCTTTCCTAAGATGCAACACTCACACGTGCTAGCAGGTTCTTTGATGGGAGGTAGACCTCTCACCATCTATTTCTGCTGCAACAATCTTAAACCGGAAAAATGCAAGTGTCCAAACTGAAAGTGCCATAACCAGTATGCATCAGAACATGCAGTTGTAAAAGAACTAACCTGATCATTGTAGTTCATAATGAGAGGAAAGAGTCTGTTCCTCGTCATCTGCACCTTTGCAATCAACTGCTTGCTTGGGGATTTGTCGTAAATAACACATTGTTGCCCCTGAAAGATAACTTTGTATCCTTTCTGCATCAGTTGACCAACACTAATCAAATTGTGTTTGAGTCCAGGGACATAATATACCTCTGATATGGTCTTTGGCTCCCCCTGCTTGGTCACAATGTTGACCACTCCTTTGCCATCTACTGCCACAGTCTTGTCAGTCCCCAACTTGACCTCTGTCTGCACTGTGACATCCAAGTTAGCAACCAAATCCTTGTTGCCTGTCATGTGGTTACTGCAACCACTGTCTAATAGCCAGACCTTATCAGACGGTGCATGCATGGTGTTGCATGCTAGAAACATAGAGTCAGTATTTTCTGTACTGACATTAGCTCTCTGATTGCCTTGATCTGCAATCTTCTTCCTACAATCATGAGCATAATGACCAAATCTATTGCGGTAAAAGCACTTTACCTTTGATTTGTCAGACCTTTGATTATTATGAAAGCTTCTGCTGCTGCTGCTTCCACGTTGATGCTCATGATCATCTCGGCCATCTCTGTGACCGCCATAGTTGTTGCCTCGTCCTCTGCCTCTCGATCGACTTCTTCCTCGACCTCTTGAAATATAGACATGACTTTTGGAAGGTACATTTATGAATCTAATTCATAACTAAATTTATAAATATAGTTATTAATAGAATAAATAGAAATAAATGTAATTACTAGTTAATCAAATAGTAATTATGTAATTAGTGATTAAGTTAGCTGAAAAGGCATGTCTAAAAGACATGCCTGTTCATGAAAAGGTACCTGCATAGGTATAAAAGCAGGACCTCATTGTAATCATTAAAATCATGTCATATATCAATAAAATATTTATTATTATAAATACCCCGTGTATTTTTATAATTAAAAGCTAATTTCTGCTATCAAGTCTACAAGCATACAAGTCTGCTACTACAGTAATCAATTCTAAGAATTCCGCTGCTACAGTGGTATCGGAGCCATCTTGAAGCCAAGTTAAGGACAAGTTGAAGCAATGGCACATAACAGTGTTGTACAAGCCTACGAACGTAGTTTACAAGCTCGAGCACATTATTTACCATATAATGTGCCATTACGTCAAGATCCCAAAAAAATTGAAATAATTAGAAAAATGCTAGAAAAGGTTGAGCACTTAGAGAAGTTATGTGCAAAATATTCTGCAGTAGACCATAATCAAAAAGATGAAAAATGCAGTAATAATAATAAAACAGTTAGTTTTGCTAAAGGGAAATCAAGTAAAATATCCATGGAAAAGTCAACTAAATATATCCCTCCACCAATGCGTAAAAAAGAAACCGCCACGGTTCAAATAAAAAATGATGATGAAATAAGAACTCGTGAGAGTAACATGAATGAAAATCAAAATCAAAGTGGATATGTGTTAACTGAAGGTAAAGAAGCTCCTTGCAAAGATGACAAAATGTCTGGAAGCATTGATCGCACTACTCATGAGCCAAATTTTGATCAGAGGATTTATTTTGGTCCAAAATATATGGTTGCCTATCAGGCCGTTGCAGTTCCATTCACAAGTAACTTTACTTCACAGGTTGTGGCAAGGTTGCCATTACCATTGCCTCTACCAAATGATCTAAAAACCTCATCAATCCATTTAAAAGGTTAGAAGAGATATCCTTATGCAGCAGTAATTTCAGGAAAAACAGATGTGTCTCCCCAGCTAGATGGAGTTCCATCTAAATCTACCTCCATTTCTGAGGTTGTCTCAAGGTTCTATCATGAGAGAAAGCCTGAAACAGTGCTTTGCACTTCCACACCAGAATTAAAAAGACCAGTTAGCGTTGATCTTAATGGCAAGGAAATGGACAAAGAAGATGATGACGCTGACATTATGGCTGCTTTGCAGGAAGTTGACGTAGAACATGAAGTAATGAAAAATGATGATATCCTAGGTGATGTAGTTCTTTCAACTAAGCAAACAGATATGCAGAAGATTTGTTGTATGGCGCTTGGAGTAGAGTCCCCTGGAAATTCTCATTTTTCAGGATCTCAACCATTTTCACTAGATGGAAACTTGTTCGATTGTATCGACCTGGAAGACATATTGGACACTGAGAACAATAACAGACTTGGATATAACACAGAGACTGGCTGGCCTTTCCACATGTATGATATTCAACCCCAAGCCCAAATAAGAATGCAAATGCGCCAACGTGTGGTCGTTGGAGATGAGTATTTTGTAGGTCAAAACACGTTATTACATTGGTCCGTGATACAGGACTACCCTTTTGAGATATTGGACGAGAGCCATCCGACTGATTACCTGAATTCAGTGGCACACTGGATTGCAAACGATATCAGATTACCGGGAGATTTGAAAATCCTGTGGAAAAGTTTTAATCTCCTTCGTCTCAATTGCCAGTATAGCGACACCAACAAAAGACGGTTTCGTTCTATGCATGGATTTGTCATACTGATTGAAAATCTGAGCCCTTATTTCAATAAACAAGGACTGCAGGGCACATATGCTGACAGGCAACGCAAGGATACTGTGAACTTCTGTCGGGAGATACTTAAGCTTGCCGAGATTACAGACTTTAGTGAAGAGGACTGGACTTTTATTTTGGGAACGCATTCTTGCGCTGACAGCTTCGTTGGCATAATGCGTTATGTTTTCTTTTCCGGCAGTACCAGTCATTTGGGCGTCCAAGATGATTATGTCGGCCGCTACAAGGAAGACATGTGCATAATCGTGTGCATCATCCAAGTCATGTTTAACAATCCACAGTTAGATCACGTGACTGTTTTCTTTCGTGAATTAATCCATTACATCTTGATTGATACAGCCAGCCCCAGTGTCGATCTCATCCGCTGTGCAGATATGACCTATGCGTATTGTAGTGAGGCATTTGATTGTTGGTATGCTGGCCGCGCACTGTGTAAAACATTGTTATCTCTGGTTTCCCGTTTCATGGATTTGTGCTATCCTCTTTTCCATTGCACCCTTCCGCCCAACAGCATCCATTTATCGTGCTTCCTCAAGCATCGTGCCTGGAAGAAACGTTGCACTCTGGCGTCGGTTCTACGCTGCTCTCAGGCATCTGTTCGTACGGGCCCACTCAGATATATATATTTTTCTTGGTCCGTGCAACTAGTCATTGGCTTGGTTTATGGTTGTTATTATAAACTAAGTTGATTAAAATATATATATAATTGGTCCAAGCGAGAACAAGGTCATATATCAAAACGGATATACATGAGCAGATTAATGCTAATATGGGTACATAATATTACAACAATATAATTTAATAAAATTTTATTAATTAATTTATATAAATTGATTATTTTTATTAATTAATTTATATAATTTAATTAATTAAATTTAATATGTATATATATATATATTAAATTAAAAAAAAAAAAAAATTATTTGGAATATATATATATATATATATATATATATATATCGCTCTTCGATTAAAAAAAAAAATAACGTGAACAAAGTGAAGAAAATTGTTGAGGTTAAGATATATATATGCCTCACAAATAATCCAAAGTTTAAAAAAAAAAAGGAAAGAAAATTATAAGGATGAGTTTAAAAAAAAGAAGAAGAAGAAGGTACCAGTGATTAAAGACATGCTTAGCAGATAATCCCAGGTGAAGCAAATTGTCGAAAGGTTAAGCTTTGAGGACAAAGCTTTTCGAAGAAGGAGGCAATGTTATGAATCTAATTCATAACTAAATTTATAAATATAGTTATTAATAGAATAAATAGAAATAAATGTAATTACTAGTTAATCAAATAGTAATTATGTAATTAGTGATTAAGTTAGTTGAAAAGGCATGTCTAAAAGACATGCCTGTTCATGAAAAGGTACCTGCATAGGTATAAAAGCGGGACCTCATTGTAATCATTCAATCATGTCATATATCTTATCAATAAAATATTTATTATTATAAATACCTCTTGTGTATTTTTATAATTAAAGCTGCTTTTGCTATCAAAGTCAACAAGCGTACAAGTCTGCTACTACAGTAATCAATTCTAAGAATTCCGTCACATAAAGGCAATTTCCAAAGTGGAATCCTTATTTTTGTCTATCCTTGCTTCATGCGATAGAAGAGATCCCATCAACTCATCAATTGTGAGTTTTTCCAAGTCCTTTGCTTCTTCTATGGCTGCTACCACAACATCAAATTTGGTAGACAGGGATCGAAGAACCTTCTCGATCACTGTTCGATCTTTAATATCTTCGCCATAGATTTTTAATTGATTGACGACAGACATGACCCTATTCATGAAGGAATCAATGTCCTCTGTCTCCTTCATCTGCAGAACTTCAAAATCTCTCCTAGTATTCTGCAATTTAACAATATTAACTTTTTCCATACCTTGATAGCTTGTCGCCAAGGTGTCCCATGCCTCCTTTGCTGACGAGGTTATCATGATCTTCTGGAACACGGCTCGATCTACTCCCTGCTGGATCAGAAGCAATGCTTGCGCATTCTTTCGCTTATCTTTCTTCCACTGTTCCCTCTCTACATTACTGAGGGCTCGTTCTTCTGCATCATCTTTAGGTTCTGCAAACCCATACTTAACATGATCCCAGACATCATGCGCTTTGAGCATAGTCTCCATTTTAATAGCCCACATATCGTAATATTTCCCATTGAAAGATGGAAGTTGTGGCTGAAAACTGCTTGTGGCCATATTTCTTTAAACACAATTTCAGTGCTAAAACCCTAAAAGAAATTTGATATGCTTTGCAAAGCTTTAAAAAAAATATCCTTATAATAAAACCCTAGGTTTTATTATTTTTTATTATTTATATAAAAATTTCTTTATTTAAAAAATCTTTATATAAAAAAAAATCCTTTCTTAAAAACACTTATTATAAAACCTCCACCACTTAAAGCCACTTAAAGCCTCTTTATCATATGCTTATGAAACGCTCCTTTTAAAACACTCCCTTTCAAACCAAAACCTCACGTGATTTTAGAAGTGACTCATATAAAATTAAAAGAACTCCTTTTGAAAACAAAACTCACGTGCTCTGTACCCACGTGATTTTCAAAAATTCAACGTATTTACTTTTTGAATATACGCACACGGATGTACCTTTTGAAAATGCTCACGGGCCTGTGGTGTCGGCTTGTGCTGTGCCGCCGGCCGTGTAGTTCTTGTTTTTAATGCACCGGGTTTCGCACCCCCGATAAAGGCAAGGCTGCAGTGTAAACCAGAAATTTCAGAATTTCGTAAGTTTGTCGAATGTCCGCAGCTCCGTTTTGGGAGAGGATGCGGTCCTTCCAGTCCCTGTGTCCCGTACTAAAAACGTATGGATCATGTGGAATTTTTTTTTTTGTGTAAAAAAAAAATTTTCGGCCTTTTGCTTTTGCCCTTTCTATCGTTTCGTCGCTTCATCACGGATCTCTCGATCCTTCCTCAAATTGACATCAATCCGTTGGAGTGACAGAGGATTCAATCACACAAATAACATGAATATTTGCCACCTAACAATGACATGAGCTGCTGCTCTTCTATTAATCATAAAACTCTCTTACTCTCTTAAAACAATGAACCCGTGAAGGGTATTTAATCTAATTGACATGCACACACTATCACTCATAACTGAACTTGATCAACTGACTTAACTCGCTGTCTAACTCGTTCACCAAATCTAACTGTAACTCAACTCAACTAACTCCACTTAACTATTTGTCTAACTTCTACATGAGGAAGTAATTATATATTTTAATACTCCCCCTTAATTACGACCTCTAAACTAAAACATAACTCATGACAACTCAAACATGCCTGCTGGTCTATGTCTCAGCTAGGCTTACCACACCCAAGTTTCTTTTGTGAAACTCAAACAAATCTACTGCTAATGGCTTTGTAAAGATATCAGCCAATTGATCACTTGTTTCTTCAACCTGTCTTACACTACTATGTTGCTTCATAAATATCAAGCACTGTGTTTTAAGCCAATTATTGGGTTAGTCTTTTAGTGTTTTATTAGTTCTGCTAATTCAATATCATTTTATATTAATTGAATAAACAAACGACAATAAATTAATGATTGAGATAGTGAATGAGAATACAATGTTAACGAAGAAGCCCAAACTCCACCCTTTAAATATTGTCCAAACCTTATTAGTCTTCCTAAAGGGTGGGGAGTAAGAAAATTGTTTAGCTCCGAGAGTTTCTCATAATCATTGAGAATAAAAATACTCTAGCACTAACATCCTTCCATGGGCGTTCTAACATGGACGACTGTGAGACAAGCAGCAGCCCGATTCGCGGGTTCTTCCTCTTCTGTCATCTCTGCCGTTCCAAGGACTGCTCCCATTTTCAAAATCAGCAGACAGACACCTCTAATGGTCGCCCCAGATCGCCCTACTCCCCGCCAATCCCTCTATCTTTCCAACGTGGACGATCAATTGGGACTGAGGTATCATCTTCCCAAGCTTCTATTTTATCGCAGCGATTCCTCTGACAAGAAGAATGAGAAGGATCCAGTGAAAATTATTAAAGAGGCCCTATCCAAGGTTTTGGTCCATTATTATCCTTTTGCAGGAAGGTTAAGAGATGCAGATAACGCCAAGCTTACTATGGACTGCACTGGCGAAGGTGTTCCTTTTGTAGAAGCTGATGGCGATATTTCTATGGAAGACTTTGGAGATTTGTATCCACCTATTCCTCGTGGAGATGAATTTATCACTGAAATATTACTTTCAACCGCAGCCCTTTTTGCTACAATGAGCCGCCTTTCAAGAAAGTTTTCAAACCACCGACAGGCCGCTTCCAAATCTCTGCTTTGTATTTCAACACAAAGACCATGAAGTTTCAGAAGTTTCCATTGCTAAAGAATAGTCAAATTTTTTGTTATTCTAGCCCCTACTCGTATTACTGAAACAGTTTTTCTCACAGCTTTAAAATTACGTATTTCTTGGGCCATTTGCATTGAAATTTTCCGGACCCGAAAAGATTAAGCCGCATTTGATCGAGAAACTGCGGCCACACCTCCCCTCCGTATGACAAAGCCAAATCGGACGCGATTTTTATAATGCAATATTTGATTGAGAATTCGTGTTACAAATTAGGCCGACGTCGCATCTCATTTTGGAACGCGAATTTGGTTTAAAAATCCAATCTATCTCGTACTTATGAAGTCCGTTTTTAAAGGGTTCTTTGTAATTCTCGAAGTTTTATGTATGTTTTAATATATACATATGTTTTAAACATATTATATATATATTATATGCGAAATGTAAGGTGGGCCAAAGAGTTTAGTTTTAATTTTATTTTTAAAAGAGGTTTGTTATAATATGTTTTATATGTTACGGCATATAAAAACAAAAAGGGAAAAAAGCATTGTAATCATTTTTTTTATACAATAGACAGTATGTAATTTTTTTTTACACAATAACAGTGTAATTTTTTTGTGTGCACAACAGTGTGTTTTGTTTTGTAATAGAACAACTTTTTAAACAAAGAGACAGAGTGTTGTCTTGTGAATGACAGAGTGATAGTTTTTCACTGCGTTTGCAGTAGTCAAACTATTTTTTGTAATCCCTCTCAGTGAGGAAGAATTTGTAATATTTTTTTGTTGTTGAAGGAATAGAAGTTTTACAGTGTTGAAAACTCTGTCTCCTGTGAGTGAAATTTTAATGTTTTCTCTGTGTTAAAGAGGGGAGTTTTATTCTCCATTTATTGTTCTGGAATTTTCAAATATTCCAACATTTATCAATAATGTTCCGGGATCAGAAAACATTACAGACTCTCCACTTCTTTTGATTCAGGTTCGTAATCCTCATAGGTGTCTCATCTTTAACTTAATTGCGTACTAGAGCTTTTAATATTCATACATATGATCTAATTGTGGGGAAGTTATTACTTGGCTTCCCCATCTATCTGTCGAATAACAATCCATTTAAGTTCAAGTAGATGGTTAACTAATCCATTTATTACTTGGCAATATATTTGAATGAATTCCACGGTTAGTTTAATTGATTAATGAAGCATCAAACATGTGAACCAGATTTATGAAGTTTAGCTAGGGAGTCCCTCGAAGTTATTAGTGCTTTTTCTCGTTTCGGAGACCACATAATTGGGGAAGTAAAATCTACATTATATAGTTCTGGAGGGTAATATAACGTATTTTTACACTGTCAACATTTTCAGGTAACGCGTCTAAGATGCGGAGGCTTTGTATTAGGTTTGCGATCCAACCACTGCATGAGTGATGGCGTAGGAATCTCCCAATTTCTGAAAGCTCTAGGCGAAATAGCGAGAGGGGTTCTTTCTGAAAAAGAAATAGCGAGAGGGGCAGAGAGTCCCGCGGTTACTCCAGTTTGGAATAGAGAAATCTTGCGACCCAGAGCAAAAACTAGTGTGAAATTCCCCGACCATGAATATCACTATGCAGGTCAAGATGAATATGGGCAACTTTTTGCGCCTCCGGAGGAAATGAACGTGAAATGCTTCTTGTTTGCTTCAAGAGGAATTGAAGCTTTAAAACGACAGATAGAAAGCAGCCGCAAATGCACGACATTCGAAGCGTTATCTGTGTGGTTGTGGCAATCAAGAACCAAGGCTCAATCTCTCAAATTCTATCAAGACTCCAGATTGTTGTTTCCTATTAACTGTCGTTCTTGATTTCGACCGCCTTTCTCGGATGGTTACTCCAGAAATGCAATATTTTCCGGCCACGCTAAGGCAAAAGCCCGGGATCTAACTGACGAACCGCTGTCTTTCGCTGTGAAATTAATAAATGAAGCCAAGGGAAGGGTCAACGAAGAATACATGCGATCTATGATTGATTTCATGGAAGTGAAGGGGCACCCACACTTTTTAATTCGGGGTTCTTATGTTATTACGGACTTGTCCAAAGTTGAATATGCGAAATCAGATTTTGGGTGGGGGAAAGCGAGTGTTTGCGGGTTCTCCGTCTCAACTCTCGAATTTGTCCACTCCTTTAATAAAAGACTTTAATGGAATTTCTGTTCCAGTCTGTCTGCCCTCAGTTGCAATGGAAATTTTTGAAGAAAGTTTAAATAACACCATAAAATGGACTGCCAACCACGCGGATCTTCATTCATACGCAACAAAGAAGACAGAGGTGATTTCCTACTGAAAATTTCACTCCTGTCACTACAATCCAAAAGTGTAATTGTTTACTTGTCTGTTCCACAAACTAGGTTGGTCGTAAAAATCAATGTGGAGGATATGTATTGAAATTATTACTGTGGAGGATATGTTTAGGTCACGATGAAAATCATACACCCAATTGATATATAAGTGAACCAATAAAACAATAATCTAGATATCCCGAAAATTTTAAAAAAAAATATCAAACGATAAGAGGATAGTAGCCTTCCCTAATAAGAAAATTGTTTCTATCTCTTGCTGATATCGAAAACCCCCCCCCCATCCTTCCTTTAGCCTCTTCTTAGAAGCATGGTTATTTAAAGTGGAAAAAATGATTTCATTATGTATGGTAATATAGTTTTCCGACATTACGAGGGATGGAATAAAAAAAATGATATACCCAAATTTTTTTGGGATAGAATGTTCCTCACAATGGTTACGGTTTTACGTTTTATTTCTACCCATTGGGTGATATGATATTAGTGCTAAAAATCGTGAGATGTTCGACACTTTGGATGCCCTATATTTATTCCCCTCAAACGCCTACCTCTAATACCTTTTTTACTTTTTAATAAATGAAACTATCCAGATACTGTTACCATCGGCTAGTTTCATCCATCCCTCCACCCTATCCGATAAGCTCATGTTGTGGGGTAGCTTTTAATAAATGAAACTATCCGGCCGTGTTACCATCTATTAGTTTTATCTATGCCTCCACCCTATCCGATAAATGTTGTGGGGGGTAGGCTATCGAGTTGAGTTTTAAACATTTTACGTAATTATTTTTTAATATTTTTTTATTATAAAGTTATTTATGGGAATATTTATTTAATATAAGTTATAACGTTTTTAATATAAAATTGAGTTGTTATATATATATATATATATATAATTGTTATTATTATTATTATTATTATATAATTATTTTTTTTGTTATAAAATTATTTATGTAAATATATTTTAAATATAAATTATAATATTTTTTACTATAAAATAAATTTGTTATTTTTTTTTACTAAAGGTATTTCAACAATATACTAAGGTAAGGCGATCTTATTAGTAAAGAAATGACTTTCGAGGAGGGGATAACCTAATAACTAGACTATGGGCTCCATTGGAAATGCTTTGTATTTGCAAGTAGATATGCTTGGGACATCAAAGCTCCAAGTATTCAAGAAGCAATCTTTGTCTTTATATTTTATTTTATTATGTGAAAAAATGTTTCGGATAGGAGATATTGTTAAAAGGGAGTTCTTTAATATTGAATGTTATAAAAAACACTCACAAAATTAATAGAATACTTCGAGTGCATGCATAAATGATTCCATTAAAATATATGAATTTATCAAAGTAAGAGATTGGCCTACTCGAAGTGTTGGTAAAAGGCGAGAGGCTATTGAAGTCGAAGTTTTCGCTAGAGCGACATGGGGAATTGGATATAACAAATATCAACAACGAATCTATAAATCATGCCATCATAGTCGAGTTGCAAAGCACTTTGCAAACTTCTACGAGTGAATCCATAAATCATGGCAACATATTCAAGTTGTTGAGCACTTTGAAAGCTTCCATTATATCATAATATATTTGCGAGTGCGATGGTGAAACAAATTAAATACCATAGTTGTTATGCTAGATTTTTTTTGAGTCAAAGAGAAGGAACATGCATATAGCCACATCCTTTGGTTCAAGAGAAAGAACATGCATCTAGCCACATTGAAATTGAGTCAATAACCACTCATCCCAATTTTAACTTTATAATATATTCATTACCAATGAAAAAAATAAGTATTCTTGAAGTAGTGTTGAAATAATGATGGCATTACTCCACTTGGAAAAAACCTTAAATCAAATACACACTTAATACATGTTTTTTATTCTAATAGCTTCGATGCTCTTGCTTCGGGAGGAGGCCAAATAAGATGGCCAAAGCAAAAAACTTTAGGTTAAAAAGGAAATGAAATTGAAAAAAAATATTAAAAAAAATATTTGTTTCTTTCAAACTTTATCTAAAGCAATTCATAGCACGAAAACAATTCATTGGTTTTTTGTGCAAGATTAATAAAAAAAGGAACCAACCAATTACTATAGTCCCTATAGCCCTTTGGGAAAGGACTAAAAAAAATAAAGTGTAGGAAAGGAATGAGGAGAATCGTTTCTATTATGAATAAAGTGTGGGTAAGGAAGCATTATTAACACAACACATGTTTTTTTTTCCTTTTTGCTTTAAATTAAGTTTCTATTGTGTCAAAATTTAAAAAAATATTTTTCCCATCAATATAGTTCAAATTATTGTTGGCCTTAATGTGCCACAAGGGAAACTAGATATGTTGTCTAAAAAATATAATAGTAAGTATGTCAAAATTAAGCTATTGTTTCTAAAAAAATACTAGAAATTACTCATGTTGAGCTACATAGAAAAAATAATAAAACTACATAAAGATCACATAGCATGAGATTAAGAATAAAAGGAAGTTATCATAGAAGGGTCATGAGTGTTGGTGTTACTCTCCCAATGAGCCAAATGAGCATCCAAGTTAGCAAAACACCGATATTTTTTGTACCCTCCTAATCTCATTTAGAGAAAAAAATTATGTCATTACTATCTTCATATTTCACTTTCACGACGAGATCAAAAAGAGTTTTCATCTATTAAGGGTGACTAAATTCAAGTACTAGATTCATCTACCCCCTACTGTGACTAGGGTGAGGAACCCAATTGGACACTTATTCTAGAATCCCGGGGTTAGAATAAGCATGGTGATAATTAGTGGTCCAAGTTTCATACATATGATCTAATTGTGGGGGAAGTTATTACTTGGCTTGCCCACCTATGGCTCGAATAACAATCCATATTGTGTGGAAGTAGATGGTAGGTTGTAAAGTTAATCAATCCATATTGTAAGGAATGGAATCATAGGATTGGAATCATAGCAATATATTTGAATGAATTCCACGGTTAATTTAATTGATTAGTGAAGCATGAAATATGTGATTCAGATTTATTAGTCCTTTTGCTCGTTTCAAATACCACATAATTGGGGGAAATAAAATTTACAACATATAGTTTTGGAGGGTAATATAACGTATTTTTTACATTGTCAACATTTTTCGGGTAACGCGTCTAATATGTGGAGGCTTTGTATTAGGTTTGCGATCCAACCATTGCATGAGCGATGGATTAGGAATCTCCCAATTTCTGAAATCTCTAGGTGCGAGAGAGGGGCGGACGAGTCCCACGGTTACTTCAGTTTGGAATAGAGAAATCTTGCGACCCGAGAGAAAAACCTAGTGTGAAATTCCCCCCACCATGAATATCACTATGCAGACTCAAGATGAATATGGGCAACTTTTTGCACCTTTAGAGGAAATGAACGTGAAATGATTTTTTGTTTGATTCAAGAGGAATTGAAGCTTCAAAACGACAAATAGAAAGCTGCCGCAAATGCACCACATTCAAAGCGTTATCCGCGTGCTTGTGGCAATCAATAACCAAGGCTCGAATCTCCCGACCCGATCAAGACTCCAGATTGTTGTTTCCTATGAACTATTGTTCTCGATTTCGGCCACCTTTCCCGGAGGGTTACTATGGTAATGCAATATTTTTCCGGCCACGCTAAGGAAAAAATCCCGGGATCTAACCGACCAACCGCTTTGTCTTTCATTTGTGAAATTAATAAATGAAGCCAAGGGAAGGGTCAACGAAGAATACATGCGATCTATGATTGATTTCATGGAAGTGAAGGGGCACCCACACTTTTTAAAGGAGTAAGCTATAACGCGAATTTTTGGTGAATGATTTGACATTGCAATGGATGACCATACATCTCTACTGTCATGCCAAGAGAAACAGGCCAGTACCCAGCATGGCGAAGATTATGGGGTCTTTCGATTTTCCGAGTGCTCTGTTTTCGACTCATAGTTCTCGAGGTTTGACAACGAACAACACGCAAGTGGCCATTAAAAAAATTGTGTGGGTGTGACACAAGCTATAAATTTTAAATTTGAATTCATTGTTTGGGTGCGACCCGATCTATCAATTTTAAAATTGAATTTATTTGCATTCACACGAAATCGGTCCTTTGCAGACCTTCGTTTAAGAGTTCGGAAAGCGAAGCAAACAAATTTTCGTTACGATTTGAGTGTCGGGGACACATAATTCTTAAATCGCGAGGAACTCTCGAAATCTGTCTGTCTGTCGAGTAAGAATATAATTTTTTCTGTTAGTCTCACATTTTCTCGTTTATTTATCCTCTAGATTATGTCCCATATGAGTTTCCATAATTTTGGGTTCGTTTACACTTTGATAGGAATTTTGTAATGCAATCTACTATATGATAATGAGTGTCTAATGTCCACGGTTTAGTATTTTGGTGAAACAACTATTTTTGGTGCTTTTGGTTCCATGTTCCATGTTTAAGGGCTTTTTATGAATCTTGATGAATCTGGTGAATCTAATTTAGGGATATGGATTCGAGTTTGAGAGTGGATTATTACTACGATCCATCGATGGGCAAGCTCGGAGCGTTGCAGTGAACGGCTGGCCCTTTGGGGAGCGTTGGCATTCCAACTGTTCTTCGGCTCACTTGGGGTCAAACTTGGTTGCAAGAAAGTCTATGGGATGACACTGATGACCATGGTAATTAGTGCCATAGCCAGCAGAATCTCGTTTGGCAATATAGCCAAATTTGTAAGGACAACACTCTGCTTCGTTGTCAACCATGATAATGTCAGAGTACGCGAACAAGAAAACCCGAGGGGCTTTCATTGCCGCTGTATTAGCTATGCAGGGTTTTGGCATCTTGACCGGAGGTGCAGTTTCCCTCATCGTGGCCACAACGTTCAACAGGGCATTCCTTCGCCCCACCTTCGAAGAAAACCATGAGAAGAATGGTTTGCTGAAATCAATTGAGTTCAGATTTATGTTTGTGATAAGAAATGCACTTACCATTACACATTTTGATAATTCTTCATAAGATAACAAAATATATCCATACCCACTCGTTTTGCATGGAGAATTGCAATGTAATGTAATTTTTAGTTTGACATTATGATTATTTTTGGAATTTCCTTCCAACCATTTTCATAATTTTAAGTTGTATTTAGGTTAACCAATTATTGTTTTGTTTTTATTATTTATATAATGTAATTATATATAAAAAAAATATTTTAAATTTTATTAAGAAATAATGTTAAAGTTTTATTATAATTTTATTTGAAATTTTGCTCTTTTAATACATATTTTTCAAATTTTTACATTTTTCCAAAGCTTTTACATAATAATTCAAATAATTTTTTTCATGTTATTAATCTATACAAAATTTATAAAGAGACATAACAATGAAATCTTGTTATCTCTTAGTCTAAAGGTTATTCAAGGACATAGTTGTTAATTTAGCTTTTATCATGCAATTCATCTTATTTTTTTAAGTTAGGCATTTAATTACAAAATTCTCATGGCATCATGTGCATTAATGTTGGTATGATCACACTCATTCAGTATGGTATGTCTGAGTGAAACAAAAAGAGGACATGGAGATGGTCTTTGATCAACTAATTTGTGTGTGGATCACAAAAACATCAGTATGGTCTCTATCATGGGGTGGGTTTGGTCTCTCTCATGGGATTGACTTTGATCCACTTATGTGTGCATAGGTCACAAAACCATTTTGTATGGTCTCTCTCATGGGGGTGGGCTTTGACCTACTTATGTGTGCATAGGTCACAAAACATTTAATATGATCTCTCTCGATGCCTCCACACTATTTAATATGGTCTTTTTCAGTGCAATGACACCATTTAATATGGTATCCCTCATGGGGGTGGACTTCGATCCACTTATGTGTGCACATGTCAAGAAACCATTTAATATGGTCTCTTTCACTTATGCAAGCCTAGGTGTGTAACTTAAAATATGTATATACTAGATCAAATTTATATCAGACCCCCAAATCCAATATAGAACCACCATAGCCAATGTTTCATAATATAAGCCAAGGAGAGAAGGAATTCCTTTGAAAAAACATTGATTTCAAGCTCATATATATATTAAAACCATCAACACAAGGTCAAGACATATATATACATGTGGACCAAATATAGAATTATCCACTCCCCACCCAAAGATGAATACACCAAAGTGCCAACCAATGTAGCATTCCCCTTTTCATATATCTATATATATAATAGGTGGATATTATAATATAAGAGCCAAGGGGAAGGAGGGAGTACCTTTATAAAACCATTAGTCCAAGACTTCTAATATTATAGCGTATGCGACGAACCTCAAATTTAGCATCAACATATTTGAATGTGGGCTATATGAGCATACCCATGACCACAACTTGAGCCCCCAACAATTTTTATTTGATGTAGAACTTGCCAACCTTTAAAACTTTCAAGATGAACTACTTCCAAGATGGATAATCCCTTCTGTCAATTGTTGAACTCACTTCTCCTTAAATGACATTGTTAATTCGTTTTTTAAATAATACTTAGCTCTCAAGTAGTGATGGGAAATGTGTGAGATGACTAACATGTCCACAAGACTAAATCTTAGAACCCTTTTAAGGTTATGCCTTAGCACTCAAGTTGTGGAGGGAAGGTTCCTACAACCTTAGGGCATGACCATTGCAAATTTTAACCCAAGCCACCTATTCCTCCCTTTTAAATTTCAAGGATAATAGTTTAGGGATGGGAATTTTCCCATTTCATGTAGCATTTCAAAGTTCTATCTTGGCGATCACAAGGAACCAATAAAAAAAATCCTGTAAGGTCTTTGCACACTCCAAATTGACTTCTTGCTTTATCTCTCTCTATCTATTATTAATTTCAAAACATGAATAAATACAACATCGGGCATTCTTCTAGATCCATGCATAGTGGATCAGATGGCCCAATTTTAGCTTAAAACAAACCTCTTGAACCTCCTAGATTAACAACTTTTTAATATTAAAAATGTTTACATGTCATTTAACCATATAAATCCTAATCTAGCTAACAAATTCCACACTTTGAGGAACCAACTCCTCTAGTAATTTTTTTTACCTTCTTGGCCATTTGAGTTTAACTGATGCTCCTACATCATACTCCCAAGGAACAAAATTTCCATTATCTCTTGATCATGACTCTTCTACTATTGAAGTCTTTCGGGATCCCAATTCTTATGTTGTAGCTTTCCACTTGTCATATTGTCATGTTATTTCTCTATGAATTCAATAAAATCTTGTATAAGAGTTGCAGAAACTCTTGTTCTTTCATTCAAAGCCTAATCTTTTCGGTTTAATAAAAGTGACTGATTTCTTCCATTTCCAAGATTTTCTCATATGCATTTGCACAGGTAAACATTTCTCCAAAAATAATTTGTCTTTCATACCAAAAATACATATAACATTAGAAAACTTAAAATTTAGGACCAAATTACACTTTTTATCCATTTCCTCCTTCAAGTTTCAATGATTTTCACACTGTTGATTTGCACATGATGCAATAGGGTTGTCATGCTCACTCACTATTGTATTTTCCTCCATAGTTGCATTGGTGCACTCCTATATTAGCTGGTGCGTGTCAGTCACTATACACTGGTGTGTCTGTATGATACAACGCACCGGTGTGTTTCTACGACCTATGGGCACTGCACAAATACCAATACCAATTATAACTCTCGGTATAGAATAGATACCTATATTTCCTCCATAGTTGCATTGGTGCACTCCTATATTAGCCAACCTAAAGATGACATGAAATTAAGTTTTGAAATAATGTGTATAGTTCATGAGCCAATTGTTGCTATGGTACATCATTTCTTTTCGATTTACATTGATGTATATTATTTAATATTGCAATTTTCATTATTCTCATCAATGTATATGCACTCATTACAGTTTATTTTTATGTTTGTAGATGGAAGGTGAAGAAGAAGAAAACAATCAACATCGTGAACAAAAAATTCCTCAAAATAACCCAAGTCATGGAAGTAGCTCGAGCAGTGATAGCAGTTCAAGCAAAGAATGATGATCATTATGTTTGGATATCAAAGCAAGGCGTTGTATATTTTGAAATATGTGTCGGTGAAATCAACATTTTGTTTAATGTAATGGACATAGTGTCCCAATTGAAAGACAAAGGGATACCAATAACTGTCCCATTTTGTATGACAAAGACTGTCTTATTCATATATACATAATAAAATATGTTTTAATTTATTCTACTGTGTTATGCATTGTCACTTTGAAATGTGACACCACAGATTAAATTTATGTATGATTAAATATTATAATGAAGAGATGTGAAATATGATGATATGATATAACAAATTAATCCAAACATCACATTCAAATGCATTAAAAAAAAATAATTAATATGAATACTATTATAAGATATGTGTCGACTTTTGATGAATAATGAATTTTAAAAAATCACAATAATTTCACTGTCACAGGTCGATGTTTCTAAAATATAAAAAATGAACACCAGTGCGTGTTAGTTACTTTACACGGGTGTCTTTGTATGATACAACGCACTGGTGTGTTTCTACGACCTATGGGCACTGCACAAATACCAATACCAATTATAACTCTCGATGCATTTGTGCGATACTATGCACTGGTGTGTTTATGTGAGACTACTCACCGGTCTGTTTGTACGACCTATGGGCACCACACAAATACCAATACAAATTAAAACAATCGGCGCGTTTGTGCGATACTGCGCACCGGTGCGTTTATGTGAGACTAATCAATTGTGCGTTTGTACGACATATGGGCACCACACTAATACCAATACAAATTAGAACAATTGGTACGTTTGTGTGATGTTGTGCACCGGTGCATTTATATAATACTACGAACTGGTGCATTGATATGACCTATGGGCACTGCACAAATCCCAATACCAATTAGAATGACTCGGTGCGTTGTATCACATATAGTGCACCCGGTGCGATTTTAGACCTTTACAGCCCAGTGCAGGCACCTTCGACCGCCTCGGGCCGACTATATAGATGACACACACAGTTGCGTTGACAGTTGAGTAGCCCACCAATGAAAAAAACATCCGTAATAACCTCCGACTGCCCTATTGTTTTAGTTGTGTTGAAATTCTATTAGAAGCTCCGCCAAAACCTATGTTACCGAAAACAGATGTTGTAGAAAATGTTTTTTTGACAATTTTGGTCAATTTTATAACACTAAAAACCTCCTTTATAACCTCCGCTAGAGGGTCTTTTCCTTGTAGTGTAGGATAATGACAGCATAGTTTGGTTGTGGCCTTGTGTTTTTGTGGGATGCTTCTAACACTTTTTGTTGGACGTTGCTGTTCTCATACACATCTCTTGTTATATGTTAATGATGCTATGCAACATACATGTTTTTTTGTGGAAGGCTCACTTGTTTTTGGGCCAGCTTTTTTGGGTTCTCGTCATATTTGTCGGTTGTCAACAATGTAGTTTTTTGGGAGGGCTGCTACGTGTCAGTTTTCAAGTGCATCACAACACTCAGTGTAATTTCTAGTTCTTATTATTTCTTGACTGAATTCTAGTGTTGGTGTTAGAGCTAATCGTCCCTTTCTCGACAATTTCATATGTATCTGTGTCTAAAATGTATGGGGAGGTAGCTAGGCAAAATCTGGCCTCAATTCATATGTATTTTGTTTTGAAGATTAATTTGTTTCTTCTGAACTAAATAGAAAGGTCGCTGAAGATTGTTGTGTTTAATCAAAGCTAAATAGAAAGATTGTTCAGAGGTTTCACACCCTTTGTGTGCAATCTAATATCTATCTAATAATACATTTTTTTTAATTAAAAATAAATAAATTATTAATATTAATTAACATTTACCAACAATCTAATTTATATGTCAACACTAACTTTTCCATATAGAAATATAGGTACCTATTATGTTTAACAACATCTAATTGGTAAATTTATATATCAACAGTAACTTTTCCATATTGAAATATAGGTACCTATTCTGTACCTATATTGTTAAACAGAAATATAGATACCTATTCTGTACCGAGAGTTATAATTGGTATTGGTATTTGTGCAGTGCCCATAGGTCGTAGAAATGCACCGGTGCGCTGTATCATACAAACACACCAGTGTACAGTAACTGACACGCACCGGCTAATATAGGAGTGAACCAATGCAACTATGGAGGAAAATACAATAGTGAGTGAACATGACAACCCTATTGCATCATGTGCATATCAACAATGAAAAAATCATTGAAACTTGAAGGAGGAAATGGATAAAAAGTGTAATTTGGTCCTAAATTTAAAGTTTTCTAATGTTATATGTATTTTGTGGTATGAAAGACAAAGTATTTTTGGAGAAATGTTTACTTGTGAAAATGGATATGAGCAAGTCTTGGAAATGGAAGAAATTAATCACTTTTATTAAACCAAAAAGATTAGGCTTCGAATGAAAGAACAAGACTTTCTACAACTCTGATACAAGATTTTATTGAATTCATAGAGCAATAAAATGACAATATGAGAAGTGGAAAGCTACAACATAAGAATTGGTATCCCGAAAGATTTCAATAGTAGAAGAGTCATGATCAAGAGATCATGGAAATTTTGTTCCTTGGGAATATGACGTAGGAGCATCAATTAAACTCAAATAGCCAAGAAGGTAAAAATTTTTACTAGAGGAGTTGGTTCCTCAAAGTAGGGAATTTGTTAGCTAGATTAGGATTGATATGGTTAAATGACATGTAAACCTTTTTAATATTAAAAAGTTGTTAAACTAGGAGGTTCAAGAGGTTTGTTTGAAGCTAAAATTGGGCCATCTGATCCACTATTCATGGATCTAGAAGAATGCTCGATGTTGTATTTATTCATGTTTTGAAATTAATAATAGATAGAGAGAGATAAAGCAAGAAGTCAATTTGGAGTGTGTAAAAACCTTACAAGATTTTTTGTATTGGTTCCTTGTGATCGCCAAGATAGAACTTTGGAATGCTACATGAAATGGGAAAATTCCCATCCCTAAACTATTATCCTTGAAATTTAAAAGGGAGGAATAGGTGGCTTGGGTTAAAATTTACAATGGTCATGCCCTAAGGTTGTAGGAACCTTCCCTCCACAACCTGAGTGCTAAGGCATAACCTTAAAAGGGTTCTGAGATTAAGTCTTGTGGACATGTTGTTAGTCATCTCACACATTTCCCATCACTACTTGAGAGCTTAGAATCATTTAAAAAATGAATTAACAATGTCATTGAAGGAGAAGTGAGGTCAACAATTGACAGAAAGGATTATCCATCTTGGAGTAGTCCATCTCGAAAGTTTTAAAGGTTGGAAAGTTCTGCATCAAATAAAAATTGTTGGGGGCTCAAGTTGTGGTCATGGGTATGCTCATATAGCCAACTTCAAATATGTTGATGCTCAATTTGAGGTTGGTTGCATACATTATACTATTATAAGTCTTGGACTAATGGTTTTATAAAGGTACTCTCTACTTCCCCTTGGCTCTTATATTATAATATCCGCCTATATATATATATATATATATATATATATATATATATATATATATAGACACACACACACACACATATGAAAAGGGGAATGCCACATTGGTTGGGAATTTGGTGTATTCCTCTTTGGGTGGGGGGTGGATAATTCTGTATTTGGTCCACGTGTATATATATGTCTTGACCCTGCGTTGATGGTTTTAATATATATATCAGCTTGAAATCAATGGTTTTTCAAAGGAATTCCTCCCCTCCTTGGCTTATATTATGAAATATTGGCTATGGTGGTTCTATATTGGATTTTGGGGTCTGATATAAATTTGATCTAGCATATACATATTTTAAGTTACACACCTAGGCTTGCACTTGAAAGAGACCATATTAAATGGTTTCTTGACATGTGCACACATAAGTGGATTGAATTCCACCCCCATGAGAGAGACCATATTAAATGGTGTCGTTTCACTGAAAAAGACCGTATTAAATAGTGTGGAAGCATCGAGAGAGATCATATTAAATGTTTTGTGAGCTATGCACACATAAGTGGGTCAAAGCCCACCCCCATGAGAGAGACCATACAAAATTGTGACCTATGCACACATAAGTGGATCAAAGTCAATCCCATGAGAGAGACCAAACCCACCCCATGATAGAGACCATACTAATGTTTTCGTGATCCACACACAAATTAGTTGATCAAAGACCATCTCCATGTCCTCTTTTTGTTTCACTGAGACATACCATATTGAATGAGTGCGATCATACCAACATTAATGCACATGATGCCATGAGAATTTAATAATTAAATACCTAACTTAAAAAAAAAATAAGATGAATTGCATGATAAAAAGCTAAATTAATAACTATGTCTTTAAATAACCTTTATACTAAGAGATAACAAGATCTCATTATTATGTCTCTTTATAAATTTTGTATAGATTAATAACATGAAGAAAATTGTTTGAATTATTATGTAAAAGTTTTGGAAAAATGTAAAAAATTGGAAAATATGTATTAGAAGGGAAAAATTAGCACCTCTTGCTGCCCACCTTGTTTCGCCATTCTCGATCCTCAAACTTGAATCCCTATCCCTAAATTAGATTCACCAGATTCATCAAGATTCATAAAATTCCCTTAAACATGGAACCAAAAGCACCAAAATAACTGTTTCACTAAAATACTAAACCGTGGACATTAGACACGCATTATCATAAAGTAGATTGCATTACAAAATTCCTATCAAAGTGTAAACGAACCCAAAATTATGGAAACTCATATGGGATACAACCTAGAGGATAAATAAACAAGAAAATGTGAAACTAACAGAAAAAATTATATTCTTACTGGACTGACAGAGTTTCAGGAGTTCCTCGCGATTTAAGAATTATGTGTCCCAGCATTCAAAGCAGAACGAAATTTTTTTTGCTTCCGTTCTGAACTCTTTAATGAAGGCTGCAAAGGACTGATTTCGTGCGAATGCAAATATACTCTGTGTGAATGAAAATAAATTCAAATTTAAAATTGACGAACTGTGTCATGCCCAAACAATGAATTCAAATTTAAAATTTACAGCCTGTGTCGCGCCCACACAATGTTTTAATGGATTCTTGCGTGTTGTTCATTGTTAGACCTCGGGAACTATAAGTCGGAAAAGAGGAGTAGCCAGAAAATCGAAAGACCCCGTAATATTCGCCACGCTGGGTATTGGCATGTTTCTCTTGGAATGGCAGTTGAGATGTATGGTCATCCATTGCAATGTCAAATCATTCACCAAAAAGTCGCGTTATAGCTTACTCCCTTTTTAATTCGGGGTTCTTATATTATTACGGACTTGTCCAAAGTTGAATATGCCAAAGCAGATTTTGGGTGGGGGAAAGCAGTGTTTGCAGGTTCTCCGTTAGGACTAGCACCTCAACTCTCGAATTTGTCCACTCCTTTAATAAAAGACTTTAATGGAATTTCTGTTCCAGTCTGTCTGCCCTCAGTTGCAATGGAAATTTTTGAAGAAAGTTTAAATAACACCATAAAATGGACTGCAATCCAAAAGTGTAATTGTTTACTTGTCTGTTCCACAAACTAGGTTGGTCGTAAAAATCAATGTGGAGGATATGTATTGAAATTATTACTGTGGAGGATATGTATTGAAATTATTACTACATGGAGAATATGTTTAGGTGACAGTTAAGTCATACACCAAACCAAATTGATATATAAGTGAAAGAGTAGAACAATAATCTAGATATCTTGGAAATATTAAACCAAATTGATATATAAGTGAAAGAATAGAACAATAATCTAGATATCTTGGAAATATAAAGGGATAGTGGCCTTCCCTAATAAGAAAATTGTTTCTATCTCATCAGAAACCCCACCATCCTTCCTTTAGCCTCTTCTTAGCGTGGATTGGGACACTCAAGGCCCCATATTTGGACCTAGAATAGTGAAATATAAGTACTTGGATGATGTTGCAGAAGATTCAAGAAAATGTAAGGTCAGGCCTGCCATAGGCGTTAACAACAATAATCTCAATATGTAAGGTAATAAAGTTGTCCAGTTAAGACGATGCAAGAAAGAAGATACAATCTTTTTATTTATTTCCTTCCCTCGAAATAGAATGCTCTATGTTTCAACATTTATCATAATAATTTTTATTATAAAGTTATTTATCCATATAACTTTTTAATATCAATTATAACAAATTTTAATATAAATTATTATTATTATTATTATTATAAAAATAATATTATTAAAAAAATAAAAAAATATTTATAATATAAAATAATTAAAGAATGCATAAATGATAGGCATGGTTATGTAGAGTGGAAAACATGATTTCATTAGGTAAGGTAATATAGTTGTCCAACATTGACAGGATGGAATAAAAAAAATGATATACTCAATTTTGGCATAGAATGTTCCTCACAATGCTTCTGGTTTCTGTTTTATTTCTACACATTGGGTTATACAATAGTAGTGGTAACTGGTTTGCAATTTTGTATTATCCAATGCAGATTAAGAAAGTAAATAACAAATATTGACAGTGATAATCCTATCAAGTGAGCCTGATCAAGCGAGCCTGACTGTGCAAGCGAGCCGGCTACACAAATATTATATCATCATGTTTATATGGCATTATAGTAGTACATAATGCTCTTCACCAAATGGTATGTGTTTTTTTATGACCGAAATCCGAGTACAAGAGACAATGAGGAACAACCTAGCAAGCAAGCCTGATTAGCTCATTACAACTATCAGTACAGGCGCTGTCACAGGTAAGCTCATATAAGGAACAACTGCATGTCAAAGTGCAACGAGCCTGTGTTTTGATGCATCAGGAATTGCAAGCGGTCAAGCGAGCGATGTTCTTTCCATATTGAACAGACAAATGCGTAAGATGGTCCCAAGCACCCAGCATAAGGATTTTTAAAAAAGGGATCATATATCTTTGTGCCTGAGAAATTATCATGTATAGTTGGAAGGTTGATAATTCGACAGATTTAAATCTGGAAATTCAGGTTTATGCATCCATATGTAATTGCCATAGTATATCTGTTTCCTTTCTTACTTAGAAACCACTGTTATACTACGACATTATTATAAGGAACTCTCACTGAGCACAGTTGAGAATGCAATGAATGACTAATGTACTGTTATTTTTGCTAATATAACAGAAATTTTTTTCCTTTTGAAAAAAAAAAAACACTGAGATGTTCAACACTTTGGATGCCCTATATTTGTTCCCCTCAAACACCTACCTCTACTACCTTCTTACTTTTTAATAAATGAAACTATCCAACTTTGTTACCGTCAACTAGTTTTATCTATCCCTCCACCCTATCCGATATCTGTGGTGGGGTAACTAACGGAGTCCCCGGGGTGAGCATGAGTTGCAGTCGAGTTTTAAACATTTTACGTAATTATTTTTAATATTTTTATTATAAAGTTATATATGAGAATATTTATTAATATAACTTATAATTTTTTTAATATAAAATATAGTTGAGAGTGTAAAGCTATGTGATTCATATATAATTATTTTTTGATGATGAACTATACTGAGTAATTTGAAAAGTGTGGGTTTCTCAAATGATAATGTGATTTTTTAGAAGATTTATGATAAAATAAAATATAGTTGTTATTATATAATATTATTATTAAAATACACGATTATTTTTGATATTTTTTATTATAAAATTATTTATGTGATTATTTTTTAATATAAAATATAAAGTTATGTGATTCATATATAATTATTTTTTGATAATAAACTATACTGAGTAATTTGAAAAGTGTGGGTTTCTTAAATGATAATGTGATTTTTTAGAAGATTTATGATAAAATAAAATATAGTTGTTATTATATAAATATTATTATTAAAATACACAATTATTTTTGATATTTTTTATTATAAAATTATTTATGTGATTATTTTTTAAATATAAATTATAATATTTTTAATATAAAATAAATTGTTATTTTTTTTTAATGAAACGAGTAGAGATTTGTACTATTAAAAAATATGGATTACAAGGACAAAACCTTTATATATTCTAATCTTATTTGTGGGTTTGAGATTGAGCACTAAGGCTCAATCCAAACCCTTAAGCAAGTTTCCCATAACACAAAAATTTCAGTGTTTTTCTAACTAAAATTTTTCAAAAAAACCTCATATCTAGACACATTTACATTTCATTTTCCACGTTTTTGTTTGACTTCTTGGTTTTTTTGGTGCAATACTTTTTTCCTTTCCTCCCAACTTGACTCCAAACATGAAAATTTCGATGGCTCATTCATGTTGTTGTTGTTCTTGGAGTCTTTCTCATCTACCTGATCTACCCAAAGAGGTGTCTTTGCAACGTTATTCCTCGTGGTTTGTGGAAAAGATCCATTTTCCATGGGAATGTTGTTTTTCCATTTTAGCTGAGTCCTTAAAATACTCATTAGCATGAGTTTTTTTCTTAATTTTTCCTATTTAATATGTGCTTCTTTTGATTCAGTTTCATTAGCATAATCACCTTTCTATTCAACTTCTGATTCTTTATTATCCTAAGATTCACCCTCTTTGTATATCTTATATTTATTGCCCTTAGCAAATTACCTTTTGTAATTAATTTTTTATTTAATTAACTTTCATCTCACTTGAAAATTACAAATTAATACTCTATTTATTTATTTTTATTTCACGTTTTTCCAAAAAAATAAAACTTATACGCATCAACATACATTAATATCACTAGTATTTTAGTTTTCTTCATTGTAAAATTTACATTTCACTTCATAGTTTTGATTTATTCTCATTTCAATTAATCATTATGCAAAATCCAATTGAAATCCTCGATCTTTTCATTTTGTTTCATAAGTCTTTTAATGGTGATTGTTGTAGTGTTTCAATGCCTAGGCGAATGAAATACACTATGCTTAATAGGGAGGCTGCTTTCCTACAAGCAAGATACAGGTCAATTGGTTTGTCAGATCATTACTGGAACAAAATAAAATGTAGTAAACTAAGTAAGAAACAGAGCATGCTACAAATAAAAAAAAAATTATCATGTACAATAACAAGCTCAATCGAGTCAGACACACTAATAATTCAAATGGATAACTCTCTCTCTTTACTAGGTGTTGGTGGTACAAGCGAATATGATGCTAAATCACTTGCAATGGATCCTTAGATCTATGGAGCTCCAATATCCAAGGCAAAGGGGTCTCTTCCCCTCAATATTTTAGCAATATTCTCTCCTCTCTCGACGGATGGTAGAATGATGGACACGTGGTGAACTTATTCTCTTGGATTGAGGTGTTGGATGGCGAACAATTGGATCCTTCCAATCCTCTTGCTGCTTGGACAACACAACCTGGTTTTCTCTCAAGAAATTTGGCCAACATAACAATGTGTTCTCATGTTTATCTTCCAATGGCTAGCATTTATAGACAAATTTCAAAATTTCCCTCCCTCTCTTGGTACAAGATGGATGTTGACACAAGAGTGGGGGGATGGTTCCTTTGTGTGTTGTACTAAATCCTCAAGGTAGATCCAAAGCGATTGTACTTGGCTGGCTTGAGTGAGAATCTTCTTATTGAATTGTTCCAAGTGGTTTCGGATGGTGACTTTCCGCATATTCAGGCCCGCGCGACTATCTGAGGGATAGCCGCGATGTTATTTATATCTATCGAAGAAAAAACCGCAAAGGTCGCTAACGGTCATTGCTTTCTATGTGTAGCTCAATCATTTTCCTGCTTGACCTTAGGAAAAATTAAAATTTTCACCTCCTGTAATGTATTTCTTCCCTGTAGATCCTTATTCGTACCTTATGCTTGACATTTTATAATGTCTTTTGCTTGTACAATTTTCCAATGTTAGCATTTCCCCCCTAATGTATGATGTATAGGAAGAACTATATAGTTGAAATACATTATAGTTTTTGTTTCTATTTAATTCGTTTGAGAGAGAGAGAGAGAGAGTAACTTGGGTGAAAAGTGAGGTTGGGGACCCCTTTCCGTGAGTAAAAGAAGTACCGTGATCTGTTGGAAAGCTGCAAGAGATAAAATAAATACAACAATTCTACGAGGCAGGCATGTCGCATGCTTGTGATGTTTTGACTAGTTAAGCTTATCTAAAAGATAGAGGTTTTTTTTGTGTCACTCTTGTGGTACTGACCTACTATTGGTTGATGATGACGATTGTTGATGCCCTCGAGGGTGTTTTTTCTTTGATAGTAGGTTGAATGTGGTGCCCACATGCATAATCTTGGTATAGAATTTTTAGAACAAATTCTCATTGTTTGCATGGGTCTCTGACTGGGGAACTTTCCATGCAGGCATTGCTGAAAGACATGCTTATCATGGCATAGGTCTTCGATGAATTTTGACAGAGTGCAACGGTTGTGAAGTACGATACCAGCTTGAAATGAAAGCTTATGTTGAAGTCGAATGTCAAGAGGATTGATGACATCAATGGGCAATAATTTACTCCCACATTTCCACCTGAGGATGCTCCTACTAAGGTGAGGAGACATCCAAGGTAATGCCTCCTTCTTGGAATATGGTTGTTGAAGTCGACAAGAAGGAAGCCTCAACCGACTAGGGTCTTTGATGTAGCAGGGTGGGGTGTGATAGGTTAACTTAGGCATGATGACGAGAGATGGTTGTAACTGATGATGGAATTTAAGTGGTTCGAGGTCAGAGCTTGTAAATTCAAGTGGCGACAGTCATGAAAATTTCTGGTGAGGAAATCCCTAGAGTCGATAGGACCTCTAGGGTGGGTATGTGGTTGTTATGAGTATCATGGTTGGGTTGGGTAAAGAATGCAAAGTTCTGACCAAAGGTGATTAGCGAATGCTGCTAGGTGAGAAATGTGGGTGGATGTGTGGGAGTGCTCTCCTAAAAAATATTTGTACACTTGCCAAAATAATATATAATGGGTTTGGATGTACAAGCATGGAGATGAGTGCCCCAATAAACATGAAAATAATGTGTCACTATGGTGTGAGGAGGGTGTTTTGCTAAGGGTGGGGGCCCCATTGGTTGGTCTCGGTGCGAGGGTGGTGAAGCGGATGAAAAGTGTCGCAGATGGGCTATTGTGATGGGGGTGTGGTAGGCCAAGTGTGAGACACGATGGTACGTATTCGATCTACTTATGTGAATGGTAGTCTAGGAAAGGGGTTTTATCATGACATGGGTAAAACTTGACTTGATGTATGATGGCTGAATGAACATGATGTTCTTCCTAGACTTGGATTGGCCATGGCTCTAGATCTTTGGTGTATGGAGTACTTGAGTGATGTATTCCATCAAGGGTGAGGCTCTACTGACCAACAAGAATGTTTATCACGTGCGAGATAAGGTGATGAAAAACATGGTCGGTTGACTGGAACCTATGGTTGATTTTTGTCGAGAAATGATGTTAGGATATGCATAACTTGTTTGGGGAGGCTATCATGCTAGGGATAGAATAATACTTGCTCTTGTACTTTCAGTGGCTAGGGAAACATGTGATTTGTCGTGTTTGTAATACCTGCAACCAATACCCCAAGTGAAAGCTACTTTTATATTAAAACATATAGAAAATAACGTTGAATGGAAAGTGATAAGAGAGGGCATACCAATCGTAAATGAAAAAATGATTTTTTTCTAAGGCGTGGATGTTTGAAGCCTACTTTCGACGTGATGAGGTGTTGATCATTGTGTTTCTTGCGGTTTTGCAATTGGGCGTTCTGAGCTCCTATTATGGAATGTTGAATAATGATAAAAGGGTGGTATATAGGTCAATATGACTCATTTCAATTCATTTGTGTCATTTGAGAGTTTGAGATCAGAGCTGAGCTCCTACTGCTAAGCCTTTCTTTCCACTGCGGTCTGCCTAAGTACCCAAGATTCACATTGTCAGTGTTAGGTAGGGCCCTTAACGTCCTTCTTTTCAATTTTATCAGTTTTTTCCTGCGGGGGTATGTACAAATCTGATTTGTATGGATTATATACCTCTTTTTCTCCTCTATTGCACGGGTGATCGAGGCAGAGCTGCACGAACCTCGCAGAGAAGGAAAATTTGCTGCAAGGGTATTGTGCTTAGCAACGCTTTTTCACGATGAAGTGCACGTTTATTATTGATACAAACATGTGAACATTGTGCCTGGGTAGAAAAAAGACGCGATGATGGGCCAAAGACTTAAAAAATTTTATTCTTTGATTTTTTGGTCACTGATTTTTGTTTTTTATCTGGTAACAAGATGTTGTGGTATGAGCGGGATTAGCCTGATCTGCGCATTGTTGTGGCTCAGGATCCCAATGCATGGAGGCTCTTGGCGCAGTGGGGTTTGCTAAAGTTTCTAGAGAACAACATCCTAAGGTTGTAGGATAAGCTGCTTTGTTTCCTGGTCCATTTTTGGAACATGAGACGAAGAGTGATGGTTTTGTGGCATAGAGATGTCGTCATCCATCCATAGACAAATGTTTAATGTGTGATTGGACTACTACCTTAGGGTGAGGCACTACCATACCCACTCCCTCCTGAGAAGGTGAGTATCTGGTGCTAGGCTGAGCAGCATTATGGTGGTGCACTGCTTATCTAGCAGTGCGTCCGCTTCGAGTTAGTGATTGACCTAGCTCATCGGTGTTCCTTGATGATGATAGTTCACTTCACAGGGTCTTCATCACCCAATATGGTGTCTGGACCTCATATTGATGTCTTGCGCCAGCTTCGGGCTAGTCACTTCTATGACTGGGCACGCCATGTGTGTGATGGCATGGTATCACAACTAGGGAAGGGCTGGGGTGATCTTCCAGATTTTTTACATAAGCGAGCGTATTACGCAGCATTATCTTCGAGAGGGTGGTGATTATTAGACCCTTTGTGCCAGTTATCATTAGTCCTTGCAGGGATCCGCGGATGCAGTGGTGGGCACCAGTGATGCAAGACAGTGGAGGAGGGGAGGCTGGTCCCAACTAAGATGTGACCATTGTGGCGTGGTTCCAGGTGAACCCACATATGTTCTTGGATTGCCCCTACTCAGGGATGGACTTCTGAGGGGAATCAGATATGGGCCTTCCGCCTGGTTACGTATGGGGTCCGGTAGGTATGACCTTTGATATTTTTCTGCATTTTTGAGGATTTTATGATGTGTACATTTATATATAATTTATGGTGAAACTGACAATATCCTTGTTTCTATTGGATATGTGGAGGTGGTTGGGCGTCTTCTCGCCTACCTGGTGGGCCATCAACCACTAAGGAGGGGCCCAGGTGGGTTTGATCAGCCTAGGTTGGGGGGTAGGGCAGTGGTGCTAGCCCCTCAGGGGAGGGCAACAGTGTTTCCGCTGCCTGGGATGCTTCCCTTCTTGATCGTAATGAGGCAACTGAGGCTCGAGCGATGACGGTCGACAAGTAGCTAGCTACTACTATGGCTCAGGTCTAGGCTACAAACACACATGCAGCAGACTTAGCTGAATCATGGAGTTGATTGCAGAGGTTGACTCGGGGTTTTGTCAATGATTTGGATGACACATGGCTCGAGGAGCTCATGGCTCGAGAGAGGGCTCATCGCCTAACATTGCACCGTGTGGCATTTGTTGTTTTGGCTACTTCACCTCTACTAGCATCGGGTGCATATGTGGGTCTAGAGGACCCACTTGGCGGGGCTCAGCCCTAGATATTTTGTGTATTCAAGGAAATCACCTGTTATGAAGATGATTCCCTATTTTTTGATGACATGTAGACCTATTTTTTACTGACATGCTAGTCAAGGACATGACTTGTATATTGTGACTCACATATTTTTTATATATATATGTGAGATATGTATTTTTGCAGCTCTTATGACGTGTCTATGGTTATAGATGTTGTGTACCTATGATGGATATCTATTTTTATGTTTTTTTATTTTCTAAGGATGATGGTCTATACGAGATGCATTCCAGTCTAGAATGTGATTAGCTATGTGATTGGCTTTTTGGTTTTGATTTCTTAGTACATGTGCGAATGTAATATGATCAAACTGAATACTTAATCTCTGTGCAGGAAAATACTTCCTAAATAGTTGAGAATCCCATACTTCAACATCTTGGTTTAATGGTGAAACCATTAGAAGGCAATCAAGGTATATATGTATATGGTGAATTCCTTGGTTGAAGGCATCACTCATCAGCCTTATGACTGCATCGTATTTTTCCCGATTATTGGTGGCTGATCCGATGCATAATCCATTGGTTAAGAATGGCAATCGGTCAGAATAGTAAATGGCTGAGGCAACTACTGCTAGATTTTGAGACCACGGTGAGGCTCCATTAGCAAATCCAAAATAGTGGATGGGGGGCCGATCCATCTGTGACACCATAGAATTTTTTAGAGCAAGTATTTGATGATTGTAATCACCTCAAAAACAAATTATGCTGCATGCATATTATCTCTAAGGTTGATACCTCTTGTCCTTATGGGTCAAATTTTTTGAGGTAGAGCCTATTGACGGGGTTAGCTAGGCATGTACCATCGAGCTCTGATAGGATGTATGCCCCCTTGAGGAGGAAATGTTTTATGATGTAGGGACTTTTCCATAATGTTTCGAATTTCATGGGTCTTAAGGCCTCTTTCATGACATCGTAGCGGAGGACTAAATCTCCCTCTGTAAATGAGCGATGGGTGATGTTGTGATCAAATGATGCTTTTATCTATTTTTTATGTGCCTCAATATGTTGGAGTGACTCTTGTCGATTTTCATCGACCATTTCTAACTATACCAATTGTTGTTATAAAGGCTAGGTATCATCGAGGACTTCGATCGCGGCATGTAAGTTGGGGATTTCGCGTTCGATGGGAATCACAGCTTCTACCCCGTACACTAGTTGGAAGGGTGTGAATCCTGTTGAGTTTTTAACTACCGTGCGGTATGCCCACAATGCGGAAAACACCATATGGTGCCAGTTTGTCTTATATTTATTCACCATACATTGTAACATTGTTTTAAGAACTTTTTTGATAGCTTCTACATGTTCATTGGATTGAGGATAGTAAGGTAATGCGAATTTGTGTGTGAAACCTAGGCGTTGAGACATCTCCTGGAATATTTCATTTTTGAAATTATTTCCATGATCGGAGACTAACTCTTTTGTGGGCATGGCTTCTGCCCATTTGGTAAAATAGTCAATGACGAAAATGATGTATTTGTGGTTGCCGGAAGATGCATGTTTACAAGTCATGAAGTATATTCCCCATTTGAAAAAGGGACCGACTACGATGACCAGGTGTAGGGGAGTGGGAGGTGCTCTTGCCTTGTCGACGAAGCATTGGCATTGCTCATACCTTTTGACTGTCCTAAAGAAATCGCAGAATAAGGTGGGCTAGAAGTAACCTGCCAGTAGGAATTTTTCGGCAGTAGCCATCTTGGAAAGGTGGTCGCCGCAAGCTCCACTATGACAATCAATGAGGGCTTTCTCAACTTGGTCGTGCGTGAGGCCTCGACGTCGGATAATATCGATCCTTCATAGATAGAGGACGTCTCCCATGAGGAGGTATCAGGGGGCCTGCTGGCGTATGCGCCTTCATTCGTTACATGTGAGCTTTGGATTGAACTTTTGGGTTTGTAAAAATAAGAGGATATCGTCATACAAAGGATCATCAATCGTCAGTAGAAATAGATGTTTGTCAGGTAGTGAGTTTTTGGCTGGGGTTCCTTTTGCCTGAGTTGGGAGGCCAGTGATGAACTTAGCTAAGATCAAAGATTTTTTACTCTTGGGGAGCTAAACTACAGGTCAAAATCCTGTAATATGACTACCCATTGAGCGTATTTGTGGTTAATCAGACGACGGGTCAGTAGGTATCTCATGGGGTTGATAGCTACGACGACTGTTGTAGTCCGTAAGATAATGTATTACTGAAGCTTTTGGACTGTGTGTATAAGGGCTAGGGAATTTTTTTCTTCGGGTTCATATCTTAAAGCGGGGCCTAATAAGTTCTTACTGACATAATAAATTACATGGTCTTTACAATCAGGCCTGTCTTGAATTAACACCCCCACTAAGGCATTTTCTGATGTTGAAAGATATAGGGTGTAATATTTGTCATAATTTGGTGGGCTAATCAATGGGGTTGAAGACAATGCATCTTTAAGGACCTCAATTTTTTTTTTGGCTTGATCATCCCATTTAAACGGGATATGCTGATGGAGGAGGCGTAGGAATCCTTGCACACAAGTGGCGTAATCTGTGAAAAAGCATTTGAGGAAATTGGCTTTCCCCTCCAAGCTTTGGAGTTGCTTGAGGATTTTTGGTGCTGGCACCTCTTTGATGGCTTGGACCTTGCGGGAGTCCACTCTAATCCCTTGTTGGGATACTATAAATCTTAATAGTCGACTTGCATTGACACAGAAAATGTTGACCTGCATGAGAGCAAGCTTATGTTCCTCACGTGGCGTACTAAGGGTACTTGCACTTTCCTGGATTTGGAAGTTGTGCTGAGTGTAGAGGTGCCTAAATATTTCCATTAAGGGGAACAATTTCTTTTTGTGATTGTGACTTGTGCAAATGGTGCATGGTGTCATGGTGCTCATCGAGTAGATGGTATGAGAACCAATGCTACTCTTTGTCCCTGAAGTGGACGCTCAGAGATGATTGGGAATTGGGGCAGGATTGCAGTTCTTCCATCTCTAAGTTTTTGGTTTTGGTTGGTCTAGCCCTTTTGGGGAGTTCAGACTCAAATTTTCCCTTGCTGCTCATATTTTTATGAGGTATACACAATTCATTATATGGTGGAATTGTGAGCAAATCCTGCAATAGCAATGTGTGATCTTATCTTGATTAGAGAGACTGATTTGAGGGATGGGGGTGACCATGCGAAGACTGTTAGTAAGGTTCTTCAGTTCCTTACATTGATTGATTCGGTGATCGATTCTATCGCATAGCTTGCATGCCGTCCTTGGCTGGTTTTGGGCCTTGCTAAGACGATGGGTTGTCTTAGCCTTCCTAATTTTTTGTTAATGACGAGGGGCAAGCTACCTCAGGTCAGGTTGCCTGGCGTTAGGATATATTGTCTCTAGACCGATAATATATGGGTATTGTGCATCCAATGAGCGTATGGTGTATAACAAAGAGCGTACTTGGGAGATGTAAGTACAATGGTGAGTCTGATGGTTGCCTTGTAAACTTAACAAGACTGTCTTTCCTTGGTACTTCGTTCCATTTAGACAGCCGAAGTGATTGGATACCATTTTTAGAATGATTCTCGATCCGGGCATTGGGCGACCAAGTGGTTACGTGCATTGCATAATGCACAAGTTGGTATGATCTGTGGAGGGCGATTGTGGGTGATGATGTGCCCATTTGTTGGACATTTTTCTTCTGACTCGAAGAAAAAAATGGACCTGTTTGTCATGTTTTCATGCATTGTCAAACTTTCCATGGATTCCGAATCTAATCCATATGATGCAGCAAGGCGTATGATGGCCTGGCGTAAACTATTTAGTGTCGAATGAAATCGGGGCATATAAGGACAACGAAGAACTAAGTGATCACCTGAACACACCTGACACGAATACTAGACTGCTCGTAAGCCTTCATAGTATACAGGGTTGACAGGATACCATTTATGAAACAACTCTAGGGATGTGCAGTCAATAATGAAGTGATCACATTCATCACAGAGTGTGCATAGCTAGATAGGAGCTGGAGGGAGATAATGAGAGGGAGGTGGTTATTCAAGTGACTGCCTCTCCTCAGACACATATAATATGGTCCTTGTTGTTTCCATCCCTTGGAAGGTGGTGTTTTTCGCAAATTCTGTGTCTGAGTTGGCTAAGTCATAATTTTAAGCGATGAATCATACCATGAAATCCAAAAGGCACCAGAACCAATGAATGTGGGGAAAATGAAAAACGTGATGGTTGCTTCGGTAGATCTAACACATATGTCGTTGATGTCGGCTAAGTTATTTTGGGAAACGTGAGGAATTTGGTATCGACGGGTGAATGCCCTTAATTCGGGATACTGCATGATTAAGTAGTCAGGCTCATCGCATAGTGAGAAAAATGGGGCCGGCTAAGTTTCCTCTGCTTGCCATCTTTGGTCCGTTGGAGTGAATGTGTATGATCAGGATGTAGGCTGCTCTCGTAGGTACAATATGGTTCTAGGATTTCCCTCATCCATTTGCATGGGTGGATTTGAGGGATCCTGTTGGTATGATTGCTCTAGGGCTTGCAGGGCATCCCTATATCGAGGCATCTTTGGGCAATGAAGGGTGTAACTCTCATAGCTATTGCATATGGCATATGCGTGGGTGGTGCATAATGCTTTCCCTTGATTTTTTGTGGCATGTTCCTTTTTATGGAAACTTTAGGCCACGAAATTTATTTCGGTGCTTAGAAGAGGCTTTAATTCATCAAACTTCGGGAAAATATTGGTAGGACGGCCTACAATATTACACAATTCACAAGGTTACAATGCCCTAGGTATGTTGGGATTTTCAATTTTCTTCCCTTTTAAGTTGGTTTTCTTGGTCGCTTTAGCTGGTGCTACTACAGGAGTTTCGTTAACCGGCATAGCCATGTGAGGAGTGATAGGGGTTATCCATATCGAAGTGATTCCAGGACTTCCCAACATGGTTGGTGGGACCAAATACCAGACAAGTATTGTGAAAACCATGTTTGGCAATGTAACCGTTTCCAAGAATTTCTTTGACAAAATTAGGTGGGGGGTATAAAAATGGGGTTGGGGCGATGGCGTAGGGTAGGAAAATCGTGTTAGTGGTTTCGATTTCTGTACTACTGGTTTCCATCTCTAAGCTGGTCTCAGTGTTTGATGATAACATCATGCACACCAGTGCCCCCGTTACTTTTGGGGCTGCCTCTGGTATGATATGGGGATCTCCTAGGAATGATCCTAGGATTGATGATGGTTTGAATTTACCCGGGCCATATTCTTGGTACCACATGAACGATTTTTTAGTTGTGTCTACGCAAGGTATAACGACATCGAGAGTCATCTTGGCTTTCTTATCATAGTATGTAAATTTGTCAACGATGATGATTTGATCTTCATGGGGGAACATCATCACCCGAAAGACAGAGGATACTATGGCAATCATGGCATACATATAACTCCGCCTGAGGAGTATATTGTAGTAAATATATGCGTCCAAGACTTCAATTTTTATAAGTATCATATTTCCATCCAAGTTGAGACAAACATTTTGATATAGATCGACGAGAGCTGAAGTTCGACCGTCGTATGATCTAAGCATGATATCAGATGGTTTCATTTCAGGTGATCGTAACTTCTGCCAAACAGACTTTGACATGATGCATGTACATTCTCCTTCCTCAATGATACATCGGTGTATGGTGATATTTTGGACTAACAATAGTATCTGGAAGGTGACCAGTGAAGGAAGCCTAGGGGTGGCTTTGTTTAGGTCAAAAGCAATTAGGCGTGAATCAGAGGGGTCGATTGCACCTAACGTAGAAAGTAAGGCTTTTCACTACTTTAGGCATGATTTTAGGACTTCTAAGGCTCACATGACAACGGGTGATTGTGCTAAATCATCCACTATGTTGTAGTTATGGGTAGCTTTCGAGTGGTGTCATACGTGCCTGGTTGGCCCCATCGCCATATTTGGGAGGGGCTCAATAGGTACTTTGGATATGGTCAATAGTGTAGTAGGTGCACTCATGCTCACACCTGATGGGTTAGTGTCCAAGGGGGCTGTTATGAAACGAGCTCCAAAAATAGAAGAAAAGAGAGATCAACGCCTTAGAAATAAGCCACTTCAAGGGGGAAAACTCCTTTAAATTACATAAATGAACAATTCTTGGATGATACAAATGAAAAAACCTCCTTTCTATATATATGAGTCCATGGGGTCACAATATAATCCTAGACGAACTAACAATAATAATGTAAGGGCACAATAATAACAATATGGGGGTTACAGGGGTACAAAAATAACCATAAGGGGGCTACACTAACAACAATAAGGGACTAAACTAGTAATATAAGAACCTAACATGCCCCTCTCCTTCAAAAAAGTGTTGCCCTCAACGCTTGAGTAGATATGGATGCTTCTTTATAAACTTCTCATCCTCCCATGTAAAATATTCAGTGGGTAAATTATTCGGCTTGATGAGATACTCTGAAATTGATCGATTTCGTAGCTTCCGAGTTCTTGTTTTCGTGACTGCTTCAGGTTCCGATATGATTTTTCCTTCCTCATCAATTTCTGGCAATATTGTTTGAACTGGAAGTTTTCCACCTATAACATTATTTAAGCATGAAGCATGGAAAATTGGATGCACTCGAGAAGAAGCAGGAAGCTCCAATTTGTATGCCATAGTACCAGTTGTTTGCAACACCTTGTAAGGACCATAGTAATTTGGAAATAATTTATTGTCCTTCTTAGCTTTCTTGAGGGGAATTTCTTTGTACGATTTTAGCCATAAAAATACCCAGTACCCTACATCAAAAATTCTCTCGTTGTAATGTTGATTTTCCTGTTGTTTCATTCGATTTTGTGCCAAATTTAAGTTATCCTTTAAGAGTTGGATAACTTGTTGTTGGTGCTCGATGTGATATTCCACTGCTTGAACCTAAGAATTTTCTCTTAAATATGATGTGATGGATGGTGGATGATATCCATAAAGTTCCATAAATGGGGTCATTTTTACTGCAGTATGGAAGGAAATGTTATACCACCATTCAGCTAGAGGTAACCACTTGACCCATTGTGTTTGCTTATTAGATAAAAAACAACGAAGATATCCTTCCAAAAATTTGTTCACTATCTCAGTTTTCCCATTGGATTGAGGATGATAAGATGAGTTATGAGCTAGTTGATTACCCAAAAAAGAAAATAATTTCGTCCAAAAATTTCCAGTAGAAATGGGATCTTTGTCGCTTACAATAATATTTGGGTTTCCATGTAGCTTTTGAATTGTTTCCATAAATGTAGTAGAAGCTGTACTTGCTTTAAATTGATGAGATAACACAAAAAAGTGTTCATACTCGGTAAGTATATCAACTACCAGCATGATGACACTCTTTCCTTCGTACTTAGGTAAACCTATGATAAAATCCATTGAAATCTCCTCCCAACGTTGACTTGGAATGGTAAAGGTTGTAGAAGACCCGAGGTCTTAATTTTTCTAACTTTATTTTGTTGGAAAACCAAACATTCTGCCACAAAATTTCGAATATAAGATTTAAGGCCGTCCCGAAAAAATTCTTTCTTCACCTTGTGGTAAGTTTTAAAAAATCTTGAGTGTCCTCCTAAGGGAGAAGTGTGCAATTCCAAAAGAATCTTTTGTTTTAGTTTGAAATACTTACAAATATATAAGCGATATTTGTACCATAAGAAATCATTTTTCCAACTAAATTTATCATATGTAGTAGGATCTTACTGCAACTTTTGATTGAGTGTCCACACTTATTCGTTATTTTTCCATTCATCCCTTGATTTGGTTATCCAATATAGTTGGATAATAGAAATGGCACAAAGCAATGCTTCCACCTCTTCATCCTTTCTTGAGAGTGTGTCTGTAACAACATTTAGCTTCCCCTTTTTTAGATGATTTAAAAGTCATAACCCAACATCTTTGTGACCCATTTTTGCTGCTCTTCTAAAGATACTCTTTTTTCCAAAAAGTATTTAAGACTATCATGGTCGGTTTTTACCTTGAAGTGTCTTCCCATTATGTAAGGTCGCCATTTCATTAGTGCATCTAGTATTGCCAACATTTATTTCTCTTAAATATATTTCTGTAAATACTTTCCTTTGATTGGACGACTTTCAAAAGCAATGGGTCTTCCTTCTTACATTAAAATGGCACCAATTCCATTTCCTGAGGCATCACATTCCACAATAAAGTTTTTTGTGAAGTTTGACATAGCTAAGACCGGTGCTAGGAACATTGCCTCTTTTAAGATGTTCAAGGGCCTTAGTTTCTTCAGGAGTCCATGAAAATGCATCTTTCTTCAATAATTTTGTTAGAGGTGCTACTATTCTCCCACAATTCTTAACAAACTTGCAATAATACCCTTTTAACCTAATAAATCCTTGCAACTACTTTATGGTTGTGGGGACTTTCCATTCCTTAATGGATTTAATTTTGTTAGGGTCTACCTTAACACCCTCGTGATATACTAGACCCAAATATTCCACCTCTTGTACTCCAAAGAAACATTTGGAGGTTTTTGAATATAATTGTTTCTCCTCCAATAGTTTGAGCACCCTGTCAACATGTTGAACATGATCCTTCCAAGACCCATTGTAGATTAGTATATCATCAAAAATACTAACACAATTTTTCTAAGGAAGTGTTTGAAAATGGAATTCATCAACCCTTGAAATGTAGAAGGTGCATTAGTAAGGCCAAAAGGCATGAAAAAAAATTCATAATGACGCTCATGAGTTTGAAATTCTGTTTTTGAAATATCTTCAATATTCATTCTAATTTGATGATATCCTCAATGAAGATCCAACTTGATAAAATAATTTTCTCCATGTAATTCATCCAATAATTCATGAATCATGAGAATGATAACTTTATATTTAATAGTGATCTTATTGAGCTCCCTATAATCTAGATACATGTGCCATGATCCATCCTTCTTGTGCACCAATACTACTGGAGCAGAGAAAGAACTTTGAATCAGTTGAATTATTCTAGCCTCTAATATTTTTGCAATCATATGTTCAATTTCACTCTTTTGGACATAAGGATATCTGTAAGGCATGATGTTTGGAGGAACACTTACTAGAATCAAATGAATAGCATGAACATGATCACGAATAGGCGGGATTCCTTTGGGAGTTTCAAACACCTTGGAATGATTGTCCAAGACTTTTTGGAGATCTGGAGAAATAGATGATTTTGATGTTGGAACTTATAGTGAGAATAATTTTTAAATTACACCTCGTTGTTATTTTTTCAGAATCTTTGTCATGAAATTAAAGCTTATTATATTTCTCGGCTTCCCTATGATACCTCGTAATTCAACTTCCATTCCTTCCGAAAAAAATTCAGAAACGTTCTTGAAAATTAAAAGTTATCATCCCCAAATATTATAACCATTGTACTCCCAGTACAACATCAGCAACTTCCATTGGAATGGAAAGAATTGGACTATTCAATACATATTCCCCCATGGTTAGCTTGATATTATGAAATTTTCCAGAGAAAATTATAGTTCCTCCATTTGCAACCATGTAATATTCCCAATTAGCCATGAACTAGTTGGAATATTGATTTTTGTTTTTGCTTCTTAATTTTCTAAATAAGAGGGTATGGAGACCCATAAATATCCTTAGTAGGAACAAAATAACTTCTAATGTGAATGGAGATCACTTTAGTGGCTTGATAAAGCACCCTTATGTGTGAAAAGGGGCTGGAACATGTAGACTGGATCAACTTTGACCAAATCAACAATGCTATCATGAAGGAGTGGCATTCATTGTGGGACAACACAATTTTGGAGAGAGACTCCATGCATGGAAGTAGTGGATTTGATGAGTGGGGTATGAGGTGAGGAATATCACCACTTATATAAGGAAGGGGATGGAAGCCATAGAAGATATGTTTTAGATTATTATTTTGATATGGTCTGTTGAGACTTGTTTTCTCTCTTCAGCTATTTAGCTAAGACTGCAGTGTTGTTTAGCATAGTGTGTTCCCAAGTGGGAATCCCACCTTCATCCTCGGGTGACTTAAAGTGCCTACTTAAGAGAAGTGATTGCACTACATTTCCACATTCTAGCATTAGGCCAAGCTCCATATTTCATCTACAGCGCAGTTTCTGTAGAGGGTTGTGCTATGTTGCATGTTGCAGCAGTGGAGAATACATCCGGGTGATTTCTGAGGTAGATTTCAGTGGAGGTAATTTTTCTTCCATTGGGAGGCTAGCAAGGAAGGCCCTTGAGCCTTATTGCAGCATTTGGCTTCAGGCCACACTATCATTTGCCCCTACAACGTAGTTTCAGTCTTGGACTGTGTTATTTTAGGGAAGAGTTGCAAGGGTGGTTTCAGTAGACCAGTTGGGGAGAAGGTTTTCTAGTGGAGGGATCAACGTTTCATCTAGAGAGTCTATTGGAGGAGGCTTTATTCTTTTCTACATCAGATCAGCCACATCTTTCCATCTATTTAGTTGCAGTGAATTTTCAGCCCTAGGGATTTAGTTCATTTCTTGTATATTGGTGTATTTCTAAAAACCCTCTTGGGTTCTTGTTGGAGGTTGTATAGAGCCTTGACCTTCATTGTATATTATCTATTGTGGCATATATCAGCCATTACATCTTTGTATGTTAATTTGCTGTAGCAATGCTCTTATGACTGTGCTGTAGTAGTCTTTCGGCATTTTAGTATAGTAGCAACACCTCATTATTGAGGGGATTTATCTATTGGAGGCTTGTTGGTTCATGTGGTATGATTTTTGCCCCATTATTTTGTACATATTTGCTGCTGTAATGATGAATAAGAAGGCTTCATATTGGTCTCTCATATTTATGCATTCATATTCACTTCTATTTCCATTTTTATGCACTATATTCCTCCTTTACCCATTTGGGAATATTAAAGTGGTATCAGAGCATAATCTTGGCTCAGCCTATGAATCTTAAGCCAATATATCATCAGAAGAAGGAGATCCTCTTAGAGGTAGAGAGAAGAAGTATCTAAGAAGAAACCAGAAGTATGATTATGCAGATGATAGAGAAGACAAGGGTAAAACCCCTTTATCAGGAGGAGATGAGGAGAAGGTGTTCCCTAAGCTTCTTCTTCGAACTATGCAAGAGATTGCAAGAGAAATAAAGGAAATGAGGATGGATAGAAAAAAATAATCCCTTAAAGGGTTTCTACATGGAGAAGGCTCTGCCATTTCTCATCACTGGAGTGATCAACCAATGAAGTAGTAGGTTCCGAACACTCTACAATGCCTACATTGTTAAAAATGGTAAATGGAGGGTTTTAAGAACAAGAAACTCTTGGAGACTATTTTCTGGAGTATGAGTCTCAATCTCAGAGATTCAAGGATCATTTGAGTTTTCAAGAATTTTGTCAGATTAAGGACAATAGGAGATCCTGGCATCACAATAGAGGTGGAGGATTCATATAGAATCATGATCTACATCGGAATATGGGAATATTTTTCTTACCAAGTTTTGATGGGTCATCAAAATGCACTACCAAATCATGGGTAGAGAAGTTAGACATCTACTTCTAGCTGAACCAAGCACTGGAGATGGAGGCCATCAAAATAGCAGTGCTACACCTTGAAGGTGAAGCACATGATTGGTGGTTTTATGGACTTTATACATTGGGTCATGCCAATGTGACTACATATTTATAGTTCACAAGGAGGTTGGTGGAGAGGTTTGATCGAAGAGACCTGGAGGCACCTTTCATTAGGCTATCTAAGCTAAAATAATCAGGTAATCCAGAAACTTATATTTCTCAACTTTTTAAACTTTCTGTTATGGTTCCTGGTTTATCTGTAGCAAGGAGGGTATATATGTTTATTGATGGGTTATAAGAACCTCTACATGGGTTGGTTAAATCTACCAAACCCACTACCCTTCAAGATGCCATTGAAAGGGCTAGAGATCTACAAGAATCCTTGCCAAAAGCAAAGGAAACATTTAAGCAAAAGCCCACTTTTCCATCAAAGGGAAAATATGAGAAGGCTCCTCTTTCAAAGGAGAGCCAAAATAAAGTACCTCTTGGTGATGATGTCTGAAGAGACTGTAGGAGGAGGAAGCTTTGCTTCACATGCCAAGAATCATTGGCACCCATACATAGATGTGCAGCAAGAAAGGCACACTATATATAGGTCTTTTCAGATGATGAGGAGGAAGAAGAAGAACCAGAAGGAGGTCACAGTGCTAGGATAGCAGGAGAGGATCCACCACCACCAGGAGGTGGGAATGGAGAATTTTCTCTAATTGGAGGGGCCCTTACATCATTAATAGTACCCAAGTACTTGAAGTTGAGGGTTCGAGGTTCCACTCAAGATCAGAGGGAGATTACTTTGGCCCATGAGACATTACTGTTTATTGGTATTCCACCTGGGAGGCCACTGATCATGAGTTGGTGAGGAATGTCTCACAACATGTTGCACCACTCATATATCTAGGAGGAGTGGGAAAATTTGGGGGTCATGGTACAATGCAGAGAGTCTTGGGTAGATTCAAGGAGGAGGGAGACATTCTCCCACTATCATCATTACCCACTCTCATGCCACATCTTGCGCTGAGAGAGGATGCTATAGGGATGGAGGATGGAACCATCATGGTGAAAGGAGACTATTCCTTGACTTTGGTGGCTCAGAAGATGTTCTCACTTGGGGATAAATCTTCCACACATGATAGAGGATGGTGGCCACTCATGCATACATTGGCCAAACTCAAGAAGTTTTGGATAGGTGATAGCTTCCCATGGAAGACTAACCTCCAAAAGCTTCAACCTTTACTTGAGCATGGGTAGCTACAAAAGGAGCAGCAGAGAGAGGATATCACCATCTCGTTATGGAAATTTGTCATGGGAGATTTCAAAGAAGGGGGCAACCACATGAAAGATGTTGTACATGATAGATCATCAACGCTGTCACTATGGAGGATAGATCCTTATTGGAAATCCTAGTTGTTGGTGGATTATTCCAAGGGTATTTTTACATGCATGATACTTGATGACCAATTACTAGAGGAGGGATATTCAGTAAGAGATGGCTTCATCTACTATTAGAATATGATATTCTTATCTAGAGCATCCAAGCTCAAGGAGAAGTTACTACAAGCAGCACATGAAGATTTTCTCTTCAGCCACACTTATTCCAGAGAGCATACCACACCATCATGGAGGGATATAACTGGGAAGGTTTTGAAGAGGATATATATCAGCATTAGATGAGATTCATGGATCATGTGGAGATGGAGGATAAACATAACTCTTTGATAGATTTCGCATGACCACCTCTTCCCTCTTTGGGAATGAGAGGGGATCTATCTATGAGCCACTCCATTAGTGTGATCAAAGTATATGGTAAGGAAAATGTTTTTATGCATAATGATTTACTTGATGAATATTTTCATTCCTTTATCATATATGTTTAGGCCATTGAACCAAGGGGGAGAATTCTTCCTTATAAACTTCATGGTAAACTTTGGGCCGTAAATAGTGTTGAGCATGGCCACTCCCTAGGAGGATATAGGGAGATGCCATATCATTCCAGGTGTGCACCAAAGGCACCAAACATTACTCACCTTAAAAAACAATGTTATATGACTATGGAAGCAAGTGAGTGGTGGGGAAACCACTTACCATATCATTATCTGAGGCAGTCAGGAGATATACTGCGTTGGTTCCACATGTGGGACTATTATCCACCTCCATTATTGCATATAACAACTTATGTATCCTTGGTTTTGATCCCATACATTGATGATGTTCTTATTCCTATTGTGGGGATGATTGGAGGAAGGATGGGAGGATTGAACATGCCCTTTGGGAGAGAGATTCTCTATGTCTCTTATGCTTCATGTTTCAGGGAGTACATCGGGCAAACCATGATTTCTACATTGGGTCTTTTTCTTCCTTGTGGGATGAGTCATTTGCATCTCATGAGAACTTGGGAGGAGCATTTCATGGAGGGATTGATTGGGAGACACTTGGTATATGAGGAGAGCTTATCACATGGAGGTGTCACCAAGGAAGGAGGAGAAAAGTTGCAACTCAAATTTACAGTTGGTTGAGGACAAGCAACATTTGGGAAGGGAGGACTGTAATATTCCCAATTAGCCATGAGCTAGTTGGAATATTGATTTTTGTTTTTGCTTCTTAATTTGATGAATAAGAGGGTATGGAGACCCATAAATCTCCTTAGTAGGAATAAAATCACTACTAATGTGAATCGAGGTCAATTTAGTGGCTTGATAAAGCACCCTTATGTGTGAAAAGGGGTTGGAGCATGTAGATTGGGTCAACTTTGACCAAATCAACATCGTTGTCATGGAGGAGTGGCATTCATTGTGGGACAATGTAGTTTTGGAGGGAGACTCCATGCATGGAAGTAGTGGCTTTAATGAGCGGGGCCAAGGGTGAGGAAGCTCACCACTTATATAAGGAAGGGGATGGCATCCATAGGAGATATGTTTTATATTGTTATTTTGATATGGTCTATTAAGACTTGTTTGCTCTCTTCAGTTGTTAAGCTAAGATTGCAGTGTTGTTTAGCACAGGGTGTTCTCAAGTGGGAATCCCACCTTCATCCTCAGGGGACTTAGAGTGCCTACTCAAGAGAAGTGATTACACTACATTTCGACATTCTGACATCAGGCCAAGATCCATCTTTCATCCACATCACAGTTTTTGTAGAGGGTTGTGCTATGTTGCAGGTTGCAATAGTGGAGAATGCATTCGGGTGATTTTTGAGCTAGATTTCAGTGGAGGAAGGTTTCCTTCCATTGGAAGGCTAGTAAGGAAGGCCCTTGAGCCTTACTGCAACATTTGGCATCAGAACACACTATCATTTTCCCCTACAACGTAGTTTCTATCTTGGACTGCGTTATTTTAGGAAGGAGTTGCAGGGGTGGTTTCAGTACACTATTTGGGGAGAAGGTTTTCCAGTGGAGGGATCAAAATTTCATTTGGAGAGTCTATTAGAGGAGGCTTCATGCTTTGCTACATCAGATCAGCCACATCTTTCTAGTTTTTTATTTACAGTGAATATTCAGCCCTAGGGCTTTGGTTCATTTCTTGTATATTGGTGTATTTCTGAAAACCCTCTTGGGTTCTTGTTGGAGGTTGTATAGAGTGTTGACATTCATTGTACATTATCTCTTGTGGCATATATCAGCCATTACATATTTGTATGTTCATTTGCTATAGCAGTTCTCTCATGAATGTGCTATAGTAGTCTTCTGGCATTTTGGTATATTAGCAACACCTCATTATTGAGGGGATTTATCTATTGGAGGCTTGTTGGTTCATGTGGTATGATTTGTGCCCCATTATTTAGTAAATGTTTGTTGCTGTTATGATGAATAAGAAGGCTTCATATTGGTCTCTCATATTTATGTATTGATGTTCACTGCTATTTCCATGATTATGCATTATATTTATGCTTTCCCCATTTGGGAATATTAGAAACCATCACTTGGCACTCTGGTGCTGGGTATAGGAAAAACTTCAATTCCTTGGCTACCTTACAATGAATAAAATTATGTGTACTTCCCGAATCAATCAACACTATTACCTTTTTCTTCTTGATATGTCCTTCTATCTTGAGAGTTTAAGGAGTGGTAATTCCTCCCAATGCATTATAGGATATGGTCGGACTCATTTCTTCTTTCTCTAGGGTTTTTTCCTGACGTATATCCTCTTATTTTGAAGTTTCTTGTTCATTTTATTCCTCCTCTTCACAATCTATGTAAAATAATTTCTTCTCAACACACTTATGACCTTTAGTGTATTTTCTATCACAACTATAGAAAAGCCCTTCTGCTCTTTTTTATTCTAATTGTTGTGGTGTGAACCTTGTAGGTTGTGGAAGTCTAAGAGTAGCAACACTTCCATATTTATAGAAGTGAGTGGGAGGTTGAGTTGTCGCCATAATTTTACATTCAATTTTTCTTGCCAACCTGAATGCCTTCTCCAAGGAATCAGGTTCCTAAAGGAAAATCTCTCGTTGGATTTTATCCTTTAAAGTGCCTATGAAGACATCAATCCCATGTTCCTCTAGAATATCATATACCCTTATATTCAATTTTTGGAAGTCCTAAATGTGCCCCACCATTGAACCATTTTGTTTGATATTTATTAATTGGCTAAAGAATGTGTATCTCTTTGTATCCTCATAATGTGCTATCATTTCCTTCTTAAAAATTGACCAAGTGACAATTTTTTTATGAGAGAAAGGCCATCGATACCATACATATGTATTTTGTTCTATATGTAAAGTTGAAATACTTACCTTTTTTGTGTTTTTCACATTATGGACATCAAAATATTGCTCCATCTGTAGCAGCCATGTTACAGGATCCTTGTCATCAAACTTCCTCATATCCATCTTTGGAATATGGTGTGTCTTCGATCCAACATTAGAGTTCATGAAATCATGATTAACATTTATTTTGTTCTCATAATTAGTTTCCTCTACTATCTTTTTGCCATTAGGAATCATGTCTTGTATCAAAATTTTCAAACCTTACTTCAAACCTTCCATGTGCACTTTTAGATCATTCTTCATGTATTCCATGTTGTCTTTCATTTTTTCTTCCATGTCTTCCATGCCATTCTTAAAAAAATCCATTTTAGCTTCCACGCCTTTCTTCAAGCCTTCCATATTAGCTTCCATGCCTTTCTTCAAACCATCCATCTTTTCATCTATGCGTTTCTTAAAAACTTTGATTTCAATTTTTTTTCTCTTTGCGAGAGAAAAAATTGGTGCACTTGCTCTAGTAATTTTGATATATCATGTTTCACTTCTTCATCTTCATGAGTCATGGTAGAGTATTATGAGGGCTTAATGGGGATTGAATTCTTTTTAGGGGGGATTTTAGAACCCAATACTGATATATATGCTTCAATATGCCTTTTGAATCACTTCAAGCTGATTTTTCAAACAAGACTAGTGCAATTTGAAAAAAATACACACTTTTTTCTTGCTTTTGAGGAGCTCGATATTGAAACTGAATTATCTCTATGATTTTAGATCTAAAATATTTGAAATTCGGTCCTGTAGTATCCCTCTGAATATTCTTTTGAATTCCATGGGTTTGACCTGATTTGGATGCTTCAAGGAAACGTTATGCCTAATATCCCATAATGACCTAATTATGGATTGGTTCAGTAGAGCGCACTTGTATGATGTGCCACATGTCACAGTTTCATCCTCCGACTTTGAAATTGATACACTAGAAACTACAGTCCATGTAATTTTGGATACTTTTTACAGAATTCCAAATCGGTGTTCAAGAGAGAGTTATGGTGATTTTCCCAAGGTCACCTCTTTTAGATGAAATTCGGGAGCCAAAAAAAACCCTAATTTCCACAGATCCAATCTACGTAAATGTTGTGAACCAAGATCTAAAATTTTTACATGAAGTTCCTTAGGATTTCGGCTTCGTGTGGTAAAACTTTCAGCTTCTGAACTTTTGTAGAAAACAAGTTATAGCAAAAATTCCATGATTACCTATTTGGAGTAGCGAAACCTTAGAATCCAAATCTCTGATACCAAATGCTATGAAACCAACTCCAAAAATAGATGAAAAAGAGATCAATGCCTTAGAAATAAGATACTTCTAGGGGGAAACCTCCTTTAAATTACATAAACAAAAAGTTCTTGGATGATACAAATGAAAAAAACTCATTTCTATATATAGGAGTCCATGGGGTCACAATATAATCCTAGCCGACCTAAGAATAATAATGTAAGGGCACAACAATAACAATATGGAGGTTACAGGGGTACAAAAATAACCATAAGGGGGCTACACTAACAACAATAAGAGACTAGAGTAGTAATATAGGTACCTAACAAGGGCGTCATAGTTCTGATTCCTTTTTTAGAAGAAAATTTCTTCGCTAGTCATGTAAATTTTGTGGTTGATGTTTTCGGTGTCATTTTGGGGTGGTTTTTGCTGTTGGGTGTTAACCATGCCTTGGTGGGGGAAGGTATCTTGCATTACATCAGTTTTCTGTGTAGGTCTCCCTTGTCCACGATTACCATGAAGTTTTTTCAGTTCAGGGAGTTCGGGACAATGATGAGTGTAATGGCCATACTCACCACATATGGCACAAGAATGGTTTGTCCTTAGAGTGGAACTCTTGTTCTGCCCTTGGGATTTGTGTGTTTCGCTCCTGGTTTTGATTTCAGTTGGGATTTCCACCAGACTGAGATCACGGGGGGCATTGTTTTTTATTGTCCCCCTCAGGGAAAGTTTTAAGGATGGAACTCTATCCTAAAGTTTAGAAACCTTGGCAAATCTTATGAGTCTGTAATATGTAGACTATAAAATTTTTGGTGATAATTTATTAAATATATCCAAATTTATAATGATTTTATATAGTCTCTATATTTTTTTGGCAATTTTTAGGATAACATAATTGTATACTGTAAAATTTTTGAGAAACACTTTTAGAAAAAATGGAAATTGGCGAATATTATTTTTGGAAAAACCATGGAAAATTAGCCCACGTGTGAATATTAGCCCCTAAAATTTTCCATGGTCCCCTCTCCAAAGTCTCCCTTTTGTTTATTCTTAGGATTCTTTCTTGCAGTGTTAGGAGGATTATTACGGTTCTCCTGGTCATAAGACTGGAACTGCTAAGCCTGAGAAGGTTGCACTAAGTTCACTGGTGCATTGTTTTGGTGGTGGATTATGTTTGGGGAAGTGGTAATATTGGTTTCCTTGTCCCTGGTTGATGTATGGTTACTCGAGGGAATATCTTCTGTCAGCATTCCTAGCTGAGTAGTGGGTTCCCTGTGAGGGAGGGTACGAGCCTCCCTACCGTTGGTTGTATGATGACACCCTGTTTGTCATATTTTGCAAAGGTGAATATTGACTTTGGTGGCATCCAAGTTGTGTCATGTTCTGGGTAGAATCATATGAGTAACCTGGGTACTGGATACTGCTTCCTAGGTGAAATTGGGTCAATGACCTAATCAAGCCATCTGTGGTATTTGATGCACATGGAAATTCTCTATAAGTTTTTAAGCATGGGGCGTTAGGTAGGACATTGTAAATGTATCCTGATTGGGCATAGATGAGTTCGAGCTATTGGGATTTGAAAATGACATCCTCCTCGGATGTAGGTCCTTATGTCACCACGTCTTTTGAGATCTCTATTGTGAGCTTTTTCAGAAACAAGTCCAGTAAAACTCTATCGTCGAGTTTGGCTTTGCACAAACTACGATGTCGCCTCCATTTGTGGAGATGGTTCGAGATATGACAACTGGCATTTGCCTAAAATGAGTCAAAAATTCAGTCCTCAAATCATGGTGAATGGGTAGTTGAAAATAAGTGAGGAATGCAGTAGCGAGGGAGATAAAGGTTCCATAAGAAGCAGAAGGCTACTCACCATACCATTTCACAGCAGGCCTAGTTAGGGTGCGCTGGAAAAAATCTCAGTCGAATCGTATCATCACTAATACTATTGGCCAAACACCATAGGTGGAAAGTCATAATATGATTTCTAGGGTCTTCCGCTTGCTTCCTTTCGAATTTTGGAATGTCAGAGGGGTGCTTTGTGGGCATGGGGGTCAACTTAAGGCTATGTGCAATGGGGTCATTAGTTATCTTTGATATATTTGGAAGGTTTAATGATGCTAAAAAGGGTAACTGAGTATTGACTACCATTGTGTACTTTGGAAACACAAGTGTCTGAGTGTAATTTTGTATGGGGGGTGCCCGGGGAATATTACCTTATGAATTACCCCGTTGTGTGTTTTTTTGAGTCCTCGAAGGGGTAGCGCTCCTCTACCCTCTGGGGATTTCAGGAGGAGTTGAGTGTGGTGATCTTGCTGGGGTTTCCATGGGTGTGGTGTTGGGTGACCCTTGGGGGTTTCCAATTAAATATGCCTCGATAAAGTATGAACCGATAATTGTGGCGGTGTGTCGTATTTTATGCCTAAATGGAAAAATGCCTGGCACTCCTCCCTCTAATGGGGGGAGGTCCAAAAACTGCCTAGATCGATGAGGTCCCGTTGGGTCCTTTAGGGTGTCTACGAGGTCTCGTTGGGTCCTTTATGGTGTTGAATAGCTTAATATTGGAAATATTTTTAGTTTATTGAGAGAAGGAAGATTATTATCAAAGAAAATGTGATCACATACATAAAAAAAGAGAAAAAATAAAAGGTAAGTTTTCCTTTAGATTAATTCTATGTGATCAAGCAAGAAAAAAATATGGTTTGGTTGCTTTGCGTATGATACTAAAAAGCCTAAAAATACCTAATCATCCTCACATTCTCAAATTTAACTGGGCCTTGCGAAGATTTCTTCTGATGGGTACTAGCGCTAACGTCCCGAAAGAACTGGTGACGCCTTCCAATAGCTGAAGAATCTACCAAGTTAAAGGTAAGAGGATCTAGTATTTCCTACATTGACACCTATAGGGAAGGATTCCCTAGATTTGGCCACTAAAGTACCGTCGTCCCACGTGAGCATTCGAGTCTTGAGCTTCTTGGTATTTAGCTACTAGTACCGAGCACTAGATGGGTCAGGTAGCCCCAAAGAGTACCGCACACACTGGGCCTAAGCTTAGCACGCTTTGAAATGACTCTTTGCAATGCTCGGGTATTTTGTTCCATGGGCAGATAGACATACTTTAAGCTCCCTAACAAGTCAACATCTATGTCTCACAATGTAGAATGACCACAACGGATTACTAGATGCCTACCCTCGATGGTCCTAACCTGAACTATAATTTATTTTGTGGCCCCTGTGGGGAGAATTTAGTGAGTTCAATTAGTGGTTATATTTAGAGAGTCTTAATTTTCTTAAGGTGTGCCTTGGTGAAGTAATTGTAAGAAGAGGAAAAAGGTACCAACGCATTGGGTGCATTTTGTTCCAATGCTTATTGATGCTTCATGTGTGCTTTGGAGTGTACAATCACAAGTGTTATAAGATATGGATATGCAGTGATCCTTTACAATCCTTCTCTAATTATGCTGTGTCATTGTTCCTTGCAAAAAATAAATAACAAAAGTGCTTGATGGGCCGCGTACACCTTGCCTAGTTAGACTAATTTTTGCACTATAGGGAGATGTCAAATTGTCTTAAGAAAGATTTCATATGCATACCCAGGCTCACCAGGATATTACTTTCCTTCTTTTTGATATTTTTGTCCTGGTCCCGAATCCTAATGCAAAAATTGAAAATTTTTTTAGCTAAATATGTGTTGATGTATGGGCCATTTACATTTATGCTAATTATTCTATGTTTTTGATGTCTTTTACCAGAAAATCATTTGTTTAGATATAATTTATGGATTGAACGCCACTTAGGTTCCCCTGCTTAAACTATATGTGTTTTTCAATTATATAAAACTAAAATTAAAACAAACTATTTGCTAAGCTAAACTCCAACAAAAAGATTCCTAACTAGTCATGAAATACTAGAGCACAATGATGGAAAATATCCTATGGGTTTCCAACACCTTATAACTGGAAAAAATTGAGAAAAAACTATGAAAAATGAGCTCACTTCCTACTTCCTGGCTTATTTTCACACATACGCAAAGTTCGCACATCTCTCTGGGCTGAACACGCGCGATTTACAGTGACTGAAAAGAATCTGCCTTCTCTAAGCCAAATTCCTCATTGAGGGTGACTGAAAAGTGTTGAGAGGAAGCTTGAGTGATTTTTCATCAAGTCTGAGTAGGAGAGAGGACCTGCAACAACAACCATTAGGTCAAAAGAAATAATGAAGTGGAGTCACCATTCCTGTTGTAGTGTATTTGATGCATGGGAGGACGAAATACATTGTGCTTAATAGGGAGGCTTCTTTCCTACAAGTAAGTCATGGGTCAATAGGTTTGTTAGATCATTAGTGGAACAAAATAACATGTAGTAAACTAATTAAGAAACATAGCAGGCTACATCAATGAAGAAATAAAAACAAAATAGCATGTACAATAGCAAGCTCTATCGAGTCAAACACACTAATACTTCAAATGGAGAACTCTCTCCCTTTATTAGGTGCTAGTGGTATAAGTGAATAGGATGCTAAATCACTTGCAGTGGATCCTTAGAGATATGGAGCTCCAATATCCAAGTCAAGGGGGTATCTTCCCCTTAAGCTTTCAACAATCTTCTCTCCTCTCTCGACAGATGGTAGAATGATAGGCACGTGGTGAAATTATTCGTCTTGGATTTAGGTATTGGATGGCCAACAAACGAATCCTTCCAATCCTCTTGATGCTTGGATAACATAATTTAGTTTGCTCTCAAGCAATTTGGCCAGCATAACAATGTCCTCTCATGTTTCTCTTCCCATGGCTAGCTTTTATAGACAAATTTCAAAATTTTCCTCCCTCTCTTGCTACAAGATGGATTTTGATACAAGAGTGGGGGGATGATTGCTTTGTGTGCTACACTAAATCCTTAACGTGGCTCCAATGTGGCTGTACTTGGCTGGCTTGAGTGAGAATCTTCATTTTCAAGGTGCCAAGTGGTCCCGAATGGTGAATTTCCGCATACTTAGGTCCGCGCAGTTATTTGAGGGATATACATGATGTTCGTTGTGTTTATCGAAGAAAAATATGCAAAGATCACCAAGGGTGAGTGATTTATGTGCGCAGTTCAATAAATATGCCTGCTTGACCTTAGGAAATGTTAAAATTTTCAACTCCTATAATGTATTTATTCCCTATAGATCCTTATTTGTACCTTCTTCTTGACATTTTCGAATGTCTTTTGCTTGTACGATTTTCCAGTGTTAAGATTCATCAACAAGTTTTAAAAACTTTCCTTTACTATAAAATATCACTTTTCATGTAAGTCCACTCGTGCATGGCATCCTTGGACTCACTGACTAAGGAATGTGCAGTTCATGTGCATGAGGCTAGGTGAACATGCATGAGTTTTTCACAGGCACATGTCTATTTATGAATGTATGTGTAGTTGCTATGGATGCATAAGTTTGATTAATACTTGTTATGCATGCATGAGATTTAGCTTACTTCACTAGTGCATGGCTAGTTAATTGAGATCGAGTTTTTTTACTAGTGTTTACCTATGTACAAGTAGGTAGAATTCAAGCCTAGTCAACATTATCTCTGTCATGTAGAGCATTTTTATATGTAATTAATTTTATTCATTGAAGTAATTTGAATTCTCTCATTCTTTATTCATTTTTTTTGTCTCAAACTTCCAAATTTCTGCTTCTTATTCCCAATTAGATTAATGTGTGCAAGTTATCTTACGATTTTATACTCTAACATATCTACATCACATTTTATTCATTTATTTTCTTATGTTTCTTATAGGCTTATCAACCCAATTATCTCTTTCATAATAGCTTAAAGGAGAGCTCTCCCTTGCACTCCTATGAAAATAGGTATTATAGTGTGATTTTGTGATAGTGAAACAACCCTTAACTTGATAAAAAAATTCAGGAAAAATTTGATTTTTAGGTAGATATCATTTTTAATATCATTTCCATGTTTTTTTCCTTTTACAAAACTCTTTCTATATCTCTAGCTAGTTGGGAATATTTTCTATGCAAATTTCTTGTCAGAAAAATTTGATATAGTGAGATCAGGATACTCAATGCATAGTTGGCCACCACTAGCTCTATTATATTTCATAATAATTTCTATTGAAAACTTGCACCTCGTGAGGATACCAGTCAACTCCTAACATTTCAATTTATCTTTTGACCTCAAGAATAACCAATACATGTCAAAACTAGTCCTTTAATGAGTGAACAATAGATGCTACATCCTCAACATAGGCTTATAGAAATCAATGCATCTCTAAAAAATATCACATTGTTCAAATAAAAAGCCTCAAAAGTGTCTTCATTAATAGAAATGTATTTCTTATGAGAAAAATTGCTATATACATGGCACTTTTTCTCACTTTTCAAGTAAGTAATTGTACCAATTCTATCTGCACAAATTATTAAAGTAGGGTTCATACACAATGGATTAGTTCCCACTTGTAATGGACTCTAACTCCTTCCCCTTCTTACACAAGCATACATATCGCTATATTAGAAAATGTATTCATCATTACCTTTAGGTATGCATTACATCCTTACACATGCACACATTTTAGGCCCATGTGCATGACCTACTCATGCACTTTCATTCATACATTTGGGAAATCTAAATTACAAGATACTTCCTTAATTCTATCCATTTAACACACTTTAAATGTATATTTTTATTTATTTTTGGCTCTCCTTTTCAAGGGAATTCTTTGTTATAAAATTTCTCTTTGAGAACCTTGTGTAACTTGGCCTCCTACTAAGGCAAACCAGGAAGTGTAGATGTCATCAAAAACATCTTAAGAAAGTCTTGTACCTTTCTCATCAATATATATTATTTATGCATTCATCTCTATGAGATCAAGATAAAAAAATTTACATTCCTTTTTGAAAATATCAAATTCATTATTCACATCATAATTTTAATAGTCCTATGAGACTTCTTGTTCTTTTATGACATCGCCACATTAGTTATCTGTGCCCTACTTCATCTAAATATCTACTTTACTCCATTAGACCTCCTTTAAAATTCATTAATTTTTAGTTCCAAGAAATGTACCTTAGCCTTATTGATCCGTAAATTGTTGTAGATATCCCACTCGATATTTTGTCATGACATATTTGATAAAATAGTACATAAAATCTAAAATATATATTATGAAGGTTAATTAATCCTTAGATTGTTGGATTCACTAAAAAATGTGTTATCTATATGCATGCAATAGATAAAATGTTAATGGAATATCATAATAGAAAAATAAAACTCAGAAACCAAAATGAACACAAGATATGACCTTGGAAACCTTTTGAGATAAAGCTCAGTTGGAAGGTGAGGCTACTTTTCTCTCTTTATTTGTATGGACATAGATGCATATACAAAGGAGAGAAACTTGTCACCCATGGGTTTTTATGGTATACAACCCCTATTTGTTTTATATCTATCTATCAGTGCTCATCTACTCTTCTCATCGATGAAAATAATGCAGTCTAATAGAATGTAACCCCATATCCTCCTAATGGTTCGATTATAACACAGACCGATAGCCTACTAATGGTTAAATTTGACTCTCTCAACTCTTAATTATTGTTACAATATCAAATATTCTAGAGTTATTTATCATGATCATATGGCTAGCCCTTTTCCATGGATAATGTGGGCTCAAATGGAATCCTCTTGAATCATGGTGATCAAAACAAGAAGGTCAACTTCTAAGTGGCATAAATTTTTCATATCAACTCCTATTGAGGTGATTCTTACACCATAAAAAATGCAACTATGTGTAGGATAAATTTATGTGTGCTTTGCTTTAGAGGAAAATTTTTACCCAAAAAAAATGCCTTTTGATGCCTTCAATTAATTTAAAAAGGTTTCTAAACCTAATTTTCCAAACTAGGAATTAGGGTAATTGTGATGTATAAATTGGGCCTCCTAAGGAAAATAATAAAATAATATTTATTATTTTTTAAATAAAAGGAAAGGAACCTATTTTTTTAATTGTATTTTCAGATTATCTCCTTATAGGTTTACTCAAATGTCAAGTTTATACACTTGCTGGATATGGAATTCAATTCCACATCTAATGAGTACCCACTCTTCATACTTCTAAGTAGATCCACAAAGAAAAAAAATGAAAATACATGAAAAAAGTATGTGACCCATGAACACATGAACATGAAAATACATGAACATTTGTTTCATGTATTTTCCATTTTTGTCTTTTTGGGATTAATCAGAAGGATGCAAAGTGGGTACTCATTAGATGTGGAATTGAATTCTTCATCAAACGAGTGTCTACACTTGATATTTGAGTAAACCTACAAGGATATAAGTTGAAAATGCAATAAAAAAATATATTTTTCTTCTTTTCCCTCCAAAATAGTTTCTCTTAGGGATGAAATAATAATCTTGAATCCTATTGGTTCTTTTGAAGTTAATTTTGTTAGTAAGTTTTTTTTTAAGCCTATTTTTTACCTAAAAAATACCTTATTGATCTACTAGTATAAATGGTCCTATGAGTCGACTCCTTTACTTTTTACACTTTGAAAGCATCAAGATGGATGAAAATATATGATGATCAAACTTATATCATACTTCCCCTTTTTGAGAGGATTGTTTCCCTGAAAGCTTCTACTGAAGGAGGTGAGGAAATGTTTCCTCCCCCTTCTCTCAGGTGTACCATTTAGGGTTGTATAAAATTTTTCCTTTCCACCCAATATGCTAAAGGTCAGGGTACCCCTATATTTTAATCTTATACCTCTTCTAGAAAAATATAGCCCCTGTCAACACTTCTTAAGCATATGGTGCTAAATCTTCTACATAAAGTAGGATTACCCCTCTTCTTCATATATCATGGAAGGATTATAGAGTTTTGGTTTCTCTGCATTCACCATTGAGTAAATTTTCATGGGCATATAATAATTTTATAAGAATTATCTACCACTTCTCCTATATCTCAAAGGGACCATATTGATGGCCCTCAGTATTGCAGCAACAATGTTGCAACTCCCAAGGGTCTCAATGTCAATTATCAACCAAGGGTTTGTACAAAATTAAGAGGGGTAGGGAATAATTTTTTATTAAACACTATGTTTTTCTCTTTATAAATTTTATAGGGGTGGAAGTATTAAGACGCAATATAGTTACACATATACCATTCTAACTATCCTACGCTATTGACAACATTTAAAATTGTAAGAAATGAAATATAATAAAAAAAATATGCTAGTTGCAATGAAAGGTGGAAAACCATATCAAATATGATGAAATGAAATAATATATATTCTATTGTGCCAAGAAATAAAACTCAAAATTAAAATAAAGTTTGTAAATAGCAAACCCTAATTCTGTAGGAAAAAGGCAATTTCTATAACACACTAGGTAAAATAATGTACTTTGTATATTTTCTTCTAAATTCCATATTTAGGGTTATAGGGACGTTGTAACACATCAAGTAACATGAATCATGATTTGGATGCAAATTTGGGTAATTCATGGAAGAAAAATGCAAATTTCTACGAGAGTATCTATTTTTCTATAGGGATAGTCTAACTAGTAGTAAAAGGTGCTAAAGATGTGGCTAGAAAGGAAAATGTGCTAAGGCTAAGAAATGATAAATAATTCATATCCATGTCATAATATTAGTACTATAAGGATTTATTTAGCAAAATGTGTTGTTGTAGAGTCTCATGTAGCTACAAAAGCAGGGTACTGTGCAATCACAAAAAAACAAAAATGATGGAAAACAAATAAATATAACAAATAAAGTGACCTAAGATGCATAAATGAAGGTGTTAATTCAAAAATATATTCACTACCAATGCTAATGTCTAATGCTCTAATACTTTGAGAAAACTGATTGTTCAGAGGCAAGGTAATTTCCCTTGCATAAAGAAAGTGCTTAGAAATAAATTGTAGAAATGAACAAATGCATAAGGAATAATGATACAAAAGGGGTATTGAGTGGATGGGGTGGGCCCTAACCGAAGGAATCCCATATCCATGAAGGAGAAACAAACTAAGAATTGAAACGATTATCCTCCTGTATTCTACAGTAGCACTAGGTGAATATCAATTTTTCTACAGACTACTGAAGATAGCATTCCTTGACTATCAGCTATCTTCATAAATCTCACTCCCTTCATTATCTTTCTTTTACCTATCTACTATCTCTCATTTCGCCTTCTCAAATTACCCTCCTACCCTAAAAACCCAAGCTAGGCTTAATCCTCTCATATTCACCCTTTCTCCCTACCTAACACCTCATTTTCCTCACTAAACCCCCTCACCTTCAACACTTTCCCTAATTCTATTAAAACAATGAAAAAATTCTTTTTTACATTGTTTTAAATTAGAATTTCTATTATTCGAGACCCATTATTTTGCCTAAAACTCTGTTTTTATTCTAAATCTACCCGACCCCTTTCATATTAAACTCCGCTTCCTTTCTATGTTAAAACCTATGCTTTAATATATAAAACGACCGCTTTAAAGGTTTTTTATCCCTCGCTCCTAAAACCCTTACCAATCGCTCATAAAACCCTACCTTCTGCTCTCATTTCTAAGCGCCCCGCTTCTATTCTTGCCCCGAGCTCCTTCTTATTAAGCCCCTGCCCTTATAAAAAAAACCCCAAGACTATAGAAACCAAGCCCCGTGCTATAAAGAACCCACCATACATTCCGCCATGTAATCCCGAGCCCCACCTTCTAACTTACCCACCGCTTCATCTATTTCCGACCACCATTGGATCTCGCCCCTCTCATCCGACGGTCTATCATGCTTATCGCACCATCTGCCGCCTCGCGTGTAACACCTTCGAACCTCACGAAATGGGTGGTATTCGCCTGCGTACCTCCCACCACGTGTCACCCGTTCTATGGCATCACATCCATTCACCCAAAATCGTTCACTGCCCTCACTCCATGCAAAAACCACGTTACTGCCTCGCGCCAAAACCTGAAACTGCCACTTCCATTCAAACGATCCAAAGGCCAGTGCCTTTTGGATGAAGCCCCGCAGCCACCATGAACCTCTGCAAGCACTCCTAAGGCCCGAAAAGCCCAAATAAATGAAAAAACCCCCCAACGTAGGTTTTGAATTAATTAATTGTTTTAAATATGCAGGTAGTTATGGTAGAAATGCATAAATTGCATTCTAAAGGTTCGAAAAACATTCAAATATACTTCCTGGGTGATGATCCAACAAGTTTGTCCATCGAAAGGACTAGGAGAACTGAGTCAAACATAAACACCAATAAATCATAACCATTGGTGGTCATTCAAACGCACCAAAGCAGCAGAGGGTGCCTCAATGCACAGACAGAGATAAAGGGAAAAGATGAAAAATAGTCAAAGAAAGGATTAAAGGGTTAATCATAGGATAAAAGGTTGAAATCAGAGGTTAAGGAAAAAGCACAAACAAATCAATATCATAAGACATAATGAAGATATAATCATGGATTAAAGGCAAATGCAGAAAGAATAAAGGAGAAAACATTAAGGAAGAGACAAATCCAGGTTTAAAAAACAAATCCAAGTTTAAAAAGGCTTAAACAGAGTTTAAAGGACAAAGTAAGAGAAGGTTAACATAGAGGCCAGATCCAAATGAATAAGGCACACAACAATTACTCCCTCAGAGACACATCTTGCCACCTACAAAAGTTTTCACTCAAGTAAAGGCAATCAAAATTATTGCAGTAGTCAGAGATATTTTAAACAACTCAAGCAGTTATTGTAAAGTTAATTAAAAATCCTTAAAAGTCAAACATATCCTAAAAATTTAGTTCAAAACTTAAGCTAGAAGTTATTATTAGAGAAAGATAGTCACATTTATTTTGTCTTGGGCCTTGCATGGTCTCAAAGGTCAAAATACATTTAACTCTGTAACAAATATAAATATGAACCCTAGGTTAGGGGAAAATCCTCAATTTTGCAGATAAATACTGCATGTATTATTCATTTTTAGTGTTTGTTGATAAGTTGAGAAGTTGTTGAGCTAGTTGATGAAATGCTAGGCTAGATTTGATAAAAATTTGAGTTGTAGAGATTTGTTGGACTGGAGTATTGTGACTGTTTTAAACATCAGTAATACAAGCATGTTCACGGGGTTCTTGAGCTATGTTATTGGTGAAATTATCCTTCTTTGTCAATGTTTTCCTTCTGTTTTCCATTTTTTCCATTATTTCTCTAATAATACAACATAAAATTTAGATTAAGATATGTTGTCTTGGCACCTTAATTCTGTCTGCTTTCTTTATCTTAATGTTTTCTTCTGCAAGGTCTGATTGGAGAATTCTTAATTTCTCTCTAGTTCCACCTAGCTTTTTGTATTCAAAATGATTCAGTATAGTCCAGCCAATGAATTCTATGGTATGCACTGTCCTTTGGTCTTTCTTGAAACATTATTTTAAGGCCTTTCTTTGAAATATACTTAGTAGAGTCCAACCAAAGAAGTCCGTGGTTAGCCCTATCCTTTGGTCTATCTCAAACTGTTGTTGCGAAGGTATTTTCAGTTCATTAAAGAATTCTCAATTTCTCTTTGATTATATTGAATGTTATCTTGAATGTTTTCTTTGTCTGAAAGTAATTCTAGGATTGCTGGATTGTTGTCTTAAGGTTTTCTTACTAGAGTCTGGCCAAAGAAGTCTATGGTTTGCCCTGTCCTTTGGTTTGTCTTAAACAGTTACCTAAAAGGCTTTTCTTGTTGAAGTAGAGTTAAAGGATTCTTAACTGACCTTTAATTTTTTTGTTTTCACAAATTACTGTCATTTCATATTCCATCTAATCTAAGAGATCCACTTGATATAGTTATATTTCCCTATTAAGTCCATTGTAAAGTTAATGAACAATTAAATCCTTTTATGACTCCATAGCCCAATGGATTAATGATGTCCACAGTCTATCTATTCAACTGAAACACTCAATCACTTAATCAGACCATCAATTAATCAACCAAACAAAAAAATTTGTCCTAGAGCTCCATAACTAGCCTAAAATCCGAAAACAAAAGCATAAAGACATATCATTTAAAAACACATACATATAGAGAGACCTCTCTTAGTCTAGGAAGGTAGGTCCTTGGAATCCAAAGTGGTTTGATGTGGTTCCTTGCAGAGTTGTTCTTGCCAATCTTGCAAATCACGGGGAGCCAACACAGTGGCAACCATACTAAGGAAATGAGTATTAAAACAACTTAATATTACCTCAAGAACTCAAAAAACCTTATTTAAACTTAGATGAATCAAGTGTTAGACAAGAATTTTACCTGGTTGCTGGTGGTGGACAATAACTAGCCCTAAGACAGTTAAAATCCTCCACCTGGTGACTCCACTGGTTTTCAGTAGGCCTGCTGACTCCTCTGGTTTTATACACACTCCACTGGAAAACCATTGAAAAATATTGATATCATTAAACCTCAATGGAACCCAGTAAATAATACTTTTTGGATTAATTATTTCTCTCAAACATTGGTTTGTTTCTCAAAACTATTATAAGCTCTCAACCTCTCTGAAGTTTGGGTCCAAATTCTAGCTTCTAGGAGAATCTTTACCAGATCCCTTCCTGACCCAGACCCTCCTATAATAGTTGACAACCCTGAAAGCATCCTACATCTAAAAATATAAATGTTAGCATACCTATCGACAAATCAAGTTCCCTACCTGAAAACCTCAAAGACTTGCAGAATATCCTCTCTGACTCACCCCTAGAACAAAGCTTGTCTAGGACTATATCTCAGAGTTAGATAACCCAGATAGTTTTAGACCCATCCACCTTACAACAGAATCCTTTTGGACTAACCTCATCCCCCACTGTTCACCTTCCTCCATTTAACCCTTTACCTCCTTTTCTAAACCCTCCTTTGTTTCCCCAACCACAGATCATGGCAACATGGTATGATCCATTATTTCTACCATTGCCTTTAGTTGTTATACCACAAGACTATCAATCCAAGATTCCTTTATATGATTCAAGTAGTTCAACTACTGCTCAACAACATGTGGATAGAATGAATGACTATTTTGAAAGACAATAAATATACGATGAAACTGTTAAACTAAGAATGTTTGCTCAAAGCTTAGGAGGAGAAGCAAGAAAATTGTTTAAAGGCTTAACCCCTAATAGTATTCATGACCTCCATGATTTTCATTAATTATTCTTAAACAAATGGAAAGTCAAGAAAAACCCTCTCCAAATCTTATCAAAGTATGAAAACATTACGAGAAAAGTTGGAGAAGGTGTCCAAGAGTACTGCACTAGGTTCAATAGTGGATATAATGCCCTCCCTATCCACATGAAACCTCCACAAGGTTTAGCTCTAATGAAATTTCCAGATGGGTTTGACCCAGAAATGGCCTACCAACTAAGAGAAAGAGACCCTCTTACATTAGAAGATATGTAGAGGGGTGTAGTAAGTGTAGAGGAAAATTTGACTACCAAAAGAGCTAGAATGAAAAATGAGAAGAGAGTCACATATAGGGAAGAAGTTGCACCTTCATCATCTGATACTAAGATTGATAAACTTGTTAGAACCATGGAGAGGATGATGGAGAGAATAAACATAAACAAGAGAGTTTACCCTAGAGAAAACCAAGTAGCTCCTCAAAACAAAAATCAAAATCAGAACCAAAACAAAAACTTTAGGAGAAATCCCCCTCAAATAAGATAGAGAGGTCCTGATCAACAAATCAGGCCTCCTTTCCAAGAAAAATATGCTGATGAGGATGAGGGGGTGATCAAATAAATAGAGGAAAGTCACATCAATATAATGGGAGTAAATAATGAGGATGCTATTTTCCTCATTAATGAAGAACAAGGCATACTTGCACCAAATGAGGAAGAAAGCCTAGAATCCGAAGACTATAAACAAGGATTTGAAAATGCCATCATGGAAGTACATAAACAGTATGACCTCAGAAGCAAGAAAACCCAAGATACTCCCAAGAGACAGAACTCTAAAATTTCTAATAGGAAGACCCCTGAAGATATCCCTAAAAAGATAGTAGAAAACCTAAACACTGTGGCTGAAAGTTCTGATAAAAGAAAAAAAAAACAGCCAACAAAGTGGTGACCAAAGTAGCAATAGAAATACAGCTAGTGCCCCTAACAAATCTGTTTTAACTGAGTTCCCCAATAAAAACCAGCAAGCTAAAATTTCTGTAAAACAGTGTCTGATAAGACTGATTTGAACCTTTCAAAAACAAAGACACCCTTCAGTCTTGAGAGTGAAATTGCTAAAATAAAAATCTGCATTCCTCTCACTTAATTAGTTACCCAAGATGTATATACATCCCAAATTTTGAAAGCTTTAAACATAGGAGAAAATGCTAACTCTGTGATTTTAAATGATGACAAACCTGAACTTTTGTTTGGACTAGAAGTAGAAGGAAAATTTGAAGAGGGAGGTGTACCTCCATTTTATGTCAGTTTGAAAATATATGATAAAATCCTTCATAATGCCATGTGAGACTTAGGAGCTTCACATAACCTCATGCCAAATGTAGTAATGGAAATATTAGGCCTTGAGATAACTAGACCATAAAAAAGATTTATACTCTTTTGACTCCAGTAGAGTTAAATGTCTAGGCCTAATCAAAGATCTCTATGTTAATCTATCACAAATACCAACCAACAACCTAGTAATGGATATTATAGTGGCTTACATTCCTCCCACATATGGCATGCTCCTTTAACGCTCATGGGGAGCTAAAATTCAAGGCACCCTCCAAATGGACATGACCTAGGCTACCATACCTGTTTTCAGTCAACCAAGAAGACTATATAGGGAAAATCATATGAAATACATGGTTAGTAGTCAAGAAAAGCTAGATAATTCCCCTCTTTATTCTATTCACACTGACCTTGATTCATTTATCCTTTACAATGATGAAAATATTAATGAACAAGTAGCAGAAAATTAGAAAAAAATTATAGAGGAAGAAAAAGAGGAGGGACAGTCAGAACAGTTAGTCCAAATAGAAAATGAAAAAAATAATAGAAAACAAAGTGGCAGCCACAATGACCAACATAATGATAAATCTGAAATTGAACCTCTTTGGAGTATGAGATTTGATGGTTCTTGTGGAAAAAATGGTTCAGGAGCAGGTGTTTGGGTGCATAATGCTGAAAATAATTATGCAGAAGGCCACTCATATAAGCTAAAATTTCAATGTACAAATAACATAGCAGAATATGAGGCACTCCTCCTAGGGCTACAATTACTCAAGAAACTAGGAGCCAAAAGGATAGTTTTTCATGGAGATTATGAGCTGGTCATTAGGCAGATTAAGGGAGAATACACACCCAAAAATCGTAGACTAAGATCATATAGGAATGATGTCCTTGACCTCCTAAAAACCTTCCAAGAATATGATCTTACCTTTGTCCCAAGAAATCAAAACATCCTTGCGAATGGTTTGGCATTTGCAGCTAGTACTTGTCAAAAACCTTATCCTAACAAACAATACATAGTACAAGTCAAATATAGACCAGCAACCCCTGATAACATAAAATATTGGCAAGTTTTTGAAGGAGATAAATAGATTGAAGATTTCCTGTAGTCCAAAAATGGGTTTGAAATGCGAAATTTAGACTCAGATCGTGAGGAAGACTGCTCTGCTGAGGAACAAACTTACAAAGAAGAACCTCCTAATTAGGGTGATATAAATATGTTAGAAAAAAACACCCACATGAGACATAATTGTGAACAGATTCAGAAAAATAAGACTTTGAAGTGCTGCAGTCCAGAGATGACACCTTTCCAAGAGGACTGGTTCCTCTAGAAGAACTGTTTGAATTTAATGATGTGGCTAAAAATCCAAAGATGTAATCCACTGAAGCTGAAGTAGAAGAATGAAATATAGGCAGTGAACAAGAGCCCAAAATGATAAAATTGTCCAAAACACTACCAGCTCATACAAAACAGAAATACATTGAGCTTTTCAGATAATTTAGTGATGTGTTTTCTTGGAGCTATGAAGACTTGATATCCTATGATACTAAGATAATCCAGCATAAGATCCCTCTCAAAGAAAAACATAAACCCTTTAAACATAAATTGTGCAGAATTAACCTTGTACAACTACCACTGGTTGAGAAAGAAATTAAGAAAATGTATGATGCTGGAGTAATAGTTCCTCTGAGATATTCAGAATGGGTTTCAAATATTGTGTCAGTGAGGAAGAAAACAGGAGAAATTAGGTTATGCACAGACTTCAGAAATTTAAACAAAGCCTCCTTAAAAGACAATTTCCATTTACCAAAAATAGATCACATTTTACAAAGGGTAGTAGGCTCCAAAATAATTTCTCTGCTAGATGGCTTTTCAGAATACAATCAAGTGCTGGTACACCCAGATTATCAACACAAGACAACTTTCACCACACCCTGGGGCACCTTCATGTATGTTAAAATGCCTTTTAGGTTAATGAATGATGGTGCCACCTTTCAAAGAGCAATGGATATTGATTTCTTAGAGGAAATAGGCTACTTCATTATGATTTATCTTGATGACATCACAGTCTACTCCAAAACAGATGAAGAACACCTAGCTCACTTAAGAAAAGTCTTTGAAAAATGTAGAAAATATGGTTTGTCTTTAAATCCCAAGGAAAATTTGTTTGGCCTTCAAGAAGGGAAACTTTTAGGCCACATCATATTTGAGGAATAGATTAAGATTGACCCAAAGAGGATTGAGGGAATATTGGAAATCAACCATCCTAGAAACATCAAAGAACTACAATCTTTTATTGGAAAGATAAATTTCTTAAGAAGGTTCATACTAAACCTTGCAAAACTCCTAAGAAACATTATTAACATGATGAAAAGATAAATAGGAGTTAAATGGACCATATAATCAAAGAAATCATTTCACTTGGTGAAGAAATAACTTAAACAAACACCAGTTCTGATCTGCCCTGACTTTACCAAAGATTTCTTCATATTTTCTTTTGCATAAGAGCACACAGTTGTTGCTGTCCTACTGCAGAAAAATATAAAAGGAAAAGAGCAACCCATGGCATTTTTCAGCAAGGCACTCAGAGATGCACCTATGAAATGTAACATAATGGAAAAAAAAACTTTTTTCTTAATCAAGGCATTGAAAGATTTCAGAGTATACATTCTTCACTCACACATCATTGCATTTGTGCCTCACACAATGGTAAAAGACATCTTGACACAAGATCTTGATGGCAAAAGAGGTAAGTGGATTGTTGTCATATTAGAATATGATCTGGAAATCAAGCCCACCAAGTTAATCAAAGGGAAAGGACTGGCTAAACTCATGGCTGAAACAAAACTTCAAGTGGAGGACATCAATATGATTAATGCATTAGATGAACAAGAGGAGCTGGCAACTCCACCTATTAAGGAAAAATTTCTGAACTCACCTTAGTATGTTGATATATTATATGTGCTTTTTAATCTGAATGTTCCTCCTGGTCTGTCCAAAACTAAGGCCATATTCTTAAAGTTAAAGGCTGTAAATTTCTACATTTTAGATAAAGTTTTATATTGGAAAAACTCTGGTGGTATATTGGTTAAATGTTTTCCTAAAGAAAATGCAAACAGGATCAAGCATGAGTTTCATGAAGGAGAATGTGGAGGCCACCTCTATTGGAAAACCTCTGTCAATAAAATCCTTAGAGTTGGTTACTATTGTCCCAACCTTTTTCAAGGTATCCATAAAATGGTAGTTGCGTGTCATAAATGCCAAATCTTTGAGGGAAAAAGAAAACTGCTGCCATTACCTTTGCATCTGATTTTTGTTAAAGCTCCTTTTGAAAAATGGGGCCTAAATTTTATTGGAGAAATTCATCCTGCCTCCTCTACCCAACACAAATGTATCCTCACTGCAACTGAATATTTTACAAAGTGGATAGAGGCCATTCCTTCTAGGACTACCACAGACTCAGTAATTATCAAATTCCTTGAAAACCACATTTTGTCTAGATTTAGCTGTCCTAGAAAAATTATTACTGACAATGATGGTACTTTTAGATGCAAGAAAATGGTGGAAATTTTCTACAAGTATCAGATTACATTGGGACATTCAACAACCTATTACCCTCAAGGTAATGGATTGGCTGAATCCTCAAACAAAATCTTGGTAAACATCATCAAAATGTTTCTGCAAGAGAACAAGAAGTCATGGCACAATAAACTAGTACATGCACTATGGGAAGACATATTAACAAATAAAAAATTAATTGGTATGTCTCCCTATTAGCTATTTTATGGAGCAGATGCAATATTCCCAACAAGCTTGGGAGGGCCAGTAATGAAGCTCATCCACGAATTACGGTCTGAAGAAAATGATATGCAAAGAAAAATCAACCAGATTGTCCAGCTGTAGCAAACTAGAGAAGAAGTATACAACAGAACACATCAAGTGCAGGAAAACATCAAGAAGCTCTTTGATAAGAGGACCAAGGAAAATGATTTCAGCATTGGAGACAAAGTGCTGAAGTGGGATTCAAGAAGGGAGGACAAAGGCAAGCATGGAAAGTTTGAAAATCTATGGAAAGGTCCATACATCATCCATTCTGCAAGAGGTAACAATGCATTTTTCCTACAAGAAATGGATGGAACAAAATTATTCAAAGGTCTTGTCAATGGCAGGATGCTCAAGCATTATTTCAGTTGAAAATCATAGTATAAAGATTTATTCATTGTATATAACATTGTCTAGATGAAAACTCAGAAAAATAAACATAAAAAAAGAAGAACAAAAGAGGGCAGTTAAAAAGAAAAGGTAAAGCTCCATACCTAAAAATAATATTTTTGAAAGTGTGCAAATCCAAATGCCACTACTTTTGAAAAATAAGTCTTGCTCAATCATACAGATTAATCATGATTGAACAAATTTTGAATTTTTGCTGATAAGTTAGAAAAAGAAGATTTTCCAAACTGTTTAAACTTGGATTATTAGTAGATAAATAGAAAAAAGAAACTGGTTTCGAAATCTAATTCTGAACCAAATAGAGAAGAAAGGGATGAATGATAATTTCCAGATCATAGCCCTCAGTTTCAAATTTAATTTTTGCAAAATAAAATCTATGTGCAGCTTGTACAGAATGCCACGTTTATGACAATCAAACTACTTAATCTTGATTTGATCATGCGTTAAATTTCATGTTGATAGATTAGAGAATGAAAATTTATCAAACTATTTAATCTTGACGGATAAGTAGATTAGGCTGAGAAATAAAAGATCTCATTAGTCTAATTTGAGCCTTTGGATGATATAAGAGTAGAAATAGATAGTTTTTTTGCTTTCAAAAGAAAATGATGTCAAGGGTTTGCCACTCTAAATGCACCCAAATGAAGAGAAGATGTTAGGGTATAATGATGGGTAGGTAGAGTTGAGTTTCATCATGCATTATTTTCATGATTTAAAGGCCACAACCACAAAGAACAGTAGCAGATCAACAATTGCAAAATGAAAAATATGCCAAGTGCAAACAAGGCATTGATCTACAAATTCTAGAGATTTGACTCTGAGGTTCTTGACACCTCCTAAAGGAGCTGCCCTCCCCAACTGGAGCCATTGTTATCCTCCTATATTCTAGAGTATCACTATGTGACTATTGATTTTTCTACAGACTACTGAAGATAACATTCCTTGACTATTAGCTATCTTCAGAAATCTCATTGCCTTTATTATCTTTGTTTTACCTATCTACTATCTCTCATTTCTCCTTCTCAAATTACCCTCCTACCCTAAAAACCCAAGTTGGGCTTAATCCTCTCATATTCACCCTTTCTCCCTACCTAAAGCCTCATTTTCCCCACTAAAACCCCTCACCTTCATCACTTTCCCTTATTCCATTAAAACAATGAAAAAATTCCTTTTTACATTGTTTTAAATTAGAATTTATATTATTCGGGACCCATTATTTTGACTAAAAATATGTTTTTATTCTAAATCTACCAGACGCCTTTTACATTAATCCTCGCTTAATTTTTATGTTGAAACCTATGCTTTAATATATAAAACCCCCACTTTAAAGGCTTTTTATCACCCACTCCAAAAACCCTTAGCAATCGCTCATAAAACCTTACCTTCTGCCCTCATTTCTAAGCGCCCCACTTCTATTCTTGCCCGAGGCTCCTTCATATTAAGCCCTCGCCCTTATAAACAAACCCTGTGACCATATAACCCAAGCCTTGCACTATAAAGAACCCCACCATACATTCTGCCACGTAACCCCCAGCCCCACTGTATGAATTACCCACCGCTTCATCTATTCCCGACCACCATCGGATCTCGCCCCTCTCATCCGACGGTCTACGATGCTTATCGCACCATTTGCCGCCTGATGTTTAACACCTCCAAACCTCGCGAAATGGGCCATATTCGCCCGCATACCTCCCACCATGCATCACCCGTTCTATGGCATCGCATCCATTCACCCAAAACCATTCACTGCCCTCACTCCATGGGAAAACTACCTCACTGCCTCCTACCAAAACCCTAAGCCTCCACTTCCATTCAAATGATCCAAAGGCTAGTGCCTTTTCGATGAAGCCCTGCAGCCACCATAAAACTCTGCAAGCACTCCTAAGGCCCGAAAAGCCCAAATAAAAGAAAAAACCCCCCAACCTAGGTTTTAAATTAATTAATTGTTTTAAATGTGCAGGTGGTCATGGTAGAAATACATAAATTGCATTCTAAAGGTCCGAAAAACATTCAAAAAGACTTCCTGGCTGACGATCCAACAAGTTTGTCCATCAAAAGGACTAGGAGCGCCGAGTCAAACATAAACACCAATGGATCATGACCATTGGTGGTCATTCAAATGCACTAAAGCAACAATGTAGTCAAAGAAAGGCAGTCAAAGAAAGGATTAAAGGGTTAATCATAGGATCAAAGGTTGAAATAAAAGGTTAAGGAAAAAGCATAGACAAATCAATATCATAAGACAGAATGAAGACAAAATCACAGATTAAAGGCAAATACAGAAATAATAAAGGAGAAAACAGTAAGGAAGAGACAAATCCAGGTTTAAAAGACAAATCCAAGTTTAAAAAGGCTTAAACAGAGTTTAAAGGACAAATCAAGAGAAGATTAACATAGAGGCTAGGTTCGAATGACTAAAGCACACATAAATTACTCCCTTAGAGACACATCTTGCCACTTAGATTAGTTTTCACTCAAGTAAAGACAATCACAATTATTGCAGCAGTCAGAGATATTTTAAATGGCTCAAGAAGTTATTGTAAAGTTAATGAAAAAACCTTAAAAGTAAAACATATCCTAAAAATTTAGCTCAACAGTTAAGCTAGAAGTTATTATTAGAGTAAGACAATCACATATATTTTTCCTTGGGCCTTGCATGGTCTCAAAGGTCAAAATACATTAACTCTGTAATAAATATAAATATAAATATAGGGTAACCTCCTCATTTTTGCAGATAAATAATACATGTATAATTCATTTTTAGTGTTGGTTTATAAGTTGAGAAGTTGTTGAGCTAGTTGATGAGTTGCTAGCCTGCAATTGGTAAAACTCTGAGTTGCAGATATTTGTTGGACTAGAGTATTGTAACTGTTTTGAACATCAGTAATAGAAGCACGTTCACAGGATTCTTGAGCTATGTTATTGGTGAACTTATCCTTCTTTTTCAATGTTTTCACTTTTCTTTCCATTTTTTCCATTATTTCTCTGATAATAGAACATAAAATTTAGATTAAGATATGCTATCTTGGCACCATAATTCTATTTGCTTTCTTTATCTTAATGTTTTCTTCTACAAGGTCTGATTGGAGAATTCTTAATTTCTCTCTAGTTCCACCTAGCTTGTTGTCTTGAAAATTATTTAGTTGAGTCCAGCCAAAGAAGTCTATATTATGCCTTTTCATTTGGTCTTTCTTGAAGCATTATTTTTAAGGCCTTTCTTTGAAGTATACTTAGTAGAGTCTAGCCAAAGAAGTCTATGGTTAGCCCTGTCCTTTGGTCTGTCTCAAACTGTTGCTGGAAAGGTCTTTTCAGCTGATTAAAGAATTCTTAATCGTTCTTTGATTATACTGACTGTTATCTTGAATGTTTTCTTTTTCTGAAAGTAATTCTAGGATTGCTGGATTGTTGTCTTAAGGTTTTCATACTAGATTCTGGCTAAATAATTCTACGGTTTGCCCTGTCCTTTGGTTTGTCTTAAAAAGTTACCTAAAAGGATTTTCTTGTTGAAGTAGAGTTAAAGGATTCTTAACTGACCTTTAGTTTTTCTTTTTTTATAACTTACTGTCATTTCAAATTCCATATAATCTAATATATCCACTTGATATAGTTAGCTTGCCCTATGAAGTCCATTGTAAAGTTGATGAAAAATTAAATCCTTTTATGACTCCATAGCCCAATGGATTAATGTTGGCCATAGTCTATCTATTCAAATGAAACACTCAATCTCTTAATCACACCATCAATTAATCAACCAAAAAAAATAAGCTGTCCTAGAGCTTCATAACTAGCCTAAAATCAGAAAAAAAAGCATAAAGACATATCATTTACAAACACATACATAGAGAGAGCCCTCTCTCAGTCCAGGAAGGCTAGGTCCTTGGACTCCAAAGTGGTTTGATGTGGTTCCTTTCAGAGTTTTTCTTGCCAATCTTGCAAATCATGGGGAGCCAACATAAACCAATGTTTTCTTTCGTTAATGGAAGAATTGCTTATACATAGTAAAAAGTTGAAAAACTCAAAAATCAAAATTTATACATGGATATGCTCTTGATTTTACTCACTTATAATAACTACCATTTTGGATACTAGAGCCCTATATTTATACAAAATTAATGATCGGTATCCTCCTTGAAAGGAGGATTACTTTCCCTCCAAAACTCCTATAAATTTGGAGCATGCTCCCTATGTGACCCCATAGCTATATGGAGGAGAATTTATTGCTCCAAGTTAGATGAGTTTGAACCTTCTATAGTAGGGTGCAAGACCCACAAATCCATTTAATTGGATATCCTTGCAATATTGTAAAATCTTCTCAATATGATGCATCATAATCATATTAGGAAAATACAACATGGTAAATCTCCTTAACCATCCTAAGAACTCATTTAAGTTAAAAATTTGATATTCAGTGCAAAAATAAATATCTAATACAAACTTTATGCGGCTAAATTTTTTTATATGGGAATTATATTTTACCTAATTGGGAGCTCTATCATACCCCTTTATTGAAACTATTTCTCACCCTTTGAGAAACCTATTTGTTCTCCTTACTCTATTTTTCATCATTCATTTCCTTGATGACCTATTTAATGTTCCATATTTTGCTAGAGGTGGTTGTGCCTGTTGAATAGAAACATGGATTCTATTCAATTCCCTACCATTCCCTTGACTCTTCTTCCTAGATATGATGCTCTTGAATTCCTAACAATGGATTTGGATTGAATCTATGTCCAATCCATTGGAATCCAAGCCTCTAAATGATTATCTTATATAAAAGGGTTTTTCCAAGTACAATTTGTAACTTTCCAAGGGAATGGTATTCTATAATCTTCATGCTATGAGGTAGTGCTTTCCATCTCCTTTATAAATCATGTGAGCTCTCTTCTCTCAACAACCTGGAAGTAACCTCAAATTGGAGGATGGTGTTCAGTTGCCTATGTTTGTAAACTTCCACAAATTTAGGATCCTATACTACGAGTGCATGAGTGGAAGTGAGGATGGATGGATTTTGATGTTTTGGAATAATTTAAAGTGGCTCCTTCAGCTCAGTGTCCATGTTTCGTTTCACTTCCTTATCCTTGACGTAAGTCATGCCTTAAGCAAGATGTTAGGTCTATTAATTTTTCATCACCCAAATATGGAATTTGGGTCCCATATGGTCATATTAGGAAGCACAATGTTGTGAATGTAAAACTTAGCAACCATGGCCTTATCTTCTATGCTACATTTAAGGAAAAATAGATGAAGTCCTTGACATATTGTAGAGGGAGAGATCCTCTCTGTGCAGGTATTTTATTTGAAATTGGCACCATTTCTCTTCAAGCAAGGAGTATGTTTTTGAAGGTTCCTACAATTCACTTCTTATATGGAAATGTATGCCATGATTCCAAAATTTGTTTCAAGTGTTGTAACCCACGTTTCCTTCTTCTACAACAATCATGTGTTTCTTACAATTGGGCCTTTAGTTGTTTGTTTTCTCCTTATAGGAAATCCCTTCTATATGCTTCATCGAATCTAAGGAGTGTCATTTATTCTCTCATATTATTCATTTCATATTCCATTTTACTGATATCAACAACTCCTTTGGATTATGTAATCTTCTTCCATCGGTGGGTCTAAACCTTCTCCTACTCTACTACGATGAATAGTTTTGGTGCTACATGTATAGCAAGTATTTCTCCTACTTCAATCCAAGAAAAGAAGGAGGTGGTTTTCCTTTAAGTTGGTTTTCATATTTCCCTTTAAATCTATAGTATTATAGGTTGTTCCTGTAGTAGGGTAGCCTGTTCCTGTAGCTCTACAAGCTGCTCTTGTAGCTGAGCATTTTTCCTTTTGATTGTACTTGTTTCCTCATTTCCACAAGAGTTAATTTTGTTTCTAATTCTTACACCTACGATGTCTTATTTTATACCCCTTCACATATTGAAGCTCTTATTTTTATATCATATGGGTGTCTTCAATAATTATAGGATTTGGATAAGGTGGCCTAGGTGTGTGATGTATTTGGTAGCATATGAGTCCCAAATTCACTTATCTTGTATCTAGTTGCATCCTACAAGAATATACACAAAAAATGATTGATATTAGTGGTTAAACATGGAATAAGTAGATGATTGAGTTAAATGAAAACAATGCATAAACAAAACTAAATTAAAAAACTTGAAACAAGAATACAAATTAAAATAAATTAACAAAGTAATGGACTTTAAAAACACTTGAACATATTTTCATGAGCAATGGTGCTCAATAGCTCTTAGCAAGTATTTACCCTTTTCAATATCTTTTGCAAGTTATTTCTCTCTCAAATAAGAAATGAAAAATTTCTTAATGGGGAAATCCTCTTAGCATTGGGATGCTTCATTGCTTTGGAGCAATGTTGGTAGCATAACAATGCATAACTTATTATTCTTTTTTGTCTCTCCATGCTCTTTCATTTATAGATATTTTCAACAGTATCTCCCTTATTTGGCTAATAAATGAGACATCTTGGCCCATAAATTAGATAGGAGCTACCATCCTCCTTCAGTTAAGGCTTCTTGAACCTCAAGGATCGAATATTCAGTGCTTCCATGTCATAATATTGAATCTACTTCAAGCAACTATGTCTCCTGAGGTGCTAACTGGGCTTTTTGTGACCCTCTTGACTATAGAATAAAAAATCATGAGGGTGCATTAAAATGTCTTCAGAGAAGCCACGAGTGTTTCTTTTTAAACTAACTTTAGGAAAATCTTTTAATTTTTACTTTTCATAATGTTTTCAGTTGAAAATGTGCCACCTGTACATGTTTCATACTGACTCTAAGTGCCGATTTTTTTGTACAAATCAGTGTACCATTTTTTCATAATAACATTCACCCCATGATGTTTGAGGTTATGAGAATATCTATATTTCAAATAAATCATGTTTTATAGTTCGTGAAGATTGGTTTTGTTAACTTCCTGAGAGAGAAACTTAATATGGATATGATTGAGGGGAAATGTTTTACTAAGAAGTGAAAGAAAACCATGCTTGGAAGAAATATTGATACCAAAGTGTCCATATGAGGTGGGCACATCCCATGCTCATTATGATGAATTTGACTAAGATATTACAAATACACTGGGAAATCCTATCAAATTAGCGTTGTGGTGGCTAATGTGTTGTCTAATTAAGAAGATATTTATTTTCACCCTCAAGCGCATCTTTGGAAAATAAAATAAACTAGGGTGCCCCCATGCATTATATACAAATCATAGTTGAAGGAAATGTGATCTGAACACATGGGTCTTCGACTAAATGAGATAAATATAATGGTCATAAAGCACAATACACCACCGATGTGAGAACTTGTGTTGTTGTCAAACATTAGGGGGATTGGTGAAATTAGTGGGAAATTAGGGCTCCCAATGGTCCACCCGAGATTGTCCCAAAGAGGCACGGAGAAACCAATGTATTGCTTTGATTTTGGAAGATGAGTGTTGAAGTCGACAAAAAAGAACCAACAACTGTCTAGAAATGGTTTTGGGAAATCCATATGAAGATGAAGTAGGTATGGAAACATGGTGGGTCAAAGGTGTAATAACAAAGGTTGATAGTATAGGATGTATTCTGAAAAATATCTAGGGTTGGATCTATAATTCGACTGGCGAGAGTAAAAACAAGGACTCTGGGGGGATACGACCCCAGGGTCAGGAGGACGTCCAGGGGAGGTATAATCATATTTTTATTATCATGTTCGATGAATGAACAAATGGTGATCAATGATGTATGTAAAATGTGAGCTCCAACCAAGGGAAACTAGGGACTTTTGGGAGATAACATGATTAAGGTGGAAGATATCAAATTTTATCTTACAATGGCATAGCAATAACAATAAGATGTAAATTAGAGAGATTCCATGAATAAGGTAACAGATGTAAAATTTTATGTCATAATGAAATAATAATAACAATAAGATGACATAATCACGGAGGAAGATGTGCACCATTAATTTTAAATAAAACTATATTTGTTTATTAAAAAAAATTAAACTGAAAAATTATTGGAAAATCAATTTAGGATATTAAAAGTTTAAAAAAATGTAGAGGAAAAAAAAACTTAATAATATTAAAAATATATAAATTATTTAGTTTTAATTATATACAAATAAAAAAAATAAAAAATGAAATTCATTAATATATATATATATATTATTTATTTATTAATTATTTAAAAAAGTAAATATAATAAAAATATATGATTGTTGATTTTATAAAATGATAAGATTTTTTTGTAATATAAATATTGTATTGCTTCAAAAATTTAAAACATCAACATACTTATACATTTGGCCATGGTCTTTGAAGTTTGTTGAAGGCAGTCTCAATTTTCCACTAGGGAAACTAGATTAAGTGACAACCTTCATATTAAAAGTCATACAACTACAAAAGTAATTGAAAATCAAGCAGTCTCTCACCTAAAATTCTATCAACTAGATAATTGTATTAAACAATATTTTTTATAAGCATGAAGCCTCAGGAGTTCGAGGAGGTCATTGGTGTTAGGTATTTAACACTCGAGCCTAGAGGAGCTATAGGCTTAAACTCACACTATAAATCGCTATCCAAGTGAGCTAGCCAAGCATATAGACTTTCCAGAAAAGAATGTTGAACCCCTTGGGCTTGTTTGATATAATCATGGAAGAAAATCTGTTGTATTGTTCCTCTTGATTTTATTTTAAAACCTTACCAAGAAGAGTCTTGAGTTTCTAGTGTAGAGTAATAGAGTTGAGATATTGCTTATGTCTTCTCTTGGTGTGGCAAGGGTCAGGAACCTAGTGGGAGACATCATCAATAATATCAAAGTTTGAAAAAAAAGGATGTCATCAATAGGTATTGTTTTGAAACATCGAATGTCTTCTCGGATCTTAAGAGAACAACATCAAAGTATATTTCCATTGCCTCATGGGCTTATGCTCAGGCATAAGTTTAATTCCAAGGAATTAGACCACCATCCTCTCTATGAGCACCATCATGTCTGAGGCCTCCTCACCTTCCTTGGTGGTTGTGCATGTGTTGCTGAGGATGGGAGCTCATAATGAACAAAAAATAAGGGGTTAGTGATACAGTAGGAAAATTCATAGAGGAGATCAAGAAATAGGGAAATAATGAGTACAAAAAATAGAGAGCGAGTCTATAAATAGAGGGAAAGCACAAAATGGAACTAGTAGAAAGATTAAAATATTGAGCACCAACTTGAAGAAATCAATTTCATACCACTCTCCTTATCCCCATAATATAACAACAACAAAATATCTAACCATGAAAATACCAACAAGTAAACTTCCAAAATTAAGGAAAGTAATGACAGAGAATACCAAATATACCATGAGTAGAGACGTGCGACTAGGCTTGAGGTAAGTGTTGAAATGATCCTTTGTAATCTCCCCAACAACCATGGGGATAAGTTACCAATTTCAAATCAATCCACCAATCTGCAGACAGTTGACCACTTAACTGAGTTCTTGGTTCTACCCACTCTTGCAGTTTATTATCTCAGAAGGCACATGTCCTTGACTTCTCAGGGAATATACCACACAACCTCTTCTCCACATAATTCTTCAAACCAAGCCAGATCCACAATTCATGTAAGACAAAGCAATGGAGAAACATTTCATTGATTTTTTGGTGAAACTCTCAAATGCTCTAGCCACATACCCTCTTACACCGAAGATGGGAGGAAAGCCTCAATGCGAACCCTCCACTACCACTATCGAGTACAAGAATTCAATGCATATATGTGTATGTGGGTGGGGGGTGGGGGTCTAATTTCACTTGCATGCAGATACATGCAAGTGTAGGTGATGCCATCCCTGAATAAATGACGCTTGAGGTGGTAAAGTGTTAGGCTTGCCCCAACAGTCAAGAAATTCTTATTCCTCACCGCCATCGAGGAATAATGAGTGATAATATTATTTCAGCTTTTATATATATATGTCATTATTATATTAAAAAAAATCATATTTAATTAAATATCATAAAATGTAATACTTTTTAATTAAATACCATGAAATTACTTTATTTTATTATTAATTTATAGGAATGTATATATCTTTTACTATTTTATTTATAAATATAAATGAAATTTGATTTCTTCATCTACAATTATTTTTCAATATTAAAATTAATAAGATTTTAGTTATGCTTCTCATTATATTTTTTAATAATATATATATATATATATATATATATATATATATATATATATATATATATATATATATATAAAATTAATTTAATAATATTTATAAAATAAATTGAGGAAAAATATTCATTCATATTAATTTAATTAGTTAAAAAAATTATTATCTTCCCAAAAATTTAACCTTTATTATAATTGATTATAGAACTTGTCCTAAATCATACTTAAATAATTAATTCAATTTTTATTTTTGTGAATGCATTTAATTATTGTTTACTAGAAACTAAAGTTAGGAAAGAGAAAGTTTTGACTGAGCAATCTGAACAAAAGGGTATGAATTTTGAGCAACACTTGTGTTCTATTAGCAATACAATGAGATCAAAGGAAGGAATAGAAACGGGAAAGGGAATTAATTATCTCATAGAGAAACTCAAATGATTTTAGACTAGAATGAAGAAATTGAAATGATTTGCAATGAAAAGGATACCTTTGAGTAAAAAAAAAATAAAACACATGGATTCTAACATAAAGATTCAAATTACAACCAAGAAGATATGAGACTGAAGCTAAACATGAGTTAGAAATTGTCGCACCACTATACCACATAAATTGTATACGACATTCATTATATAGATTGGAATTAATATGAAGCATGCAACATAACTTGTCTTGTATATTTCTGTATGTCCACACTAAGTGGGGAATTAAAGACATTCATAACACCATCTACTAAAATTAAAGACATTCATAACACCATCTACTCTGGAGGCGCCTCTCATTTCAAGGTACATATCAACTTTGACATTCCTGTATTTGAAGGTGAAATGGATGAAGATGATATAGATAGATGTTTTAATTTTCTAAAAGGGTATTTCTCGAGCCATGATTTCTATGACCGAGAAAATATTATTTTTTCACTCCTCAAAGCCGCCCCCCTTGTCAAATACTAGTGGGAAACCTACTGTGAGAAAAAGGACGGGAGGGAACCCTCTTTGTTCTTGGCTGTATCGACTTGGAATTCGTTCTTTGATGGCATCAAGGAATAATATTACCCTGTGGAAAGCTATGAGGACAAGTACATCCAATGGACCATGCTGCGGTAGCAAATGGATCAAGATGTGCACCAACTGACAAATTTGTTCCATACCTTGTGCACAAAGTTGGGTATTAAATATTGCGAGAGACATTTGGTGCTCAAGTACCGTAGTTGGTTGCAAAGATACATTCAGGAGGAAATGGAGTTCCTTGAAATTACCTCGCTGGGAACGACACATCTCTCTACCGCTAGGATAAAGTAGAAATTTAAGCAAAAGAAGCGAGACTTTGGATCAGGGAATCTGAAGCTAGGGAAATGCATCCTTGAACCACAGAAATAGGGGTAAAGCCAAAGCAGGGTGATAAATAACAACACCAAAAATCCAAGTAAGGACATGAGGAAGTGGTGCGAATTTCATAACAACCCCACTCACAACACAAACGAGTGTCGGTCCAAACAGTCGTCGTTGGTCAAACTAAAGGAACCTGAATCAGATGCATGTTTTGATCCTGAGTTAGAAAAAGAAAAGGGAAATGAGTGACGCGAGCCTAAACACACGGCCAGAGCTCTTTAACTCATGTGCATATCAACTTTGTCATATAAAACTTCACACTAGGCAATTTCAAGCCCTTTTCATTTGAATCTATCACCCATTTATGGTTTTAAAATAAAAATTCCATCTTAAAGCTTGGAAACACATGCACCTTTTATTAACATTCAAATGATCACTTATATCGAGATTTAAAATCTGATCTTCATTCAGATCACCAACATTCGCATCCAATTTCAACAACAAATGCGCCTTGGTTTTTTTTCAACATTATTGAACCAAATATCAAATATCTATAAGAGCGTCCTTCCCATTCTGCTTACCAATTTATAAGATCTCAATGTCAGAATTCCATTCTTATCCAACGCTCCATCGCTTGTCAACATTATCTCTGCGCAAGCAATCTCCTCCCTCATTCAATTTCATTCCCACACTTCTACAAAAAAATTTCTGCTATTGCAACTCAAGCATATAAACTGAATTTCATTTCAAAGCTGAATACTAACACAACATACCTTTATATCTGCGTTTTTTTTTTTACCAGGAATGAACTCCATTCCTCAGCGCAATTTAGTCTCTTTTCTTATAAATTAAAATCGATTTATTCAATCGATCTTTCACAAAGTCTGCTCCTCTACCAGTGCTTCTGAACATTTCATTATGCCTACGTGGACTTGCATCAAACTTCAACGCTGATTACCCAACAGCATAAAAAGGAACCATTCCTATCCACGCAAATTCAACTGTGTTTTCAGTATGCGTTCCTACTGACTTGGTTTCGAAACAAATCGAGCCCTGCAATTAATTTAATATTCCGTTTCATCGATTAGACAGAGTTTAAACAACAATTTTGTGCTTACAACGCATATACCTCCAATGTTCAGCTTCATACAGCGCTATCTTTGGTTCAAATCTATCGATCCATCCTGCAACATTCAAACATGAAACACAGCCCTTTACTTTCAGAACGCTTGCATCTGATAAGATTCTTGGTCTGCTCCTTTATAAATCTCAATTTCTTTGCTATAGTCCATCGATAGAGCAACAACCCTTCCTGCAATCGATTAATAAACAGAGTATAAAACAGATCTCTGCGTTTTAGATCGCTCTTCAGTCTTCTTTGTGCAATAACTATGCGTTGAATTTAAACAAAACAAACTTCTGCATTGGATTTAAACAACATCATATGTGCCCTCACTGCATTCAATTTTGTTCACTCAATAGAACCAGCAGATCCATAAAAGTCGATTTCCTCATTCAGCAAACATGCTGATTAAAACACAGTTTCAACACTTTTACACGCTGTATAAAACACAGTTCCAGCGCAATTCACACATGTTCATACCCTGCTCAGCGCCTTCCATAAAGTCGATGTGCCAACACTGAACATTCATCTGCGTTCTTTAAGACACATTCAATTATCAAATATGATATCGATATTTGATGATATCGATTCCTTCAATGTGTGCAAAGACATATTTCAGAGTTTCGTTCAGAAATAACTCAGGACTTATTTAAACCAAGCAGATTTTCACAAAATCCATCCAACAATACTCACCCAATTCACAATATTATATGGGTTAACTGTGAGACCAAATATCCAATATCTGAAGGTCGATTTTAATGTTGCTTTGAACTTTCATCAACTAATATTTTCCAACCTTTTTTTCCACATATTAATTAACCAGTAAATTAAATACCAGCAAATTATATTTCAACACAGAAATTGAATTACACCTGAATTGACCAAGTTAAGGTGCATAACACAAAACCAACACTTTCATAAAAGTGAATTTACTTACAACAACATTTCTCCGTGCCTGATTTACAATTCATTGGCCTTTACAACCTGCCCGAAGGCTTACAGCCTTGGCTGTTCAAGCCTATTCACACTCTCACTTTCTCCAACTATCTCAATGTATTTTCTCTCAAAACCCCCTCCTATTTATACAATTTTAAAAGTAATCTAATTTAATGCTTTATCCCTTCAATTCCTCAACAAACCCCTAAATCTCTCAACATCCCTAAAAGAGAGATTCTTATCCCTAAGACTTAGAAACTAATCCAAACTTAGGCTCCCTCATTAATTCTAAATAATCTAGAAACTAATTTCTCTCACATTTACAATTTCTCACAAATAATTAATTAATCACTCAAAATAATATTAATATTTACATGAAGATTTAATATTTCTTCAAAACATGAAACCCCCTAGCTTAGGTAAAATACAATGTGTTTTTCGGAGATGATGCTCCTGCATCAGACTCCCCATGTAAGAAAATTCATGACCACCTGGTCATAAGTCTGGATCATTATTTCCTCCTGGATCCCAAATCTTATTTTGTAATATTTCCTTGCTTTTCAATTGCTTTACCGCTGTTGTTATCTGTTGTTGTCCTCCAGGTTTCCATATTTTGTGTTGTAGTGCTCCACTTGCTCTACCTTCCAAGTCTGCTACAGTCTTTCTCTGGTTGTCTTTCCTTTTCTTTCTTATTGCCGTCTTTCTCTGGGATTCTTTCATCATCAGTTTTCTGATACTTTCAATCTCTCGGTCCAATAAATCTCCCGGCTGCTGATTTCTAGCTGTCTGCTGAGCTAAGACGGCTTGCTCAGTTTGTACTGTCACTCGCTGACTTCTTGCTTCTATGCTTGTTTCTGTTCTGACTGCCACCCCATCATCCATACCCTCTTGTCTTCTGGAACAGAAAACTTCTTCTTCCTTCATTTGACTACTCAACTGAGTCAAATGTTCTGCAACAATACCTGCATTCACAAAACACTTGTTAGAACAAAAATCATAAGGCATCAGTGCCTTGTACTCCTTTGCCAGCATTTCAGTACGCTGTTCTGAATTCTCCTCCACTATCAGCACATCAGTATGCTGATCCAAACTTCCCAAAGAATCCTCTGAAGAATTCTCAAGACTGTCAACCAGTCTTTCTCTCATATCATCTGCTTCCATGACATCTTTCTGCACTCATTTACTGTACTGAACTCTTTCATCTGCTGCAATCTCCTTGTCATACTCCGAATTCTCCAACAAATATTCCAACAATGCAATTTCTCTGTAGCATTGCTGAAGCATATCATCATCACCTGCATTCATACATAAACTTTCAGTTTGCATATCAAAATGTTCAACAGTATCAACTGTTACTTCCCTTATCTGTGCTTCAGACTGATTCTCTTCTTCAGCATCCACAAGAATTTATTCTTGTACTGCAACAACGTCAAACACATCACTGCTTCCTTCTTCAGAGTACTTTTCTATACTTGTGACCGCTTCACAAGATTGCGCATCATCCTCAACAAAACCTGTAATCACATCACAACTGTCAGTTATAAAAACACAAGAATTCTCACTATCCAGCTGATCTGGATCTGCCTAGTAATTCAAGAAATCATTAATGATCTCCTCCTCTGTTTGATCAATGGAAACCTCCTCTTCCAACTTAGTTGCTCTGAGTTGCGTACACTTCAACTGTACATCCATCATCTGCTCGAGCTTCTTCAGCTCTTCCATTAACTGCATGTTTATCTGTCGATCTATTTTCTGCTGTAGCCTCTGCCACTTCACTCTCTTTCCCTTCAGTGGAAAGATCCATTTTCTATTCTGATTTTCCTGCTCTTGCAGCCATTCCTCTAGTACCTGCAATTGTACTTTCATTACTGCAATCTCTCTTTCTTGAACTTCTGCAGTCATCTCATCTCTGTGGCATTCCTCTGAACCTCTTCTCTGATCCTCCATGATCACTTTCTCCATGAGTTGTTCACTCACTATGAGTTGTACTAGCCTCTACAACAGCAATCTCTTCTGCTGCCACTTACCTCACCAAGCCCTCCTCACTCAGTATTTTGGTAAGTACTGGTTCACTGCCTCTGGAACCTCTTTGAGCACTCTCCTCTGCTCACTCTCTAGGCTATCTCTTCAACTCACCTTCTTCTTCAGAACACTGCAATTGTCCTCTTTATCTAGCCTTTAGCTGAATGTCAGGTTCAATGCCATCTTCTCTGCAACCATAAACTTCAATCACAAATTTCAATTCAGAAAAATCATCTCACCTCTTAAGATCTTGCATGATCTTTTCCTCCTTTCGCTTCTGCCAATCTGTTCACTGCATTTGTGTAGCTTGCACATCAAATGTAAAACTCTGATCTTCCTTTCATCATTCATCATACAGTCAAAAACACATTTCAGTTTTCAACAAAACCTTCTATTTCAACAGAGCCAAGCTCTGATACCAAAATGACGCAGGCCTAAACCTGCAGCCCATAATCTTTAACTCATGTGCATATCAACCTGTCATATAAAACTTCACACTAGGCAATTTCAAGCCCTTTTCATTTGAAGCTATCACCCATTTATGGTTTAAAAGAAATTCCATCTTAAAGCTTGGAAACACATGCACCTTTTATTAACATTCAAATGATCACTTATATCAGATTTAAAAAAAATCTGATCTTCATTCAGATCACCAACATTCGCATCCAATTTCAACAACAAATGCGCCTTGGTTTTTTTTCAACATTATTGAACCAAATATCAAATATCTATAAGAGCGTCCTTCCCATTCTGCTTACCAATTTATAAGATCTCAATGTCAGAATTCCATTCTTATCCAACGCTCCATCGCTTGTCAACATTATCTCTGCGCAAGCAATCTCCTCCCTCATTCAATTTCATTCCCACACTTCTACAAAAAAATTTCTGCTATTGCAACTCAAGCATATAAACTGAATTTCATTTCAAAGCTGAATACTAACACAACATACCTTTATATCTGCGTTTTTTTTTTTACCAGGAATGAACTCCATTCCTCAGCGCAATTTAGTCTCTTTTCTTATAAATTAAAATCGATTTATTCAATCGATCTTTCACAAAGTCTGCTCCTTTGCTAGCGCTTCTGAACATTTCATTATGCCTACGTGGACTTGCATCAAACTTCAACGCTGATTACCCAACAACATAAAAAGTAACCATTCCTATCCACGCAAATTCAACTGTGTTTTCAGTATGCGTTCCTACTGACTTGGTTTCGAAACAAATCGAGCCCTGCAATTAATTTAATATTTTGTTTCATCGAATTAGACGAGTTTAAACTGCAATTTTGTGCTTAACGCATCAACTACCAATGTTCGGCTTCATACGGCGCTATCTTTGGTTCAAATCTATCGATCCATCTTTATAACATTCAAACATGAAGCATGACCCCACTTTCTAGCAGCTTTCATCTGATAAGATTCTTGGTCTGCTCCTTTATAAATCTCAATTTCTTTGCTATAGTCCATCGATAGAGCAACAACCCTTCCTGCAATCGATTAATAAACAGAGTATAAAACAGATCTCTGCGTTTTAGATCGCTCTTCAGTCTTCTTTGTGCAATAACTATGCGTTGAATTTAAACAAAACAAACTTCTGCATTGGATTTAAACAACATCATATGCGCCCTCACTGCATTCAATTTTGTTCACTCAATAGAACCAGCAGATCCATAAAAGTCGATTTCCTCATTCAGCAAACATGTTGATTAAAACACAGTTTCAACACTTTTACACGCTGTATAAAACACAGTTCCAGCACAATTCACACATGTTCATACCCTGCTCAGCGCCTTCCATAAAGTCGATGTGCCAACGTTGAACATTCATCTGCGTTCTTTAAGACACATTCAATTATCAAATATGATATCGATATTTGATGATATCGATTCCTTCAATGTGTGCAAAGACATATTTCAGAGTTTTGTTCAGAAATAACTCAGGACTTATTTAAACCAAGCAGATTTTCACAAAATCCATCCAACAATACTCACCCAATTCACAGTATTATATGGGTTAACTGTGAGACCAAATATCCAATATCTGAAGGTCGATTTTAATGTTGCTTTGAACTTTCATCAACTAATATTTTCCAACCTTTTTTTCCACATATTAATTAACCAGTAAATTAAATACCAGCAAATTCACTATTTCAACACAGAAATTGAATTACACCTGAATTGACCAAGTTAAGGTGCATAACACAAAACCAACACTTTCATAAAAGTGAATTTACTTACAGCAACATTTCTCCGTGCCTGATTTACAATTCATTGGCCTTTACAACCTCCCCGAAGGCTTACAGCCTTGGCTGTTCAAGCCTGCTCACACTCTCACTTTCTCCAACTATCTCAATGTATTTTCTCTCAAAACCCCCTCCTATTTATACAATTTTAAAAGTAATCTAATTTAATGCTTTATCCCTTCAATTCCTCAACAAACCCCTAAATCTCTCAACATCCCTAAAAGAGAGATTCTTATCCCTAAGACTTAGAAACTAATTCCAACTTAGGATCCATCATTAATTCTAAATAATATAGAAACTAATTTCTCTCACATATACAATTTCTCACAAATAATTAATTAATCACTCAAAATAATATTAATATTTACATGAAATTTTAATATTTCTTCAAAACATGAAACCCCCTAGCTTAGGTAAAATACAATGTGTTTTTCGGAGATGATGCTCCTGCATCAGACTCCCCATGTAAGAAAATTTATGACCACCTGGTCATAAGTCTGGATATTTCCTCCTGGATCCCAAATTTTATTTTGTAATCTTTCTTTGCTTGTCAATTGCTTTACTGCTGTTGTTGTCCTCCAGGTTTCCATTTTTTGTGCTGTAGTGCTCCACTTGCTCTGCCTTCCAAGTTTGCTACAGTCTTTCTCTTGTTGTCTTTCCTCTTCTTTCTTATTGCCGTCTTTCTCTGGGATTCTTTCGTCATCAGTTTTCTGATACTTTCAATCTCTCTGTCCAATAAATCTCCCGACTGCTGATTTCTAGCTGTCTGCTGAGCTAAGACGGCTTGCTCAGTTTGTACTGTCACTCGCTGACTTCTTGCTTCTATGCTTGTTTCTGTTCTGACTGCCACCCGATCATCCATGCCCTCTTGTCTTCTGGAACAGAAAACTTCTTCTTCCTTCATTTGACTGCTCAACTGAGTCAAATGTTCTGCAAAAATACCTGCATTCACAAAACACTTGTTAGAACAAAAATCATAAGGCATCAGTGCCTTGTCTTCCTTTGCCAGCATTTCAGTATGTTGTTCTGCATTCTCCTCCACTATCAGCACATCAGTATGCTGATCCAAACTTCCCAAAGAATCCTCTGAAGAATTCTCAAGACTGTCAACCAGTCTTTCTCTCATATCATCTGCTTCCATGACATCTTTCTGCACTCGTTCACTGTACTGAACTCTTTCATCTGCTGCAATCTCCATGTCATACTCTGAATTCTCCAACAAATATTCCAACAATGCAATTTCTCTGTAGCATTGCTGAAGCATATCATCATCACCTGCATTCATACATAAACTTTCAGTTTGCATATCAAAATGTTCAACAGTATCAACTGTTACTTCCCTTATCTGTGCTTCAGACTGATTCTCTTCTTCAGCATCCATAAAAGATATCTTATGCCTGTAATCAGCATATCACGCATGCTTCTTCCAGAGCCTTTCTATGATAGCAGCCAGTTTCACAAGATTGCGCATCCTCTTCAACAAAACCTGTAATCACATCACAACTGTCAGCTATAAAAACACAAGAGTTCACATTATCCAGCTGATCTGGATCTGCCCAGTAATTCAAGAAATCATCAATGATCTCCTCCTCTGTTTGATCAATGGAAACCTCCTCTTCCAACTCGGTTGCTCAGGAAATGCGTACCTCAGCTGGCCATCAAAATTTCGCTCGAGCTTCTTCAGCTCTTCCATTAACTGCATCTTTATCTGTCGATCTCTTTTCTGCTGTAGCCTCTGCCACTTCACTCTCTTTCCCTTCAGTGGAAAGATCCATTTGCTATTATGATTTTCCTGCTCTTGCATCCATTCCTCTAGTACCTGCAATTGTACTTTCATTACTGCAATCTCTCTTTCTCGAACTTCTGCAGTCATCTCACCTTCGTGGCATTCCTCTGAACCTCTTCTCTGATCCTCCATGAGTTGTTCACTCACTATGAGTTGTATTAGCCTCTACGACAGCAATCTCTTCTGCTGCCACTTACCTCACCAAGCCCTCCTCACTCAGTCTTTTGGTAAGTACTGGTTCACTGCCTCTGGAACCTCTTGAGCAATCTCCTCTGCTCACTCTCTCCAGGCTATCTCTTCAACTCACCTTCTTCTTCAGGACACTGCAATTGTCCTCTTTATCCAGCCTTTAGCTAGATGCCAGGTTCACTGCCATCATCTTCTCTGCAACCATAAACTTCAATCACAAATTTCAATTCAGAAAACTCATCTCACTTCTTAAGATCTTGCATGATCTTTTCCTCCTTTCGCTTCTGCCATTCTATTCACTGTATTTGTGTATGCTGCATATCAGATTTAAAATCTGATCTTCATCATTCATCATATATTCAAAAATACATTTCAGTTCTTTCAACAAAACCTTTCTATTTCCAACAACAGAGCGTGTCATATAACAAAATGACGCAGCCTAAACCCGGCAGCCTCCTGCACCTTTAACTCATGTGCATATCAACCCGTCATATAAAACTTCACACTAGGCAATTTCAAGCCCTTTTCATTTGAAGCTATCACCCATTTATGGTTTAAAAGAAATTCCATCTTAAAGCTTGGAAACACATGCACCTTTTATTAACATTCAAATGATCACTTATATCAGATTTAAAAAAAATCTGATCTTCATTCAGATCACCAACATTCGCATCCAATTTCAACAACAAATGCGCCTTGGTTTTTTTTCAACATTATTGAACCAAATATCAAATATCTATAAGAGCGTCCTTCCCATTCTGCTTACCAATTTATAAGATCTCAATGTCAGAATTCCATTCTTATCCAACGCTCCATCGCTTGTCAACATTATCTCTGCGCAAGCAATCTCCTCCCTCATTCAATTTCATTCCCACACTTCTACAAAAAGTTTTCTTCTATTGCAACTCAAGCATATAAACTGAATTTCATTTCAAAGCTAAATACTAACACAACATACCTTTATATCTGCGTTTTTTTTTTACCAGGAATGAACTCCATTCCTCAGCGCAATTTAGTCTCTTTTCTTATAAATTAAAATCGATTTATTCAATCGATCTTTCACAAAGTCTGCTCCTCTACCAGTGCTTCTGAACATTTCATTATGCCTACGTGGACTTGCATCAAACTTCAACGCTGATTACCCAACAACATAAAAAGTAACCATTCCTATCCACGCAAATTCAACTGTGTTTTCAGTATGCGTTCCTACTGACTTGGTTTCGAAACAAATCGAGCCCTGCAATTAATTTAATATTCTGTTTCATCGATTAGACAGAGTTTAAAAAAAATTTTTGTGCTTACAACGCATATACCTCCAATGTTCAGCTTCATACAACGCTATCTTTGGTTCAAATCTATCGATCCATCCTGCAACATTCAAACATGAAACGCAGCCCTTTACTTTCACAACGCTTTCATCTGATAAGATTCTTGGTCTGCTCCTTTATAAATCTCAATTTCTTTGCTATAGTCCATCGATAGAGCAACAACCCTTCCTGCAATCGATTAATAAACAGAGTATAAAACAGATCTCTGCGTTTTAGATCGCTCTTCAGTCTTCTTTGTGCAATAACTATGCGTTGAATTTAAACAAAACAAACTTCTGCATTGGATTTAAACAACATCATATGCGCCCTCACTGCATTCAATTTTGTTCACTCAATAGAACCAGCAGATCCATAAAAGTCGATTTCCTCATTCAGCAAACATGTTGATTAAAACACAGTTTCAACACTTTTACACGCTGTATAAAACACAGTTCCAGCACAATTCACACATGTTCATACCCTGCTCAGCGCCTTCCATAAAGTCGATGTGCCAACGTTGAACATTCATCTGCGTTCTTTAAGACACATTCAATTATCAAATATGATATCGATATTTGATGATATCGATTCCTTCAATGTGTGCAAAGACATATTTCAAAGTTTCTCGTTCGTAAATAACCTCAGACTTATTTAAACCAAGCAGATTTTCACAAAATCCATCCAACAATACTCACCCAATTCACAGTATTATATGGGTTAACTGTGATACCAGATATCCAATATCTGAAGGTCGATTTTAATGTTGTTTTGAAGTTTCATCAACTAATATTTTCCAACCATTTTTTTCCACCGGAATTAATACATTAATTAACCAGTAAATTAAATACCAGCAAATTCACTATTTCAACACAGAAATTGAATCACACCTGAATTGACCAAGTTAAGGTGCATAACACAAAACCAACACTTTCATAAAAGTGAATTTACTTACAACAACATTTCTCCGTGGCCTGATTTACAATTCATTGGCCCTTACAACCTGCCCGAAGGCTTACAGCCTTGGCTGTTCAAGCCTGCTCTCAATCACACTCTCACTTTCTCCAACTATCTCAATGTGTTTTTCTCTCAAAACCCCCTCCTATTTATACAATTTTAAAAATGATCTAATTAAATGCTCAATCCCCTTAATATCTCAACAAATCCCTAAATCTCTCAACATCCCTAAAAGATAGATTCTCATCCCTAAAACTTAGAAACTAATTCCAACTTAGGCTCTCTCATTAATTCTAAATAATCTAGAAACTAATTTCTCTCACATTTACAATTTCTCACAAATAATTAATTAATCACTCAAAATAATATTAATATTTACATGAAATTTTAATATTTCTTCAAAACATGAAACCCCCTAGCTTAGGTAAAATACAAGGTGTTTTTTGGAGATGATGCTCCTGCATCACAAAGGGAATCAAATCATTGATGTGTATCCCACTGCCATTGTTGCCACCACCAAGCTCCAGATAGAGGATCCCGAGGATCCAGAGAAGGGGGAACGCCACTTCCATTCGCATATGTGGGTGAAGGGTTCTCCATTACAATTACTTGTCGATCGTAGAAGCCAAAAGAACCCCATTTCAGAAGAGGTTGTGAAGTGGCTCGACCTATTGATCATAGTAAACCTGCAACTGTATACCATTGGGTGACTTCACCAAGGAAGAAATCTCCACATCAGCCAGCAGTGCCACCTTCCGTACAGCATCAAGACATTCACATATGAGGTACTGTGTGAGGTTTCTCCTCTTGATGTGTTTGATGTATTATTGGGAAAACCATACTTATGGAAGCGATATGCTGTGTATGAGTCTATGCCTCATTTTTTTGGTATTACTTTGGGAAATATATTGTACATGATACCGGAGGTAGTACCGCCTCCTTCCATCTCTTTGACTACTGCAAAAAAACGCAGTAAGCTTGTTTCCCAAACCAGGAAATCTACTTTCATTAAAATTTTCCCATAAGGAAAGAAGAATATTGTGGCCACAAACTTGAAATAGGGCTCCCCTGCACAATAGCAGCAGATGGACAAAGTCGTGGAGGAATACGAGGACATTTTCTCCTCACCCACAGAGGTTCCTCTACACTTTTAGGTTAAGCACTCCATTGATATGACCCCAAGCATGCCACCGCCTGATGCTGCCATACCTTATGCGGACACACAGACATAATCCACACATATAATGTCTGAGGCTGATAAAGAAACCAAATTTATTGAATGAATCCAACATGTCCGCCAACATGTCCATGACATCTTTGACAAATCTAATACCAAGTTCATCAGAATTTGCCTCATCTCATGGAGGAACTCAACACAATGGGGACCATTGATTCCTAAGGGGGGAGGAATGATCTAGGTGGATATTACTGGCCACCCAACTATTCCATTTGGACCCCCACCATCAGTTCTTTCATTTTTTCAGCTTCAACAACTTACTATTTTTAGCAGTTTTTTGGGTCCTGAACTTTTGGAGCCATTTTGAGGCCTTAAACAATGTTTTTGGGGAGAACCGAGAGCATCATGTAGCTTCCTTCAATGTTGCTCACGTGAAAAGTTGTATTCCTCAGATAGATATTTCTAACAAGGTATTAAGCGCATCAAATAGAGATCATATGCCAAATTTATGTCCCCGGGAAGATTGATGAACCAATTTAACCAAATGGGCCCCATAGTTTTGACGCTTCATCTCCTACGGTTAGGTTTTTGGATGTTTAGGGTTTTGCATTGTTTCTCAACAATAAATAGGCCTTCGAGCCTCATTGTAACACAATTCAGAGGCTTGTAGCCACCACATCTCTTCTCAGAGATAAGCTACCAACACCCTCGCTAGTTTATTTCCATTAAGTTTGTAAGCTTATTTCTATTATTTGATATTAATGAAATGAAGTTTTATTTCCATTGCATCTCTATGTTTATGTGTATTTCTGTATATTATTGTGTTCAGGCATAAATTGGGATCATCACGATAACCCTTCAAAAATGTTTGGAAAATACTTAACTATGATGAAACAATGTTTGACATCGATGACGAATTAGAGCCTTTCTTCACGAATATGCCAACAAGCCACGTAGTTACACCTCCACACTAGGTGATGTAGCACTCGGGGACCTCTCCAAACAACAAACTCAACTAGCACAAAACCTCCTTTCTCAAATCCTCTCACCCCAACTTACAACTCCTCAATAGAGGCACTAGGAGGCACATGGTCCTATAGCCATGTTCTTAACACAAAGAGTTGCGGATCCATTATGGTGGGAAGGTCACAAATCATGACCTCCAGCACTTGAGAAAAAAATGGATTTGCAGTGGCTCCTCCCCACATGTGTCTCTTTTTTTTATTGAACCTCCAAAAGGGGTCCATAGTCGATCAACAACACAACCAATCAATACCATGACTGATCCAATATGACAAGGATGAGGATCCATATCGATGCTTCTCCACAATCGATCAACACCATGATCCGTGCACTTGATCTCTATACTCCTCCTCACCACAAGATCGCAACAGATCACGATCCACTGCCAAAATTCTGCTACAATTGACAAACTAGACCCCCTATCTTAGATCAGGTTTGTCCACCTACGCCAACTCAGCCCTCCTCACGGAGCTAGTTTCTGAGTCTGCACGCAACTGTTAGCACTCCTTATGTAGTCACTTCCTCTCCAACATAGCGAGCTTACAAACATCTCGACTTACGGGAAGCGATAGCACTATAAGAGGCTCGACTCATCGTCTCCATTGCCCAGGAAAGTGTGTCTAGATGAGGGTGATACAGGAAACCATGGCTTGATTCACCCATAGACATCAACCACCACGCTGTGCCACCTCAATTTAGTAGCAAATCCACAACAATTAGAGGAAGGCAGGGTTGAAGCCTCTCTCATCATGCAATTCTTCAACACGCTAGTTTGTTTCTTTGACCCCTGCACTATGCCACAACAAAAAATGATGCAAATTCACCATGTTCTACACCACAGAGAAACATTGGCAGAGACTCCACAATTCTAAAATGCCACGATAGTGACTCCATAGTGCTACAAATAGAGTGGCACTGACATTTTTTGTAGCGAGCGATAGAACATCGAATAATGCAAGGATTGCAACTACATGAGAAGCATAAAACACCCTCTCAACTACACGAGAAGCTCCTCACTTTCAAGGACATAGACCTTACTTAACCAATGACACACATGCCTCTGATCTCAAGCTCTGATACCATGATAAAATCCGAAGAAACCTAATATATTCAGAAGCTTAGCAGGTGAGCCTTCACCTAAAGACAGCCTCAGAGAGAACACTCTACATTGATCATTATTCATCAAGAATATTTAGGTTTACATATGGATAGGAGAGTTAGATATATCTCCTAGAAAGTAGGAACTAATTCCTAAACTAGGATACATGCAAAACTAATGAAACATACTCTCTCCAATAATACATTCTCCATTAATTCCAACATAGGTGAAAGAAGGGTCTATTTTTTTAATCACAACATAGAAAAGGAAGCAACGAGAAAGTGAAGCCACCATAGGTAACTTAATCATTTTTTTTAAAAGAGAATTGTTCGGTGATTGATCTTAAAGATTGTTGGTATTTTATGTTGTTCTTCCTCAATATGTCAAATACTTTGATAGTTCATATTTAAATGAACCGAATAAATAAGAGGAAATAATTAAATTGATTGAAAATTTAAGGTGTATACCTTAATGGAAGGACACAATGCCTATTTAGTTGCACGTGGAAATCAAGCTTAGCTAATAGCCTTGGTAGCCTCAATTCAATATTGTAAGAAAAGAAGAAACGAAGCAAATATTATCTTAATAATGTTTGTAAATGATAACATTACTCCTCATATGAGTAAAACATGCCCCAAGAAGCATGGAGGTACTAAACAATTTGTATGAGAAAACAAATACAAATTGGGTATTATTTTTTTTAAGATAATCTTCTCTCAATAGAAGAAAATGAAAAAAGTAATAACTTCATATTTAGAATTAAATAACTAAAGGATAAATTGGGTGATATAAGTGAGAAGATATGAAGTATTGATTTCGGTATTGTTACCTTAAAATGGCATGTTAGATGGGTATAAGATATTTATAATTATTCTGGTAGCAAGAGAGCTCGATCACCTTCATTTGATGACTTTACATGTATCCTATTGCAAAAAGAGGAATGGATAAAGAATCTTAAGAAAAAAGTGTAACACCCCTTATCTAACTAACCATAACAATCATCACAATGACTTCAAAATACATTTAAAAAAAAAAATTAATTAAACATTACGTGTAATAATTGTAACAAGGTAACATTAAATGGTGCTTTAATAAAACAATTATGGCATTATTTATCTAAATTAATAATGGATTGAGATTAATGTAAAAAATATAAACTTCATAGGTATGTTAAATGATCATTATTCAAAATTCACGTTATGTATGGTTAGAAATACGATATTGGGAAAGACGTTTTGGATTGTCGGCATATTGTGTGTTCTAGTTTATCAGTTTCTCGGTCGAGAAAAAATTCATAATATTTTCTAATCGGAGAGTTCAAAATATTTTTGAGATGATAGTTTTAAAATGTATGGTTTTTTAGCTTATGTGGTTATTGTTTGTTGAATATATTTATGAATTGATTATGATGATGATGGTTAACGTCCACTGAGACCAAATTTTGGTCTATCGGACCTATAATTTTCTTAGTTCTTAATTGTCTGGCTTCTCGTCTTTCTTGGTGAGATTGGTGTTGTAGCGTTCTTTTTTTTCTTTACGGTCTTCCAACTTCCTTTATCTTGCACCTCCTTCATCTATTCTGATTCTTGGGACATTGGTGTCTTATATTCGGGATCTGGGAGATCTGATTTGCTGCTAAATGGAGATTTCTTTTGCGCAGTATTCGAATCCTCATAATTGTTGATGCTTGAGGGGCCGTCGAGTTCATTTTTTTGTTGTTGGGCGGGGCTTTCCCCTTGCTTGTCTTGAGGGTTGTTTATTTCTTGCGATTCAGAGTTTTATGGAGATAATTATTCCTTGCTGACAATGTAATGTTCCTTTTGTGCTTTTCCCCACCATGTAGATCTATGGTGATTCTTTCTGGCAGAATTTTTCTGGAAGACTTTTGGGCAATTTTTTGCTAGATGGCCTGTCTCAAAGCAGGATCGACATCTAAAGAGGACACTTTCATAGTCAAGTTTCTGGTTCCACACATAGTCTTTGCTTGTTAGGATTATTTCAGCAGGGAATCCAGCGCTGAAGTCCATTTATACACAAATGCGTGCATAGGTGGTTCTGACATATTCCTATGTTTCTGGGCACCTGCAGTAGAATTTCCTAATTGCATTTCCAATGTCTTTTAGTGAGGAGAGATTCTAGAGATGCAAAGGTAGGTTTGGAAATATGACCCAAACTGGTGTTGAAGTTATGACTGTTGTTGAGGGATCGAATGATGGGTTCCATGGCTTCGTGAATAGGCCCGAGTTTTCCCAAAACCAAGGGCCAGAATCTAAAATGTGTTTTATGCTTTCAGATCTTTCAAAATCTACTATAAAGAAACCCTTAGCACAGGGGTAGATATTTATTTCATGAGAAATGATAGGCTTCCATACCTCTGAGATCCAACTATGGAGAGCTGTCAGCCGCGGCCAAAAGCCATTAAACCAGCAGATTAAGGCACTCTCAGAAAACTTCAAGGCCTCATCTAGTGAGGCCTTGACCATCTGCATAGTGGGAGCCGGGGCTTCACTTACAATATGGGCAGGATCTTAACTCTTAGAGGCAGACGAAATTGGGCCGGTAATTATCTTCACGAAGCTGGGAGCCATACTAGTCCCGAAGGTGAAGAACCGCAAGTCTGTAAGGCCGCAGAGCTAAATTGCAGAAGTAAACCTGCTGAAGTAATAGTCTGCAAAGCAGCACTGCAGACCCATGAAAATATTGATGCACCACAGACCCACAATCTAGTCTACCCTATAGACCGACACTACAAACCCACGTAAATATTGATGTACTACAGATCCACGAGCTAGGTTGTACTGCGCACCATTCCACAATTATATTGAGTTATAAATCTTGGAAGAGGCAACCAAAATATGGCGAAGCTAATTTAGAGCAAAGCCTTCATGTCCATGTCGTAAATATTGATGCACTGCAGACCCGCAAACCCGCACCGCAGACCAGTAAACCCAAACCCACACCATAGACTCGTAGACCAATAAAACCTGCATTGCAGAAATCTAACCAGCACCACAGAAATAATTTTTAAAAATTATAAGAGGTCACAGACACGCAGACCAGTGAAACCCACAACAGAAATCACAGTTTGACGTGGCTTGGGTATTAATATGATATAGAAGTTGGGGCTCAGGTTTAAAAATTAGATCAACCGCACCGCAGACCCGTAGACCAGTAAAACCCGCACTGTAGAAGGTGTAAAATAACAAAAAAATGGGGGTTTAAAAACTAGATCAGCCGCACTGCAGACCCGCAGACCAGTAAAACCTGCACCGCAGAAGGTGTAAAATAACAAAAAACAGCACTGCAGAATAATCGATGGGCAGATCCATTTGTCTCTAGAATGTTTATAGTGTTATAAAAAATTTTCTCCAATCCCAACGGGGATCCAATTTCAGGACAAGAACCAGAATGAAGGATGAAAAAAGGAAAAAAGTCCCTCACCTTTTTCCTTCTTTCATCATTCATTCTGCATCTTTTCCTACAAAAGGATCTCCGTTAAGATTCGAAACATCTAAAAATGTTCTATAACACTGTAGATAATTCGAAAAATCCTTCAAAAAAGTTTTATAATGTTTTCTTTGCCAAAGGTTGGATGAGTTTTCCGCTGAGAAGTTTGGCAAAAAAATTTCTCAGGGACAAAATCATCTCAACTGGGAGTTTACATTTTGTTTAGAAATATCATACAAGAATTTAAATTTCATTTATAAGTCTCGGCCGACAGTATAGCTTCTAATAAAACTCTCTAATGAGAGTTTCTTAAAATTATCAGCTGAACGTTTGCAAAGTATATAAAAAATAATGAAACAACCTCGTTTTCATGTCTCGTGTGACAGTAACTAGCAACTAGCCCACAAAAGTGACATGGTGACATCCCTATCATGTCATTAGAATAGAATCAAATCCCAATAGCCTAATGGATCCCAAGACTCTAATTAGACGTTCACATATTTTTTCCATAAAAAAATTAAGCCCACTTTTATGCTTTTATAAATCTACTTGCTTTAAGTATATTATGTGAAAGGCATACCTCAAGTTCACTCATTTTATCGGAGAATTGTATCTTTCATTCAATTTTCAATAGATATGCAATGATGAGAGCTTCACTGCTTAGTTTGCATGGGTCAATAATATAGTTCAATTTTGAAAATGCATAAACAATCAAAACTACTCTGATCCAATTTTGAAGAAGAGTATTATATAGAAATATTTCGACTATATGTGAGTTATTGATAAGGAACTCGACATCATAAAATCCTGCAAAAGGACTAAAATAAATAAAAAATTAGTTTTTTGCAGCCCTTTAGTTTTCTAGAGAGATTGAACCTTGCAACTTTCTTATTTTAATATTGTAATCGGGAATTAGTGAACATGTTCATAATTTCTGGATTAGTATGTGTTTGTAGACTAATGTAGACCGACTTTTTTTTTGAGTAAAGTTTTCGAGTTTTAAGCTATCTAGGTTTACAATTAATTTTTTATTAGTAAAAAATATGAATACCACAGTTTGAAGTTTAATATGCAAAGTACAAAAAATTAAAGTAATACCTTGATTACCTTGATCTGACTATGATATTTATTAAAGTAATAGGATTAGTACATGAACCAAGTCAACATTTTCAATACTCACATTTCTTATGTCCAAGAAAAAATCCTATATTAACATATTTTTGGAATCAAACATTATTTCTTTAAAAATTGAAATCTTCTAGCCATAAGTTTGTTGGAAATACTGAGAGGGGGGGTGAATCAGTATTCCTTTCAATTAGAGCATTAGCTAATCTTCAATTATTATCAGTGTTTGTACAATGATAGCAGCAAACAAGAGGAACACAAATGCACACAGTTTTTAAGGTGGAAACCCACCCGGGGACAAAAACCACCTAATTCTTTTCTAATAATTCTTTAGTATTCAACTCCAATTGAAAATAAAGCTCCAACTTCCTAGAATCTAGAAACGCATTCTTCTCCAGCTCCCACTGGATGGACGCTCCAATGCCCGAGATTCTTCAGTAGTCAACTGAAGGGATGCCCCAACACCCAGTGAGCTACAACTCACCCTAGCACCACCCTACCACCCTATAGAAGAATAAAAGAAGAATGGACTCTCGTACTAGGGAAAATGGTCCACTTTACAATGATATAAAATGATGCAGAAGAAGAAGATATACTAGACCAGAAACCCAACTTTGACACAACCACCTAATGATGATCCTAGACCTCCCAACATTGCCTCTTCAACCCTTGGCAGATAGACACTAGTAGAATTTGTACAATAATGCATTTACAATGACTAAGTACAATGATACCTTTAAAATGATTGTATGTAGTGCTGCCCACTTGAAGACTTCATATGATGAAATTATTGCTGTTGTTATGCACCTTGGTTGCTACTATTGTCATGCTACCCTTTGCTGCACCTTGCTTTGCTTTGCTGCCGTAGAAAGACTGGTCCTTTGCAACCCTTGAAAACACATGATCTAGCTTTTTCTTGCCTTCTAGAAGCTCGATATTGAATCTGGTGTATCTCTGTTATTTCAGATCCTCAATATCTGATTTTAAGTCTTGTAGTATTCCTCTAAGTTTTGTTTCCAATGCCACAGGTCTGATCCAATTTGGATTCTTCAAGAGAGAGTTATACCCAATCTCTCACAATGCCCTAATTATGGAATATTTCAGCAGAGCGCACTTGAACGGAGTGCCACGTGTCACTGTTTCTTCATTTGGCTCTGAAATTGATAGAGAAAAAATTAAAGACTGAGACTTATCCACAAATTTTTACAGAATTCTAATCCGATACTCAGAGAGAGATTTATGATGAATTTACCAAGGTCACTTCTTTGAGATGAATTTCGGGAGCCTGCAAAAACCCTGAATTCCACAAATCATATCTCCAAAAATATTGCGCACCTTGATCTGAAATTTTTACAACAGCTTCCTCAGGATTTCTGCTTCACCTCATAAAAATTTCAGTTTTTGAACCTTCGTAGAAAAAAAATTAGAGTGCAAATTCCATGATGACCTGTTTCAGATGGCGAAATCCCTTGCATAAGGAGGAAATGAGGATCACAATTTATATATATGCTTAGGTTGAGAGGGGCTTCAAAAAGTGAACGTGGGAGGGATTTTAGGAGCTTAAAAAATATTAATTATGACTTTTCAATGACCCATGCCCCAACCCCATGGGGTTTTAGCCCAGTAACTGGGGGTACAAACTTCAAACATGAATATCTCTCAAACCGTGAAGAATTACATGGCGTGCCATATATCAACGGAAACATCTCGACAAGTAGAAACCATTAAAAGCATTATTGACCCAGAATATATTAATTTGGTAGGTCAAAATGCCCATGCAATATTGGGTTAGCCCTTGGTGCTACTTGGGTTGACATCAATGACAATCACTAATCAAAAATCTCCCCTTTTGGCATTGATGGCAACACAAGTACTCCCCTGCGATCATGACACCTATTCCTACAACATTTTCTCGCCCTTTGACATCAATGGCAAAGGGTAACTCCCCCTGAAACACAACCATCCTGCAGACCTATACACACTTCCACTCCCGCTGACACACAACCATCCTGCAGACCTGTAATCTAGTGAGAACTTGGGAGAATCCCAAGATTTTGATGAAGATATTCAAATGCTTCACGAGGTAAAGGTTTAGCAAAGATATCAGCAATTTGTTCTTTTGTAAAAACATACTCAAGTTTGATATTGTTTTCAGCGACTTGTTCTCTAACAAAATGATATTTGATCAGAATGTGTTTTGTTTTTGAATGCATGACAGGATTCTTGGAGATGCTGATGGCACTAGTGTTGTCACAGAATATGGGAATAGGCTCACTGAATTGTACTTGAAGATCTTGCAAATTTTGTTTCATCCAAAGGACTTGAGTACAACATGATGCTGCTGCAATGTATTCTGCTTCCGCTGTAGATAACGAGATTGAAGTTTTCTTTTTGCTCAACCATGATACGAGACAACCACCTAGATAGAATGCTGCTCCACTAGTACTCTTACGATCATCAACGCTTCCTGCCCAATCTACATTTGTAAAGGCTTGAATAATGAGATTTTTACCCTTGGGATACCACAAGTCATATTCTTCTGTGCCCTTTAGATATCGAAGAATGCTTTTGACAGCAATAATATGTGATTCTTTTGGTGCTGCTTGGAATCTTTCTACTTGTCCAACTACTTGCATAACATCTGGCCCAGAGGCTGTTACATATAGAAGACTACCAATCATAGATCTGTACAACCTCTGATCCACATCCTTAGATGAGTCGTCTATGCTCAATTTGCAACTTGTTACCATCGGAGTAAGGACGGGTTTGCAATCTTCCATTTTGAATTTCTTGAGCATTTCCTTGATGTACTTGGCTTGACATATAAATATTCCTTTCTCTTGCTGAGATATTTGAAGCCCTAAGAAGTATGTTAGCTCACCAAGTAAAGACATCTCAAAGTCACTTTGCATCTTTGTAGAAAATTTCTTACTTAGTCGATCATCATTGCTACCAAATATTATATCATCCACATATACCTCAACAATTGTTAAATTATCTTTATCTATTTGTACATAAAGATTTCTATCAACAATACCTTTCTTGAACCCTTGTTGACATAGATATCCATCAAGACGAGCATACCATGCTCTGGGAGCCTGCTTGAGACCATATAGAGCCTTCTTTAACCTGCAGACATAGTCTTCTTTTTGTGATATTAGAAAACCTTCAAGTTGTTCGATGTAAACTTCTTCTTCTAATTCTCCATTCAGAAATGCTGACTTAACATCCATTTGGTAGACTTTGATTTTTCTTGAACATGCATAGGTGAGAAACATTCGGATGGCTTCCATTCTGGCAACTAGTGCAAATGTTTCATCGAAATCAATTCCTTCCACTTGTGCATAGCCTTTGCAAACCAATCTTGCTTTGTTTCTGGTAACCTGCCCATCTTCATTCAATTTGTTCCTGAACACCCATTTAGTCCCAATGACATTTTTATCTTTTGGTCGTGGAACTAATTCCCAAGTGTTATTCTTCTCAATTTGATCCAATTCTTCATTCATAGCTGCTACCCAATGTTCATTCTGGCTGGCTTCCTCAAAACTACTAGGCTCAAAGGTTGCTAGAAAATCAACGTGAGCTTGTTGTGATGAACGAAGCTGTCGATCTTCATTTATGTCACCAATGATTTGATTTGATGGATGGTTCTTTTGAATCCACTCTTTTTTTCTCCTTGGAGAAGATTCTTGTTGTTGTTTTGGTATATCTTGATGATCATTGTTTACTTCTTCCTCATTGATAGTTGCTTCTTGTTCTAAAATTTTATCTGTGTTTTTTTCAGCCTCTGTCTCAAGTTTCAAAGATTCTAGATCCTCATCATTACTCGCTAGAACACCATCTTCATCAAATGTAACATTTATGCTCTCCACTATCTGTTTTCGTCTTAGATTATAGAATTTATAGGCCTTTCTTTTGCGTGAGTAACCAACAAAGATACCTTCATCAACATGTGATTCAAACTTACCCAAATTTTGATCTTCTCTTTTGATATAACATTTGCTTCCAAAGATTCTGAAATATTTTACATTAGCTGGTTTTCCTTTCCATAATTCATATGGAGTCTTGTTGCAATTATTTCTGAGAAGACTTCGGTTGATAATGAAGACTGCCATATCAATTGCTTGAACCCATAATTTTTCATCCAATTTTGAGTCCTTCAACATTGTTCTACCCATTTCCTATACGGTTTTGTTCTTTCTTTCAACAACTCCATTTTGCTGAGGTGTTCGTGCTATTGAAAATTGCCTTTTTATTCCATTTTCGTCACAGTATTTCTGAAATAATTTGGAAGTGAATTCTCCACCATTATTTGATCTTAAAAACTTTATTTTCAAATCAGTTTCATTTTCAACCAACTCCTTGTAGATCTTGAAGCACTCAAATGCTTCAGATTTTTTCTTTAGGAAACTGACGGCTATCATCCTGGTGTAGTCATCTATCACTAACATGAAATATAATTCTCTGTCTAAGCCTTTTGTTCTCACAGGACCACATAGATCAGTATGTATCAATTCTAATGGATGTGATGCAAAGTGTTCTTTTGTTTTAAATTCGAATTTTTTCTGCTTGCCATGCCGACATGCCTCACATAGTGTGTTGGAAGGTTTTGAGATTTTCGGCATTTCTTGTACTACTTCCTTTTTGCTTATCCTGACAATATTGTCAAAGTTTATGTGACCCATTCGTTTGTGCCATAACCAGCTTTCATCTTCTTTAGCTAGTAGACATGCTTTAGTTGCTTCATCCAGAACATATATGTCGTTTGGAGCTCGACTTGCTGTAGCCACAATTTTACCATACCTACCTTTCCCGATTTCACATTTTGTGGAGTTGAATAGCATTGTGTGTCCTTGATCACACATTTGTCCAACACTGAGCAGATTGTGATTCATGTTTTCGACCAATAGAACATTCTTTGCTATAACATCTTTGCTTCCGAGAGTGACAGTACCTGATCCTATAACATTTGAAGATCCATAATTTCCAAAGGATATGGTTCCATACTCCTTATAGTTTAGAGATACGAATTTCCTTCTATCTCGAGTCATATGTGTCAGCCAGAAACCACTCACAATACAATTACACATCTTTATTTTTTATGGAGCCTGAGAGCAGAGTACCACTATCGGCCTTCTTCTTCCCATGTTCTTCATTCTCCAGGTTTCACATCTTCCTGAGGATTTTTCAGTCTATGGGCCTATGTCTATGTGTCCAAGTTCTTTAATTTGAATATCTATTATTATTTTTAAACTGTTAAATCTATATTGTAGTTTTGGCATGAGACCTGGGAGGCTCAGTATTTTAGTTATGTCTTGGAATTGTATTGGTTCCTAGGGTACATGCGACATTCTACAACTTTATGACCAAATTTTCCACATGAATAACAATATCCATGAAAAATATGTTGGTACCTGGATGAAAATATTCATCGAGGAATTGTCTTCCAAGGATGTGCTTGCGAATCTTGTCCAATGAAGTCTACATGTATCTAAGATCTCATAGGTTCATTGTATTTTATTGTAGAAGGTCCTGCTTCTTCTTCTTTGTAACCGAGGCCAGTTTTGTCGTTGTAAGATCGTTGATTGTTGATGAGTTCTTCCAATGCCCTTGAGCTGTTGGCATAGTTTTGGACAGTTTTTCCCTTCTTCACTTCCTTACGCAACGAGACTACTTTGGCTTCTAATGCTTCCCTTTCTTGGTTTCTTTCTTCCAACTTCTTTTGAAGTGACTCTTCAATACATTTGTGTTCTTCAACCTCAATTTTGAGACCTTGAACTTGTTCTTCAAGAGTATTGGAATGGATCTTCTCAGCATTGAGCTCTTTTATAAGCTTGATTTCCTCCTCATAAAATTATTCTATGGTCAACCCTTCTTCTTCATTGTTTGATACTTCTTGTTTATTGTGCTTGGCCATAAACAATACTTTCTCATTGGCTTCTTCTTTGCTGTCACTTTCTTCATCGAATGAGGAGCTATCTTCTTTAGAGGGAAAGTTCCTTTTAGATCCTTTATTTTTGCCTTGCTTATTGAATTTCTTAAAGGCTTTCTTTCCTTTTGAGTTGCCATCACTTTTGTTCGAACATTTTTCTACAAAATGCCCAACCTCACCACAGCTGAAACATATCAATGGAAGTTTACCTTTGAATTGTCCCTTACCAATTTGTAGTTTTCTCGTGAAGTAAGCATATTCTTCATCTAAAAGACCTTCTTCATCATCTCCCTTTTCTTCACACTTGCAGGTGCATGTATTTTCAATTGAAGGTTGTTTATCCTTATTGGTTTTCTTAGATGCAACGAACGCAGTTTCTAGATGCGAAGTACCCTCTTCTTCATCAAGTCTTATTTCATATGCTATGAGAACTCCATGTAATTCCTCTTTGCTGAGTTTGTCCAGATTTGCACTGTATTATAAGACCGATACCTTTGGGTTGAATCTCCCTGGTAATGTTCTAAGAATCTTCCGTATAATAGTCTTCTTGTCAACTGGCTCTCCCAATCCTTCCAGAGTATTGGTTATTTCATCAACGTATTGGAAGTATGCAGCAATGTTGCAATCTTCTTTCATTCTGAGTTGCTCAAATTTTGCTCTATAGATTTGAAGCTTTGCTTCTTTGACATTTGAGTCACCTTCATATATATTCTCAAGCTTGTCCCATACATTTTTGGTGGTTTTACAACCCAACACCTTATGATAAGCAGATTCAATAAATCCACTGATAATAATATTCTTTGCTTTTGCATCATTTACCAAATTCTTCTTACCTTGTTCATCCGCGGTTGATGTAAATCCATTTTGAACAATGTCCCATACTTCGTAACCTTGCGCCAAGAGTGTTGGACGGATAAGTCGTTCTTTCGGACAAGACAAACCTCCCAAGTGTCCTACGGATAGCTAGAAACAAACGGACAAACAAAACTATCTTTCTGTAGATATATTACGATTCATAATTAAATGCTATAAAGGTTTAATGTTCTTACCTTCGATCCAACGCTTGCTTGTAGTAGTAGTCCTTCAGTCGCCCGAAAGAGTTATCTTCGAAGATTTTCAATCACAAACAAAAAAAAATCAAATAGCACCTGCATAGCATATATTTATAAATCATATCCATTATGGTGATCAAGTAATCCATAAAATAAACCAATCAATTGACAGCTTATTGAGAAAAACGGATTTATTTGTATTAACTTAAATAAGGAAGAGCCTTACAACCGTGTCCACCTTGATGTTGTACAGGTCCTCCTAGGGTCCGAAGTAGGCGTTTCCTTTACTCAGATCATCCTTGCACTCTTCCAACCGAGATACATATAGGTATGTAATCCTTCCCACACGAAATCTCAGCTAAAAGGGTCTAAGTTTCAACAACACTTCGCCTCCAACAATATTAAAACTTCAACTCATCAATTAGTAACACCTTGAGGCTGCCCTATGCCTCTTTTTATAGTGGAGAATTGGAGGTTACAACTCCATACAAGAAGGGATAGAATCCTCCTTCAAAGGGATTAGTTCCTTACATCAAGGGGTTAGCTCCTTATTGGATGGGATGCATGAACATGAAAGGAGCGTACTTTCCACCGCAGGAATGTTTCTAGAAGCTTCTAAAAATGACTTTAACTGAGCTTCTAGATTTTACTTGCACCTTTTCTAATATTTTTACAGGGGTCCACACTTTTAATAAGCAGAAAGTGCGCTTGGCTACACATGATTTATAGCCAAAAATTGCAAGACCGCAGGAAAAACTAGGAGAAAGTGCGGTACCAGAGTTCTAAGGTTTTTATGAGCTTTTCTCTTAGTTTCAAGGCTTGAATTTGGGAACTTTGATATTTTAGACTTCCAAGGGAGTACTAAAATTTCATGGTGACAATTTTCAGTGTAACAAATTTCCCCTTAAAGTGTGAATTCTGAGAATATTCGAAAAGTGATCTGCTTTATCATTTCAAGGATTAGCCTGAGGACACCCCAGTTGGAACCCTATAAAAGCATTGAATGCAACACACACACACACACACACACACACACACACACACACACACATATATACATATATCATCACTGAGGTAGGCATTCCAATATTCAGATAAAAAAATAACTAAACTTGTTCTGATACAGAAATGATTTTAATATTACATCAATCATGTAGACACAGCATGGACACAACCATCTGTAATGAATCATCTATTGCATAATAAATAATAAAACTCCTCACAGCCTGCATGGTGGAAACTAGATCCAGGGTCTTGATTTCTTCTTCCCGAACTAGTACGATTCTATCCATGCGCTTAAATGTGTTGAAGTCGAACATGGTAGAAACCACTTGATTACCAGTCAATGATGTGAATTGTTAACAAGTGTGAGAGAAACCACCAATAATGACAATGGCTCTCAAAGTATTCAGTACAATCCATGAAATGTGAATATGTGATCTGAAGTCGAACATTTCACGGAATTGTTCGATCGAAGGTCAATGATGTAACCTGTCGTCTAAGGTGAGAAACCTGCCATTAAGGCATGTAGATTCCAAGGTAATGAAGGATTCTAGATCAAATTCCTAGATGATGAGCTGTCGTCGATAGAGAGTGATCCATCGTAAGCAATCTCATGACATGAAACCATACGTCAAGTTTTGAAGAATTTTTTTGCAAGGACTGACTCAGGGATGGTGAACGTAAATGGAGAGAAGTGTTTGCAGATGAATGGTTTGTTTGACTATCCTCTTGAACACATAATAACACTACAGATGGTTTGGTGACAGTTTCCCTAAGCTAACACCCAGAAACCGGCTAAAGACTTTCAATGTGGTTTGATTAAGTGATAGACAAAAGATTTCCCAACCCAGGTAGAAGTGCGACAAAAAGTGTCGTGTTCAAGAGTGGTGTAATGCTTTTTCAAATCAAAGTGTAACAAATGAATCTATTTTTCTCTCTTTTCCCCCACCATTTCTGGCAAGTACATCTTTATTTTGATAATCTTGAGGAGGATAACATTTGCTTGTTTATAAGCTCATCCTTCAGATGAGTCCAACTTAGTTTAAAATCAAACCCTAAGAAGGAGTGGCCCATTCCTCTTTGTAATCAAAAGGTCCTTTACTGTTAAATTTTAACGAGTCCTGTATAGGAGAAACTCAGTGTTTTTCATTTTTAGGGAGTCAGAAGAAAAAACTTAAGAAAACTCCATAGGTGTTCTTTTTCGTAAATTTAGTCCCTCAGGCCCAAAAAAGGATAAAATAATGCAAGAGAGAACTCTATTGACCATGATCAGTCAACGTATACCTTTTTTGTAAATATTCCATTTCAGTCTGGAAAAGGGGTAAACTTATACTGAAAGGATGACCGTTAATTTACTTTGATGAGTTTGAATAGTAAAGCACTCAGTGATATTTTCATCTTTAGAGAGTCTGAAAAGGGCTTAAAAGAGGACTCCATGGTTTCACTTTTTCGTAAAATTTAAAGAGCCCGAAAAAGTGATAAAAGTTTACTCTCCGTCAAAAATTACCATTTTGCCTGAAAAATCCGTTATTCTGCACAAAAACTCGAAAAATTAAACATAGCTATTTCAATAATAAAGATATTTTGAAAAACTAATTTTTAAAGTGAAAAATAAACAAATTTAAAATTCATCTATTCGAAAAAAATTATAAAAAGGAGTTTTTCAAGTTCATTTTTACTGTTTGAATTTGCAGTGAAGTTTTTAGAGCTCTGGGAAAAAAACACTTCGGAGAAGATTCTGGGCAAACCAATCATCGGATTTGAAAACCATTTTTTTTAGGTAATCTACAACCTCCTTATCTTGCATTTCATCTGTTAAATTTTGCAATTTTGGGTCAGAATTTCATTTTTGGGAGGAAAATATGCTGAAAAATTCGCCCTCGGGAGTCCACACCTAATGCATTAGGTACCTGTGGACCCCGACATTTTTATTTGTAGAAAAATGGCGGGACCCCGCAGTTTTAACATAGGGTCCGTGCGTATCTACGCACTATCCTTGAGCGTAAAGTGTGGAGGCACTGTGGAAAATTAAAAAACATATTTTCCTCCTAAATTACCCAAATTATTTGCTTGAAAATGATTCTAATCCTTCATTTTACTTGTTGTAGGATATCTACAATGCTTATTTGGAGAGAATGGGAGCACGAAGAGGTAGATGAAGCAGCGATAAATCATCAAACTACTTTGCAAGCTTTAAAAGCATGCGGGCTTTACAAATTTTGGGCTATCAATGGCATGAGAGCTCAAGTGGATCCTCTTACTTGGCTGGTAAGTAAATGGGATGTCCAGGACCAGTGTTTTGTGATCGGAGGTCACCGGCTCGAGATTGAGCTGGAAGACATCTATTTTTTGACTAGATTGTCCAGGAGAGGTGAACCATTATCACTATTTAGGGCTAGGCCAGGTGGCCAGTCTATCGCCAACCTACAATTAGAGTTATGTAACGATGAGGCCAATCCCCGAGACAAACGGATTGACATAAAAAATATGATCCGTCCAGAGCTGAAAGTGATCGCTTTTACCGTTGTCAAGTTGTGCGGAAGTGCAGCTTTTCATGTAGCCACTGGTTCTCAGATGTGCATAGTAGTAGATTGCTTTTGAGGCACCATATACAACTAGTGCGAGACAGTGTTGGCGAATGTGAAAATCCAACTTACCAGAGCAAAGAATGGGAAGCTAAAAAACTTTGAATATGGGTCCATTGTAGTCACCTTTGCTCTAGAGAGGATCCCCATGTTAGCCTCGCAGCACATTCCTGTCGATGTTGGTCGACCTCAAGAGCCTAGGATGGTTCATTGGGTTGCTTTGATGGCCCGCCACAGTGAGGGTGAGGAGATTGTGTGATTTCCCTCTACATATTTTCGTTGGCTGGAATGCCAAATTTTTGTTATAGAGGATTTTCCTTATGCCGACATGGAATTTCGTGGCGACCGGGAGATACCCCTTCCTCCAGGAGCTCAGTGGGACGAGTTAGATAAATTTTTTTTTTTGACATGTTCTAATTTCTAATTTTTATTTTGTTTTTAAATCGTCCAAAACTGATAACAAAAATTTTCAAATGCAGATGTGGGTCCAACTTGACCAACCATTCTTCGCCCCTTTGACCGGAGGCAAAGGGATGCAGCAGCAGCAACACCACCAACACAGGATCAGACTGCAGAGGTCCTGACTGACTTAGAGCACTATCTGGAGTGGCTCACTATAGATATTCCTGAGACTACTATAGATGATATCCCACTCCGTCTACAACGATATGTCATAAATGTTCCTGGTCCATTCAGGAGGTTTTTGACTAGGGTGGCACGAGCAGTGGTGTATTATCGTGATCATCACCACGAATATTGGATGATTGACTTGTAGACTCATTTTTGTATCACTTTTTCCGATTATAAGGCATTTTGAGCCTATGAACAAAGACGATGTATTATTTTTTGAACTCTACATTTATACTATGATATACTATTATTTCCAGTTTACCTGTTCAATCATGTTATGGAATGTTTGATTTGTTACTTTGTTATCGCAAATGTCTATTTATAACATTAGAAGCAATTTCATCTGCTAATGTATTTAAATTTCTTGAAATGTGTTGATATTCAATATAATCGAACTCTCATTCCAAGAGACAAACCCTTCAAAATAATATTAATAATACTATATTTCTAATGGCATATACTTGATTTAACTATAATACAATGAGTTCAGAATCTAACTTAATGATCAAACTCCAAATTCCAAATGAAATGGATTCCAATAATAATTCAATAACTACACTATATTCGGCAATATTGTTCGTCGTTTGACCAAGACTTACCCCATGTATCGATACTAACTCGTCAGTGGGTGAGTAAATAACCCAAGCTGCGGAAGAGATGTTCCATGTACTACAACAAGTGCCATCAGAAAAACCAATATACGTTTCAAAGGATGTCGACATCTGCGATATCAAAAGTATCCAGATAAGCGGGAATAATAGTAAGAGCACAATTACGCTAGGCACACGTTTCTAATCTATAGCACACCAGCTAAAAAGTAACTAATATACAAAGAAGATCTCCACATGAAGTCAATCATAATATCTCTTTAGATAAAGTCCATTTCTAGGTTTACCCAAAGAGACCTCGTCAAAATCAATCAATTCATAGGCCCCTTTTGCAAGCTGTCGCTTGACAATGTAAGGACCATGCCACATGGGTTCAAATTTCCTAGCCCCTAGTTTATTGTTGGCTTGATCATAAATCAAAACTAGGCCTCCTTCTAAAAAATTACGAGGAGTAACACTTCTATCATATTGAACTTTCATTCTTTTCGCATGAGCCTCGGTAGCTAATGCAGCGGTGCGCCGATTCTCATCTAATTGAGCCAAGTATAAAAAACGTTTCTCCTCTTTAGAAGTATCTGGTAATAACTCTATGGCTAGTTGGAGTGACGGTATCTCGCATTCAATGGGTAATACCACTTCTAAACCGTAAACTAGTTGAAAAGGGGTAAAACCTGTCGATGTTTTTGGTGAGGTTCGATATGCCCAAAGTGCTGAAAAGAGCATGGTATGCCAATTCGACTTATGAATTCCAATGATTCGTTTGATCATGGTGACTAAAAATTTATTAATCGCTGCAACTAAACCATTGGCCTGTGGATAATATGGTGTAGAGTTGTCAAGGCGCAGGCCAAGCTGGTCTGTTAACTCAGTCATCATGATATTTCGAAAATGGCTCCCGTGATCAGTAATTATCGCTTGGGGTAAACCGAAACGAGAAATCACATGATTGAATATGAAAGTAGATGCAGTTTTTCCATCTACCGCAAATGTAGGCATCACCTCGGCCCATTTGGTAAAATAATCTACTGCTAGAATAATGTACCCATGCCCCCCGGCCAAGTGAGGGTTACATGTAATGGAATCGATGCCCCATTTTGCAAAAGGATCGACGACAATTATGGGGTGAAGAGGAGTAGGTGGTGCACGAATTTTTTGATCGAAGATTTGACAATTATGACATTTTCGGACCGCATAAATACAATCTTTGAACATAGATGGCCAGAAATATCCTGCACGCAATATCTTTTGGGCTATGGCGTACCCAGACATATGACCACCATATGCTTTGGAGTGACAGTCATTTAAAACCTTTTCGGCTTCGTCATCAGTTAGACAACGTCGAAAAACCAAATCCACACCACGATGGTAAAGTGTGTCGCCAACAATGTGACATTGTTGAGACTGGAAACAAATTTTTCATCGTTGTGACCATGAAAGCTCAGACCAAAAATATTGGGTTTTAAGATATACGATAATATATCCATACCATGGATCAATGGTACTAATAAGAAACAAGGATTCATCCGCAATTGGTTGTTCCGCCATAGTTTCTGTATCAGTATATGGGAAATCACACATAAGTTCAACAAATATCAATGATTTCTTAAATTTGGACTTTTCAAACTCCAAATCAAACTGCTACAGGATAACAATCCATTTGGAGTATTTTCCCCCTAGCAATTGTTTGGTCAAGATGTACATCATAGGGTTGCAATCAGAGATCACTGTCGTTTTGCATAAAAGTATGTAGTGACGAAAACTTTGGACAACTTGAACAACTGCTAAAGCCAATTTCTCCACATGTGAGTATTTGATCTCAGTCGGATGCAAATTTCGACTAACATAGTAAATCACATGTTCACTATGGAATTCATCTTCCTGAACTAAAACCATTCCTATCATGGAATCAGAATCGGCGAGGTACAAAAAGTAATCTTGGTTGTAGTTGGGAGGATGCAGTAATGGTGCATGGGCCAATGCGTTTTTCAAAGCATCAAAAGATCGATCAGCGACCTCATCCAAAAAGAATGGAATGTTCTGTTTCAACAACCTAGTGAAACTTTTCGTTAACTCGGCGTAGTTAGGAATGAATCGACGTAAAAATTTTTCTTTCCCTTGCAAACTTTGGAGTTGGTGAAGAGTAGAAGGAGGAGATAAATTGATGATTGCCTCAACCTTCGATGGGTCGACACGAATGCCTGCCTTTGAGACAATAAATCCCAATAATTTTCTGGATTCTACGCAGAAAACACATTTTTGAGGATTCAAACGAATCTTATAGTGCCTACATCGTATAAAGATTGCTCGTAAATGAGTAATATGATCTTATCTGCGTGAAGAATGAGCAGGCAAATCATCGAGGTAGGGTTGCACATTATGCTTAATGTCATGAAATGCATAAGACATGGCCCTTTGAAAAGTGGCGCCAGCATTCTTAAGGCCAAAAGGTAATTTTCGATAAGAAAAAGTTCCCCATGGACAAATGAAAGCTTTTTTAGGTTTATCTGTAGGGAGTATGTTTTTTGATTGTAGTCGGAAAATCCATCCATGAACAAGAACATTTCACTTCTAGCAAAATCGTCGATAATTTGATCGATGTAAGGGGTTGGATAATTGTCTTTAGGACAAGCTCGATTTATATCCCTATAGTCGATACATACTCTTATTGTTCCTTGTTTTTTATTGACCGAAACAATATTAGATACCCAATTCGTTAACGGGATTGGATAAATAAAACCTGCATGAAGTAATTTTTCAACTTTTGCTTTGATAGCAGCATCTTTTCTCGGATGAATCTGACGTAATTTCTGTCTAACTGGTTTGGCATCCAGGTATGTCTTAATTTCATGTACAACGATTGACGGATCGATTTCTGGCATTTCTTCATATGACCAGGAAAAGATGTCATAGAATTCCTGAAACAGGGCCTTATATGCTTGAATTTCTTCAGGCATACAAGAAGCACCTATGTGAATGTTTTCAACAATTCCAGGTTTTATTGAAATGTTAAGAGGAACCGTTGTAGAAATATTTTCTAAATTAAATTCAGAATTGGCATATAAAAGAGGATTCTGAGGTTCTTTGACATAATTAGTGGTAAAAATGGAGGAAAAATCATTCTCAAAATGATTGAGATTAGGTAAAATTAAGACCTATGGTGTAGATCTTCCCATGGTAATTCATCTACCGACAAGAATTCACGAATATACTCATCAGTATGGAAAAATTGTTGAGCAGGATCCGGAATTGGTGTCAAAGCTAAACTCGATATCGAAAATGACTCCTGATTGATCAACCACTTCCACATCTAGATTAACCACTTTGCCTTCGACCTCTATTGGTAGATCTTGTAAAATACCATATGGCTGAAAACCTCTTCCGTCAAACAATTTGAGAATAGTTGGTGATTGGTTGATTTTTGGAGAACCAAGTGATTTCCAACATTTTATCGACATTATACATGTAGAAGCCCCTTCATCAACAACAGTACGAAAGATACCCTTGTTCTTGAATATTACAGGAATTTGAAAAGCCATTTGATGAGGTAGGCACGGTGTAAAATTTTCTAAATCGAAGATCATGAGGTTCGAATCCTGGAGATCTACAGCTCCTAAGGCTGACAAAAGTAATTTTTCTTTGGGATGGGCATGATTGCAATACTTCCAAAGCCGACATTGCTGAAGGTGAAATTGCCAAATATTTAACAATATTGTAATTCTGAGCAGCTCTCGCATGTGGATTAAAAGCTAATTTACGAAGTACACCTTTTGCAGGCGGTTTAATTACTAAGTCAGGATTTTGTTTCTCAATTTGTAATGGATAAAAAACTGAGGGAGATGTAATCGATGCAGAATTGGATGTTTCTACTTCTTTATTAGTATTTTTACTACCGTAATCTTGCGATCGCGTCGCAACCATGAAAATATCTTCAACAGGATTAGAGGAAGATCCAACCATGTTACTATCTTGAGTGGGAAAAGGATCCTTCAAGACAACAGGTATAGGCAAACCCCTAACGAATTTTGATACCTTGGCTCTATTCAGGCACTCTTTCGTAAAATGATCCTGGTCACAGATGAGACAAGGATATCGAGGTTTGCGTTTTTCGTCAGTTGGTTTAGTTGTATCAGTTTTTTCTTTTGAAGATTTCTTATTTTTATTCTTACCTTTATTCTTACTACCGTTTTTAGATTTGGCCGTAGATGTCTCTACAACATGGATATCAGCAGAAGTTTCTAGGGAAGAATATCCTTTGGGTGAATCGGGTAAAGTGATAATAGGAGAAGTAGTCTTAGAAGACTTCTTCTTACTCTTACCAGTACTAACAGAACCAATTACACCATCAGCGGCATGAGAGCCAGAAGGAGTTGCAGTTAATTGACCAGGTCTTGGTAAATCAGGGATTTTATCATATAGAGTACCTGACTGAGTATAGACAAGGTCAAGGTATTGAGCCTGAGAAATAAATTGCTCTTCCGTAACAACACCTCCTTTAGCCACATCTTCAGTAATTTTGGGCAATAACTATTTAATAAACCATTCAACCAAAATTTGATCAGGAATAAAGAATTTCACTAAACGCCTTCTACGTCTCCATTCATGAATGTGATCAGATATGTACATAGACGTAGACTGCTTTAATGAAGTCAACAATTCTGTGCCATTGTCGTATCTGACAGGAAACTGAAAATGGGTTAAGAAAACTGTCGCTAACGCGTTAAAATTATTAAAAGAGCCACATGGTAACTCAATGTACCATTTGGCAGCTGGACCAATGAGAGTTCTCTGAAAAAGATGTAATCGAATAGAATCATCAACTAGCGAATTGGATGTCCACCAGAGGTGATAAGTCATAACGTGATTAGACGGGTCCTCTCCTGACTTACCTTCGAATTTCAGAATCTCACTGGGAAACTTGTTAGGTATCGGCGGCCAATATGGAAGATAAAAAATGGGATCGTTCGTAAGGCAGGAAAAATCCGGTAAATCTAAAGTTTCTATGAATGGTAACCGATGGCTAGGGTCTTGATAACCTTGAGTGATCAAACCAGTGCCAGGAGGAGGATAGCCAGGATATCCTGGAATCAGATGTGCATTTTGAATCGTGTAACCTCCTAGTTAAACAGGATTAACAGGACCATACTGGGGTTGCTGAGGTATTTGATAAGTATACCCAGGGTACGGCTGATACTGATATGCTAGATTTTCTATAGCTTGACCAATTTGATACTGTCCCTGGTACGGTTGATAAGTAAACTGAGGTTGACTAGAAACAATCGTACTTGTACCAGCTTGTCCCATAGGCATCTGGGCCGTATTCTGACTTGTAGGTCCCAACTGTGGTACAGAGGCTTGAGGAATTTGCACTGATGCAAGGATAGAAGAAACCAGAGCTAAAAATACTCCAGAAACAGGTGTTGTAGGTTGAATAGAGGCTGCAGTAGTTGCAGCAGTTTGAGGCGGAGTTTGAGGTGTACTAGGCCCAGGCTATTGAACAGAATCAAGTGCAAGGATTTGAACAGTAGGCTGAACAGGTTGCTAGGTTGGACCAGAAACTAAAGGCTATCTAGGTTGATTAGGTAATTGCACATTAGGTTGCATAGTCTATTGAACTTGCGATGGATTCCACACCAAGTTCATTCCGGGGTATTGACTCATAGAAGGTTGTACATATGAAGGACCATAGCTTGGTTGAACGTAGGGTTGATAATTAAGTGGTAAATTTCCAGCTTCTTGTAATAATGATTGATCGGAAGGTGGTTGGAAACCTTGAGTTGGGTACTGACCTTGAGGTTGATAACCCTGAGGCACGTACTGAATCTGGGGTTGATAAGGACCCTGAGGAATATACTGAGTCTGGGGTTGACCTTGGTGTATGTACTATCCTTGAGGTTGATAACCTTGAGGTATGTACTGTCCTTGAGGTTGTTCTCCAGGTAAATAATATTGTCCTACAGTTTGTCCTGGTAGAAAATTACCTTGAGGCTGCCCCCCAGGTGGTAACTGACTACCTTGAGGTTTTCCCCCAGGCGGTAACTGACTACCTTGAGGTTGAGGATTTGGAATATTACTAGACATCATAAAAATTTTCTTTGTGTTCGATGTTTCAGTTTTAATTCCATTCATACCAGTTGATAACAATTTTTCAGTTGGTCGAGGAGTTTCTCTTGAGAATGTACCAGAGAGTGACTGGTACCCCAAAAGAACAGAAGGACCACCGTATAAAAATGTTTTTCGGTGATTGGGAAAACATAGATGATTCACATGACATGATTGATAAAGGATAATAACCCCTTGGTGTAGGATGAAAAGGAATTCGGGGTGGTGAAAAACTAAGACCCGGGTTCTCTAAAAAATCTTTCAATGACAAATACCAAGCGTCACTTCTAAAAGGATTGTAAAATATAGATTCACACTCCCTAAGATTCAAAGTCTGTTGGGTCAGAAGGAAGATTTTCAGTAATAATATGTCTTACCATAGGTGAAACAGGATCAATAGAAGTTGGAGTAACAAATCTTGAAGATGGTTCCAAAATAGCAGGTTCAGTGTCAGGTTCAGAAATTTCAGGTTTTTCAGCGAATTCACTGGAAGGAGAAATACTACTAGTAAGCTCGAAAACTGAAATCGGCTCTTGAATATGCTCTGTTGTTTGTAGTTGATAATCAAGATGAACAACTATAGATGACTCTTCTATTTTTGTTGATCTAATTCTACTGTCAGTAGTCGATACTAGAGCTCGCAACCCTTCAAGTTGACTTGGTGTATATTCAGGAGGCTTCCCCTGAATTCTGTGCGATTGTCTTGGTAATTCAGCCATGATTAAAACTTATTAATCACATGCAATCAAATGAAAATTTCAATGAAAACTCCTAGAGTCACTAAGGAAACAAACAAATGAATCACACGCTTAAAAAATCTAGGAGATCAAACCACACACAAACAGTAACTTTCCACACTAAAAACACTAATTGGTGATGAAATCCAACGTCGTAGTATTTAATGTAGAAAGGATGGTTGGAAGAATTACCCCGACAACCTGCTTAATGAAACAGACTGGTGAAAGTTTCTCCACTTAAACCATCTTGAGTGAAGATAACCTTCCAGAGAGTCCAAGTGAGTCTAGTCGATGTCTGCTCCAAGTACAGTGGGATCTTTCCACCACCGTCACCTTAGGAAAAAACCATAAGATTATAGTCACTATGATTACCAATAGGAACTAATATGCCTGGGGGAACAGTCTACAGTCCTACATACGCCCAAGGGCAGAGTAACAAAGCTTAATCTCCTTGAAGGCTCCTTGACATAATCCAAGGTATACCGACAAGTGGCCCCAGGCTCCTCGACAATGGTCTATCTGAGGTTTACCATTGTTAATACGTGAAAATCTTCTATCGTTCCCAATGAGATAGAATTTATTATCCCACTGATTCAGATATGACCTCGTGCTTGACTCCTTTAAGACGAGCTTCCCAGAGCATACAAGCAATTGTTGGATTTTTTCCTACCGCAATATTAACTACTTGTTTGTTTTAACTGTCTTGGAGAGTTAATTACTCCTTACTCCAAGACGCTAGCCTAAGCTATATTGGTGAAAAGAGCCCTAGAAATATAAAAGTTACTAGGTTAATTTTAATTTAAGCGTTGATTTTATAAGGCTGTTTCTTAAGACAATAGGTGCGAAAGTGAAACTGATGATATGAAGTGACCCAACTCAAATCAAACTAAAAAATGCATCTATAATGCGAAACAATCCATTTTCTTTCAATGAATTCTAGCTAAAGGAAAAGTTGAGAAATGCAATCTTTTTAAAAACAAATATTTCCTTCAAACAAGAATAAATGAAAAGAAATATAATTTCAATGAGAACTAAAAATGATCTATGCTCAATAAAAATCCGTTTGTTCAAGATCGAAACTGCAAACTAAGTTTTTCTTCAAAAGACACTACAATTTCTAGAAAAGCACTCAAAGCTAAAAACACTATTTTGAGATCTAATAATTCTAAGACTAAATCTAAATTAAAACTTCAAATATTTTAAGGATGTCTTACTTAGATTGTGATCTAACTAAGAAATTCTTTTCTTGAATTAGAAAGAACTCGAAAAAACATCCAATTTTCATTTTTTAAGTGAAATTCCAAACTTATTAACAAAAGTTTAAACGATTTGAAAATGAGAAAAATAGGATCTAAAACTCATAAAACAATTTTTTCTATGATGTCAGACTCAACAAGAAAACAAGAGAATACTAGTGATCTAAAGGCATACCTAGGTTTCTAATCTTTGAGTGGGATGTAAGACAAAGCAAAAATCATTATAACATGCAAATCTTTCAGAAAATCAATCAAAAATAAAATGCTGAAGAAAACTCTTAACCAAGGCTTTCCGATAGAAGATATAGCTCTGGGTAATCATTGAGAACCTAAAAAACTAGTCCAGAAAAGAAGATTTTAAGATTTTTCAAAAATTTGACAAGGTTCGCAGGATTTAGTGCAATCCAGTGCAGTCCTGCACTGTGGGTACAAGAAAAGTGCGGAACTGCCCGCACTGTCTCAAAAGGAAAAGAGTGGACACAAGAAAACAAGAGAAAAAACAAAAAATTCTCAAATATTTCTCAAGGATTCTACAGGGATTAACTATCCAAGGCAGTACAAATCAATTAAAATTAGGAAACATAAGTTCAAAATCAAAAGTAAAAGAGATCAAAGCTCAAATTCTTCCCCAGTGGAGTCGCCATTTTGTTGGACGGATAAGTCATTCTTGCGGACAAGACAGACCTCCCAAGTGTCCTACGGACAGCTAGCAACAACTGGAAAAACAAAACTATCTTTCTCTAGATATATTGCGATTCATAATTAAATGCTATAAAGGTTTAACGATCTTACCTTTGATCCAACGCTTACTTGTAGTAGTAGTCCTTCAGTCACCCGAAAGAGTTATCTTCGAAGATCTGTAATAAAAAACAAACAAACATCAAATAGCACCTGCATAGCATATATTCATAAATCATATCCATTATGGTGATCAAGGAATCCATAAAATAAACCAATCAATTGACAACTTATTGAGAAAAACTGATTTATTTGTATTAACTTAAATAAGGAAGAGCCTTACAACCGTGTCCACCTTGATGTTGTACAGGTCCTCCTGGGGTCCGAAGCAGGTGTTTCCTTTACTCAGATTAGCCATGCACTCTTCCAACCGAGGTATATACAGGTATGTAATTCTTCCCACATGAAATCTCAGCTAAAAGGGTCTAAGTTTCAACAACACTTCGCCTCCAACAATATTAAAACTTCAACTCATCAATTAGTAACTCTTTGAGGCTACCCTATGCCTCTTTTTATAGTGGAGAAGAGGAGGTTACAGCTCAATACAAGAAGGGATAGAGTCCTCCTTCAAAGGGATTAGTTCCTTACATCAAGGGGTTAGCTCCTTATTGGATGGGATGCATGAACATGAAAGAAGCGTACTTTCCACCGCAGGAATGTTTCTAGAAGCTTCTAAAAATGACTTTAACTGAGCTTCTATATTTTACTTGCGCCTTTTCTAATATTTTACAGGGGTCTGCACTTTTAATAAGAAGAAAGTGTGCTTGGCTATGCATGATTTATAGCCAAAAAGTGCGGGACCGTAGGAAAAACTAGGAGAAAGTGCAGTACCATAGTTTTAAGGCTTTTATGAGCTTTTCTCTTAGTTTCAAGGCTTGAATTTGGGAACTTTGATATTGTCGACTTCCAAGGGAGTGCTAAAATTTCATGGTGAAAAATTTTAGTGTAACAAAGAGATAGACGTCCATTCTTCCTTTCCAGAGTGCATAATTATTTTCATTGAATAGAGGTACACCATTCTTGGTATGCTCCATGACCTCCTTCCAGCTGTTAAATTTCTATTGAAGGAACCAAGCTCTGAAACCAATTGTTGGAAATACTGAGAGGGGGGGGTGAATCAGTATTCCTTTCAATTAGAGCATTAGTTAATCTTCAATTATTATCATTGTTTGTACAATGATAGCAGCAAAAAAGAGGAACACAAATGCACACAGTTTTTAAGGTGGAAACCCACTCCGAGACAAAAACCACCTAATGATTTTCTAATAATTCTTTAATATTCAACTCCAATTGAAAATAAAGCTCCAACTTCCTAGAATCTAGAAAAGAATTCTTCTCCAGCTCCCATTGGATGGACGCTCCAACGCCCGAGATTCTTCAGTAGTCAACTGAACGGATGCCCCAACACCCAATGAGCTACAACTCACCCTAGCACCACCCTACCACCCTATAGAAGAATAAAAGAAGAATGGACTCCCGTACCAGGGAAAATGGTCCACTTTACAATGATATAGAATGATGTAGAATAAGAAGATATACTAGACCATAACCCCAACTTTGACACAACCACCTAATGATGATCCTAGACCTCCCAACACTGCCTCTTCAACCCTTGGCAGATAGACACTAGTACAATTTGTACAATAATGTATTTACAATGACTAAGTACAATGATACCTTTACAATGATTGTATGCAGTGCTGCCCACTTGAAGAATTCATATGATGAACTTCTTGCTGTTGTTATGCACCTTGGTTGCTACTCTTTTCATGCTACACTCTACTACACCTTTCTTTGCTTTTCTGCCATAGAAATTCTGGTCCTTTGCAACCCTTGACAACACATGATCTAGCTTTTTCTTGCCTTCTAGGAGCTCGATATTGAATCTGGTGTATCTCTGTTATTTCAGATCCTCAATATCTGATTTTTAGTCTTGTAGTAGTCCTCTGAGTCTTATTTCCAATTCCATAGGTCTAACCCAATTTGGATTCTTCAAGAGATATTTATGCTCAATCTCTCACAATGCCCTAATTATGGACTTTTTCAGCAGAGCACACTTGTACGGCATGCCACGTGTCACTGTTTCTTCATTTGGCTTTGAAATTGATAGAGAAAAAATAAAATACTATGCACTATCTGCCACTTTTTATGGAATTCCAGTCCAATATTCAGAGAGAGAGTTATGACGATTTTACCAAGGTCACTTCTTTGAGATGAATTTCAGGAGCCTGCAGAGACCCTGACTTCCATGGATCATATCTCCAAAACTATTGTTCATGTTGATTTGAAATTTTTCGAGAAGATTCCTCGAGATTTCGGCTTTGCCTCATTAAAATTTCAGCTTTTGAACATTTATAAAAGAAAAAACTTAGAATGAAAATTCCATGATATTTTGTTGGGATGGAAAATCCCTTGCATAAAGAGGAAAATGAGGATCAAAATTTATATATATGCTTAGGTTAAGAGGGCTTCAACAAATGAACGTGGGACGGATTTTAGGAGCTTAAAAAATTAATTATGACTTTTCAATGACCCATGCCCCAACCCCATGGGGTTTGCTTGATAACTAGGGGTACAAACTTCAAACATGAATATCTCTCAAACCGTGAAGAATTACATGGTGTGCCATATATCAATGGAAACATCTCGACAAGTAGAAACCATTAAAATCATTATTGATCCAGAGCATATTAATTTGGTAGGTCAAAATTCCCATGCAATATTGGGTTAGCCCCTGGTGCTGCTTGGGTTGACATCAATGACAACCGTTGATCAACAAAGTTCATAAGTTAAATTGACCCAAAATTTATTGCATCTAGGTCAAAGATTATAGTAATAAGGTTTTGGGTCATTGCTTTTACATTGAAATCTGAAGATAAAAACAACAAGGTTATAGATTTACCTATGTCAAAACCAAATTCAAACTTCCAATGAAAAGGTATTCTTACATTGACAATTTAGTCTCAAGTTTCACCGATGTTCGATCATCAGGTGAAAGACTCCTTAAATTAGTTAAAAACCCAAGTATATGTGTTCTCATTGCAAATTTTTGGTATAAGACTTGGTGTGAATCTAGATTTCAAGAAAAGAGAAAGTAGTGGTGGGAATGTGATGCAGCCAAAAAGCTGCAAATAACCAAAATTCACAAAAATTTAATAAGTCTGTCATTCCCAAGATTAATACTCATATTCACACATGGAACTTTAATTTTGTTGGTCCACAAAAAACAGACCAATCACAATCAAGCGCTATTTCGCAGTTCTTATAACTTTCCACTTCGCAACTTATTAAACTTACCTCCCCACAGATTTCAATGCTTAATACTTTTGCAATGTTGTAATTCTGCGATTTCGTAGTTTGCAGCAAACTTCAGATCGCATGTTGCAAACTTTTGAGTTTAGCGATAACCACATTTCTTATTCCGTGTGATATGTGATATGCGACGCATCTCATCGCAAACAACTTATCATGCGAGGTCTTAAACACAAACCATAAAATTTGCGATGTTTGAAATTGCGATTTCCTGCTCATCGTTGATATATGCCTAAATCTAACAGTCTCTACTGCTCCCTTGTTCCTCTGCTTCACATCACACTTGAAATAAATTATGGGTTAAAGCCTTAACAAAAAAACTCTAAAATCTGTGATTTGCGAAATCGCTTTTGAAGCGATTTAAACTCCACTGTTGGTCTTCTATTAGATCTAATGGTACTCATTGCACATTCACTGGCCCACTTCACATTACAAATGATATAACTTATCGTTGTGACAGTCGCTCTTCTCCAGATGCAATGTGCAAAGGTCGATTCACGGACTTTAACGTTTTAATTGAACCAAAGACTTCACCCAAATTGTTTACACAGAACCTCACTGTGTTTTACCTATACCGCCTGTTATCTTCTTTGGATATTCTGCGCGATAAAGGTAATATATTCAACTAGACAGAGAAATAAAATGGACAGTTTATATCAGACAACTCATTTAAAACAAAACACACTTGGAATTAATCAGAAAGGTAAGTACACAGATTTCGAGCCCTTTGATGGATGAATTTAACATTCACCTCTCCTCTTTGTCTTCTCCTCTATCACACTTCACACACGCTTCTCTCACACTTTCACACTGTCCATCTACTCTATCACACTTCACCCCTATTTACGCTTTCAGCTAACTGAAAGCGGTTACAGTCACATTTATTAGCTTCAAACAAACTCTATCCTATCTCACAATCCTAATCTATTTGGCTAAATCTCTTCACAGGGAGAACCAAAGTGCTACTTTTATTCTTATTTATTCTAGGAAATCAAACAATCTAAACTTCACACATTTAAAGCTAACAAAAATATTAATGATCAACTTTTCCCACTTCTTAGTAGTCACAACATGTGAACACATAATCACATTGTTGACTAATTCCTGGATGCTCCTACATCAAAATTCATGTGGAAGACCCAATAAAAGAAAAAACATCCTCTTGTTGGACTTTTATAATGAGGTATTTACATGGGAAGATATTCTTAAAATTAAAAGAGGCTCATTTTCGAACATTTGATGTCCTCTATGTAAATAGGAATCTAAGTCTCTTTTTCTGTTATTTTTATATCGTAATTGGAAAATTCCTTGATTCTAGATTATATATGAAAATGACATATTCATTTGTATTATATTTGTACTAGATGTTTCTATTTTTTGTTTCATCACATAAAACTTACTAGTTTCTTAAATTTATTTGTATATGCAAATTTAATCTAAGTGGCTTCTAGATATTTCCTTATTGTTTTCAGATATTTAGTTGTCATTTGGTTATACCAATTTTCTTATCTCTCTGCTTGAATATGTTAATGTTTTGTATACAGTATGTTTTAACACAATTGTATCCAATATACAGTCTTCAAGTCTTGTGCTTAATTCACACAATGGTGAAGATATTATTTTTGCCTTTGGTGGATACAAAGGAAGGTATTTCCTAGCCAAAAATAAATTACCGTGCATCTAGATACATATGTAATATCAAAATCACTAACATATTTAAAAGAATGTTTCTTGTTCCTATGTCAAAGCCACTAATATGTAATCTATAAAAGAGTTAAAAATCTATAGGATTATCAAAACAATTCTTCTTTTTACTTTACTATAGATCTAATAATATTGAAATATTCTCCAATAATATAAAGAGAAGTTTTTTTTAGGCACCATTAGAGTGTATACTATTTAGAAAACATTCATTTAGCTAAAGAGATGTGGGCCCATAAACATTTTTAATATTCCATCCTTTCCAATAAACATCTGTCAATACTAGGCTACAAAGCACCACATGGTTTCCTTGAAATATAGAAACAAAATATAACCTAGATCTCAAATGATGGAAAAAACTCTTGAAAATCCATTCTAGTATAAAGAAACTACCTCCCAATTTTAATTAATATGTATCAATTTAAAATTTCCTTGTGAGCACTTAGTTTCTTGAGTGAGAACTATAAGTACCTGGTTTGTTGGAGTCTTTTCTTTCATAATTTTATCTTTAACTTCAAAACTAAGCTCTTACATATTCCATAAGAGTACTTTCATTTAACATTGTTTTGGGGTGGCATAGAACAATGTGTCTATAATCTTAATCCTACTAACATTTATTAAATTACACTTTCTTGTTCGATCTTGATGGTGTTAGTGTTCCTTCCTACTAATTTAAATAGGTCCTTTTTATTCTTTGAGTTTTTGTTTTTGATTCCCAATACATGCTACCACAATTTTTCATCCTTTACTATTTGTTATCCCTCTATCCTATCTCATATATTTATGGGTTATTATTAATTATTTCTTTGTTCTTTCATCAAACCTCTCCATAGAATACTTATATTTTAGTTTCATTATATCTCATCCATCTCCTCATCCTTGAATTACTCTATATAGTTTTTTTTCCCTGTGTTTTCCCCAGTTTTCTCCTATAAGACTTGATCTTTCCCTTTCATGTTTTTTGTACTTTTGATTGCACTTTACACCTATAATATGCGGGCCCGTAAACATGTGTAATTTTCCCTCTTTCTCAAGGACCATCTCTAAATACAAGGATACCAAGTAGCTTATGTTTTCTTGACATCTTGTAACAAAACCTAACCTAGATCTCAAATGATGGTCAACCGTCTTGAAAATATCTTCTAGTCTAAAGCAGCTACCTCCCAATTTTAATTAACACGTGTCAATTTAAAATTTCCTTGTGAACACTCAGTTCTTTGAGTGCAACCTATATTTACCTTTTTTAAGGATTATTTTCTTTCATAATTTTATCTTTACCTTCAAAACTAACCTATTACATATTCCATAAGAGTACTTTTGTTTAACCTTGTTTTGGTGTGGGGTAGAACAATGTGTCTATAGTCTTAATCATACTAACATTTTTTGAAATCCACTTTCCTCTTGGATATTAATGGTGTTATTGTTCCTTCCTACGAATTTTAGTAGGTCCTTTTTATCCTTCAAGTTATTTTTTTTATGCCTAAGTAGTAGGTCCTTTTTATCCTTCAAGTTATTTTTTTTATGCCTAAGACATGCTACCACCATTTTTTCCTCTACTATTTTTTGTCCCTTTATCTTATCTCATTTATTTATGAATTGTTACTAATTATTGCTTTCTGATTTCATTAAACATATCATTACATACTTATTTTTCAATTGTGTTCTATTTCCTCCATCTCCGCATACTTGAATTACTTTATATATTTTTTTGTTCTTTCGTGTTTTCCCCACTTTACTCCTATAAGACTTGATCTTTTCATTTCATGTATTCTATGCTTTTGATTTCCACATTACTCCTATAAGATGTGGGCCCATAAACATTTGAAATGTTCTATTTTTTTCTAAAAACCATCTCTTGATATGAGGCTTCCAAGCACCATATGGTTTCCTTGAAATCTTGTAAGACAATTTGACCTATATCTCAAATGATGGCCAAAGCCCTTGAAATTTCCTTCTAGTCTAAATAAAATATGTGCCAATTTTAATTAAATTATATCAATTTAAAATTTACTTGTGAGCACTTAGTTTCTTGAGTGAAAAATATAGTTATATTGTTTGTTAGAGTATTTTCTTTCATCATTTTATCTTTACCTTCAATACTAAGCTCTTACATATTCCATAACGATACTTTCATTTAACCTTGTTTTGGGGTGGGGTAAAACAATGTGTCTACAATATTAATTCTACTAAAATTTACTAAATTCCACTTTCCTCTTAGATATTGATGGTGTTATTTTTCCTTCCTACTAAAGTCAGGAGGTCATTTTTATTCTTCAAGTTGTTGGTTTTGATGCCCAAGAAATGGTACCACCGATTTTTTCCTCCTTTACTATTTGTTGTCCTCTATCCTATCTCATATCTTATGGATTATTGCTAATTATTATTCTTTTCTTTCACTAAACCTTCCTTATCACACTTATATATCAGTTGCATTCTCTCTCCCTCATCTTCTCAGCCTTGAATTACTCTATATAGTTTTTTTTTCTCGTGTGTTTTCCCCACTTTACTCCTATAAGACATGATATTTCCCTTTCATGTTTTTTATAATTTTGATTTCCACTGTTAGGTTATCCAAAAACACAAAAATCATAGTTTAGAAGTTAGAATAAAATATTTAACTATTTAGGATATTTAATAAATTATTGGAGACACTTTAGAAATAGAAATTGTTGTAAAAGATATGGCATCTAGATATATGTTTGTCCTAATGATGAGTCTTGATTTAGACTCGAAACGTCGACAAAAAATGAAGACTGTGGAGATTCCGAATTTTATATCTAAACATCTAGATAGATGTCGTTTCTTAGGCTCCAATATAGGAGAATAGTTAGTATATTTGTTAGGATGTAATTTAATGTAAATGGAAACTTCTTAATTTAATAAGTGATCCATAACTAGAATAGGTTAGGACATTTAGCTTATATAGAGCTCATTCTCTTGATTGCAAGAGTGTTGGAGTGTTTGGGTGCAAACTCTTCAATAATTTCTTACATAATTTCTTTTCATGATTAATAAAATTGTGTGTATGAGGACACTTTTGCCATTATTGTGGTATCAGAGCTCCAGTAATGTAGCTGATGTGAGGTGGAGATTCCAGCTCTACAGGCTCTTGGAAAACTCCATTGAATTGATCAGAAAATGATTGTGATGCAAATTGTCCAATTTTTTTAAAGGGAAAATAAATCTTATTGTTATTATTGATTTTAGATTTTTTTCTCAAAATCAATTTTTTTATAATTGAAAACTCAGAAAATTTTGAGAAATCAAAATTTTTTCAAGCCGAAATTTTACATTCTCCACCCATAGATCTATTAATTGAGTAGAGAAAAAGTATAGTATTGCAGTAACTTAGTGCTCATATCCTAGAGTCAAAGAAATGAGGGCTTGTCATTTACCAATTTTATGTTGGAGTTTTGGTATCAATGTGATTGATATAATTTCTTAAACATATATAATATGCAGTTCATTATTTGACTCTTCTTCTTGTGTTTTTATTTTTCTTGTATTATTCTTTGTAGCATTTTCGGTGTTCCTCACGTTGACACCGCTTAGTAATCTGTTCATACTAGCATCAAAATAATAGCTTGTTGTAGTTTTTTTTTCCACGAGGAAATGACTGAAAATTGAAATGGATTGATGAGAGAAGCCGAGTCGAAGTGAGGCCACTGGGATTGGATCCCCTGCCATTGTTGTTCATGGATCTGATGAAATTTGTTATCACTAAGAAAAAGTGAAACATTATTTGACATGGTCATAGAGTTCATTAGGAAAATTTAAAAATTTTCATCTTAACCTATTCTAAGACTCAAACCCACCTCCATTCAAGTCATATCATGTCCCATTAGTCATAATTTGCTCACATATTTCATTTCCAAATATTTTGAATTCAAAAAGGTCACTTTAGCCAATTTTTCCTCTTTTCGTAGCATTTTACACTGTAAAAAGGCAGTTTTCGCTATGAAACTGCTTAATAGTTCTGTAGCAAAATTGTCAGAAAATGAACCAGCCATGCTACGAAAAACGAATTTCTTGTCTGTCTTGTCAAATCCGGTGCAAGGTATCAGTCCATGATTAGAATACCTAGGGTGGAGGTCATTCAAGTCTTTTATGGTTAATTCAAAGCTACATAGCAATGTCTAAGGTCATCATTACCCTTTTTGGCATGTATCTATCATGATTAAAGCATGAGTTGTCATTTAAAACATAAAAAATTATCCTAAGCTGCTATTTGTCATTCAAAATTAATTCTTGCATGTGAAGCATCTCACTGTCATTGTTTGAGAGCTACCTCACCACACCAAGCAGCTTGCTTTCCAATTTTTCTTCAGAAGTCTCACATTTTTAACATGGCAGTTTGGTTATAAAAGGAGATGGTCATGCACAAGAAATCATAAAAAGGTGCCTCTGTGGATAACATAGAAGTCCATAAACCTTAAGATATTCATGGAGGACCCTAGCTTTGTTGAAGCATGCATCAGTTCAAGTTGTTTGAATTTCTGCTGGAGCTAAGAAGGAAATTGTTGTGTTTTTGGACTGTTTGAGCTGTCATTTGAAAAAGAATATTATGGATGAATTTATACATGATTTCTGAAAAAATAAGAGAGTTTATTATCGAGCATAGAACAAGGAACAATAAACTCTTTCACCTTTCTCACAGGTGCTACAAATTTAGATATTCAAAGTTGTCTTTGAGACCTTTTTTTAGAATTCTGAATTTTCGTGTTTTATACATTTTTTTCTAATGCAGATTCTGGACTGCTCAAGATGGTTTTCAAAAAACCAAGATATTTTTTTCTTCAGAACATTCTTATTGACAAAAAAATACTCCACTTTTACAAAATACATCATGGATTCAGAGATATAATCTCTGTTCTAAGACCTATTTTTTCAGAAAAAAACAGGAAAACTCTGCAAAGATGTTTTAAATATGTACGGTGATGGTGATTGTGTTCCTCATTAGTTTGATGAGGTCCATAACATGCAGACAACCCAATTTTTTTAGCAGAATATTAGTTTATGAAGACAGTTTTGAAATGTGAAATTTCTGCACTTTTACACAATTTCGTAGCATTTCCTAGGCTTAAAGCTAGGAAAACGCTACAAAAAAACTGTAGCAGCCTTTTTGCATCTAAAGTCATTTTTTGTAGTTTTCAAGGAGGGAGATTGATGGTGGTGATGTGTAATTACTTGATTGACACTATGGAATAGCAAAGGAGTAAATTTATTGGGTGCAGAAGTCATTTTTCAACACTACCAAAGTTCGTTACGAAACTGTCCTGTTTTCACAGCGAGCTATTTTTGAAGGTTTCGGAGCATCTTGATGGTATTTTTTGACAACTGGACTCCTCCAACATGTTAAGGGACATTAAAATAAAATATTTATTACTCGAAGGAATTGATGTAGAGATAGGTCATCTGATCAGGAGATCAAGTCATATTCTAAAAAATGAAAGTGCTCGAAACAGGTTTGAACCTAATCGAATGGAAATTTCTCATCGTTGTGATTCTGGCGCTGTGAACGATTGGAAAAAATGATGTTGTATGAGGAAGATATCGAATTTGTTTTTTTTCCCAAACAACAAAATTTTGGTGACTGGATGCCAGTTAGCTTGCAGGTACAATGAGCAGAATATTCTTGGAATATTCCATTTTCTTCTGAGCCAATGTGATGGCACCACGTGGAACATTGTGGGGCATTGGATGTTGATGGTACGGAAGTCGATTTTGGCCGTTGGATGTTTTTATGGATGGACCAATGGTTGAGTGACATGTGGAAAGCCTGCAGGCTGCCACATGTCCTCACAAGTTTGGTGTAAAATTGTTTGTGGAGTCGACAGGGGTCGAACCCCCGACCTCCTCTCCACCCGCAAGACTATTTTCCAATTTGCCTATACATGTTTCTTAACATATTATGGTGAAGAATCCTATTTAAATTTTTTTAAAGGTTGCGTTGAGGGCTTGGGAGGCCAGCCCCATAGGGCCATCCCCCCTCGCATGCCACCCTAGCACCAAAACCATGGCCTTCGTGTTAAACCGCAACATCAAATTTAAATCGTCGACAAGTTTCCAACACTAATTACATGGTGGGATTTCTAAATTTAAATGCGATGGTTTGAATTTTGTGGAACATCGCACTCCAGGTTCCAATCAATCCAGCAGGTTTTTTAAATGGTTTATCTGATGCAGAGTAACGTTTAGCATGATGGCTAATGTTGCGGATTATGGAACAGCGTAACTCAGGGTTCCAACTTTAACGACGGAATTTTAAAATAGTTTGCAGAAGTTTCAGCGAGGGTGGCATGTGACCAACCAGCCACTCACACTAAATGCTAGACTTAACTGTCCCATGTATTTGGAACGCGCCCCTAAATTTGGGGTCTAGCCATTACTTTATCTTCAGTTAACTGCCTGTCTCCACATTTAGTGGAGCTTTTCTAGATGTCATTAGGAAAAATGCATTGGGAGGTCAATTTTCGACCAATTTTGGTGAAACAAGAGTCTAACTAGACTAATTTGAGCATTCTGGAGCCATTGGTGCAGAGAAAATATCCATTAAAGGCCTGAAAACATATGTAATTTACAATTTTCTGCATAATTAAAAAGAGGGACATGCCATTGGGAGCTGGACCAGGAGATGTAGCCCAGGAGGGGTGAAATGCTTCATCATGCCTACTGCGTAAAACATATGTAAGAATTTTTTTATCTGTTATGCACCATTGTTCAGTGTTTTTAAGGATTATTTACATGCTTAAATTTCACTAATTTATCTAACTTTCATGGTTAAAACTCTCATACTTTAAGCAAACCTATGGACAAAATTTGTACATGTTTATTTAACTGAAAGGACACTTAGTACAATAGAACTAATACACTCCTTTCAGATCAAGTTGGTATCAGAGCTAGAGTTTTATCTCTGGTGTTTTTATGTGCAATTATTTGTTAACTTTTTTCAAGGGTTTCCATGTTTACTAGGCTCAAGATTAAGAGAGGAGAAGGCAAATTGGTGGAAGCAAGAGGTTCTCAAAGTGAGCCACAACAAAGGAGGGAAATATTTCCACATTTTCCACCACCTAATTAACCTACAATAGAAGTAGAAGTAGCATCAAGCATGCCTCCGAGAGAAGAAGAAACCCATGAAGAGGTGGATCCCAAAGAGGAAGAAAGAGTGTTTAGGAAAGCATTCCTTGACACGAATGAAATGGTGAGAGTCCTTTATCAAGAAAGGAATGAAAGACTAGAAGGAGAAGGATCCAAACTTCACAAGGAAGGTCAAGGATTATCAGGAGGTTACAATGATGAAGACAAATCAAAGAAAGGAAATGGAGGAAATGGAAGGTCACCATCCTCACCCTCATCATCATCATCCTCTACTTCATCTTCAGTACACCAGTCACACAAGTCAAAGAACACTGGTAAAATTCCTTTTCTAAAACTTGATGTTAATTTTGAATTGCCAATGTTTAATGGTGAAGTCAATGCAGAAAATCTTGATAATTGGATTGGGCAATTTGAGGTTTATTTGAGAATTCAGAACCTTCATGATGATGACACCAAAATCTAACTAGCTTCATTGAGGATGGAAGGTGAAACTCTTGCTTGGTGGGAAGCCAAGACAAAGGAGGAGATCAAAAAGCATGGTAAGATTATTCTATCATGGACTGATTTCCTTATTGCAATAAAACAACAGTTTTATCCATTAGCTCACATGAAGAAAGACATAATGAACTGGAAAATTTTTAGACAATAGAAAGGACAAAATGTACAAGACTACACCCAATAATATAGGAGAAGAGCTCTCTTATTAGGGGTATATTTGCAGAGTCAAGATACTTTTATCAAGTACATAGGGGGCTTACATAGCTATCTTAGACATACTATCCTCATGTTTAATCCTACAAGCTTAGATGAGGTATGTGTTCAAGCTACACATTTAGAATCTAGAGGGAAAAATCCCTTTGAAGAGGGTAGAAACAAGCCTTTTAAGGGGAAAAAAAAAGAGAAGAACTCAAAAGGAAAAGGAAAAAATAATTCATCTATCAAGAAAGAGGGAGATAAAGTGGTTTGTAATTTTTTTTAAAGAGAAGGCCATGAAGAGAAAAAATATTGGAAACTACATCCTGAAAAGAGAGCTAAATTTAACAATAACAAAGGGAAGCAAAAAACTGTAGCCACAACTCAACATGACTTAGGAGAAGATTCAAGTGATGAAACTAAAATTATAGCCATGGGATTGAAGAACATGAAGGGGAAAGAAATTGAAACAAAACCCAGTACTAGTACTTCAAAATGTCACATAGAAGCTCCAAATGAAGAAGAGAGAATTGAACTGTTTCATGTGAGGGTCATATCCAAACATACCAAGATTGATACATTGTTTGAAAATGGTTCACAAGCGGATTTAATCTCTAAATACTTGGTCAAGAAACTTAATATTGATAGCATTCCACATCCAAAACCATATCCACTTGGGTGGATTTGTAAGGATGCAAATTTACAGATTTCAAAGAAGTGCATATTGCGATTTGTAATAACTGCACATTTTGTTGACACAATTGAATTAGATGTGGTTCTACTTGATATTACAGGTGTTGTGTTGGGAATTCCTTACTTGTATGATAGGAAAGCTATCTTCCATCGCTATGAGAAAAAATACCATTTATTAAAATATGGCAAGGAGTACATTGTTAGAGCACATCGCAAGAAGACGAATATTGCAATGGTAAATGTTGGACAGGTAAAAAGGCTGGTGAATTCAAGTAAGAATTTTTTTCTTCTAATGATTAAGCCTAAAGCTAATGTTAATCATGAGTCATTTGAAGATTGTGATCCTAATTTGAAATCATATTTATGTGATTTAGTTGATGCACATCATGAGATGTTTTAGGAGCCAACATGATTGCCTCCTAAAAGGGAGATTCAACATGAGATTCAACTTCAACAAGATTGTCCTCTTCCAAACTTCAGCATGTATCACATGTAGATAAAGGAGAATGTAGAAATAATGAGGAAAATCAAGGAATTTTTGGACAAGGGACTCGTAAGGCCAATCACTTCGCCATGTGGTTCATCTATAGTCCTCATTCCGAAGAAAGATGGGACTTGGCACATGTGTGTCGACTTCAGATATTTGAACAAGATAACGGTAAAGAATCGATACCCACTCCCAAGGATGGATGATTTGTTATATCAGTTTAAAGAAGAAAATTATTTCACTAAGTTATATTCACGAAGTGGATATCATCAAGTAATAATTTCAGAAAGAAACATATGGAAGACTGCATTCAAAACCAAACAAGGACTCTTTGTGTGGTTGGTTATGCCGTTTGGTTTGTGTAATGCACTGACGAATTTCATGCGTGTGATGGATAATGTTTTGTGTCCATTTATTGATGAATTTTTGATTGTGTATTCAGATGATATACTCATTTTCAGCAAAACAAGAGGAGAGCATGTCTTGCATCTAAAGAGGGTACTTGATGTTTTGAAGAAACAACAATTATTTCTTAAGATGTCTAAGTGCAAATTTGGAAAAAAGTCTTTGGTTTATTTGGGACACATTGTAGGAGGAGGCACATTTAGAATTGATCCTTCTAATGTGGAAGCCATTGTGAATTGGCCCACTCCCAAATCAGTAACAGAGGTAAGAAGTCTTTTAGGTGCAACTCAGTATTGGAGAAAGATTATTGCTAACTTTTCTGCCATAGTAGCTCCTATGCGTGCAGTGACAAGTGCGAAGAAAGGCTTCCAATGGGGAGGAAAACAACATCAAGCTTTTGAAGCTTTAAAAGACAATATCAGTTCATCTATCATTCTTGCATTACCGGATTTGAGACAACTATTCGAGATACAGATTGATGCTAGTGATTATGCCATGGGAGCAGTATTTTTGCAGTATGGTAAGCCTATCGCTTTTCATTCTGAAACATTCAATGGTGTTGTAATCAATTATTCAACATATGACAAAGAGTTGTATGCGTTGGTACAAAGAGTCAAGAAGTGGAAACACTACTTGATGGGTAAAGAGATGATTATTCATACTGATCACCAACCGCTACAGTACTTGCAGTCACAAACAAAATTGTAGCAATCACGACATTTTAGGTGGATGGGATTTCTTCAACAATTTCACTTGGTTATAAGGTACAAGAAAGGTATTTTAAATAAATTTGCTGATATTATTTCAAGACCAATTATAAGTGCTTCTACTTTTCTTAAAAATCATTCTATTGTACATGAGAGTTACCTATAATAGTATGCATCTGATGTTGATTTTAAAGATGTGTATGCTAGTTTGAGTAAAGGGAATGAAGTTGAGGAAAATGATTATCACTTGCATAAAAATTTTCTGTTTCATTTGGGAAAGTTGTGTATACCACAAGGACAGAGACTTAGTGTCATGAGAGAGGCTCATTCGTCTCTTATTTTTGGTCATTTTGGGGTACGAAAAATAGTGGCGCATCTACAGAGGTATTGTTATTGGCCTCGCATGATAGATAGTGTGTCACATTTTATAAGAGGATGTTCTATGTGTGAAACAAGCAAGTCTAGCAATAGGAAGCTTGGGTTGTACACGCCATTACCGGTACCATCAAGCCCATGGGAGAGTGTCTCCATGGACTTTGTTGGAGGTATACCTATGTCAAGAAAACAACATGATTATCTTTATGTAGTTGTGGATAGATTAAGTAAAATGTGTATACTTATGCCATGTAAGAAAACCATTACCGTTGAACAAATTGCTGACCTTTATTTTCAACATGTATGGGTTCATTTTGGGATTCCAACTACTATTGTTAGTGACAGGGATTCTAGGTTCATTGGGAATTTTTGGTCCAATCTTTGGAAGATGATGGACACAAAGTTAAAAAAGAGTATTTATTTTCATCCAAAAATTGATGGCCAAACCGAGGTGGTGAACAGAACTGTTGTACATCTATTGAGAGGATATTATAGCAAGCATCCCAAGTTGTGGGATGAAAAACTACATTACATTCAACATGCTTACAACTGGGTCAAGAACTCTTCTACAAATACTTCACCTTTTGAAGTTTTCTTTGGGTATTTTCTGAAATCGCCATTAGACTTCATCTATGAGAAGGATGTTTCAATTGATGGGCATAGTGATATTGAAAAGGCTCGAAAGTTCATTGAGAGAATTCAGATTATTCATCATCAAGTTCAAGAACAACTTGAGAAGAGTCAAAGAAAGTACAAGGAGAGGCATGACAAACATAGAGTTGATCACAAGTTTCAAGAAGGAGATGAATTATGCCTGCATATAAGAAAATAAAAAATGCAAGGAGAAGGTAAAAATATCAAGCCTATTCATTATGGTCCATTCAAGATTATAATGCATTTCAACTTGACTTACCTTCATATATGCAAATGTATTCCGTTGTAAATGTGGATAATTTACATTTGTATGAGCCTCCATTGATTTATGATCAAGGGAGTGACATTCAACTACCATCAATAGAAGATTTTTCGCCAGAATTTAGGGAAAAGCTCAAGGAGGATTCCATCCTTGATAGGAGGACACACACTTCTAAAAGGGGAACTATCGATTATCTTTGTATTAGGCTCAAGGGAAACAAACCAAGCAAGGAAAGATGTATGGAAGTGGAAAAGGTAAGGGAGTTGTTCCCTCATATTCTGAACATGTGATTAAAGTCTTTTGGGGTCCAAAAGCTTCCCAATAGGGAGGTGTGATCAGGAGATGAAGTCATATGCTCAAAAATAAAAGTTCTTGAAATAGACCTAAACCTAAGTGACCGGAAAGGTCTCGTTTTTGCGATTCTGGCGCTGCAAACGGTTCGAGAAATCGATGTTGTATGAGGAAGATATTGCGTTTTGTTCATTTTCCCAAACATCAAAATTTTTGTGACTGGATGCCTAGTCAGCTTGCAGGTATTGTCAGTGGAATATTCTTGGAATATTCCATTTTATTCTAAGGTAATGTGATGGTGCCACATGGCACATTGTGGGCCATTGGATGTTGATGGTACATAAGTTTATTTTGGCCGTTGGATGTGTTTATGGATGGACTAATGGTTGAGCGACACGTGGCAATCCTCCAGGCCACCACGTTTCCTCAAAATTTTGGTGTAAAATTTTTTGTGGAGTCAACGGGGGTCGAACCCACAACCTCCTATCCGCCCACAAGACCATTTTCCAATCCGCCTATACATGTTTCTTAACATATTATGGTGCGAAGTCCTATTTAAATTTTTTTAAAGGTTTCTTGAAGGCTTGGGAGGCCAGCCCTGTAGGGCCAAGCCCCCTCACATGCAACCCTAGCACCAAAACCATGGCCTTCATGTTAAACTGTAGTATCAAAGTTAAATTGCTGGCTGGTTTCCAACACTGATCACGTGGCGGGCTTTCAAAAGTTAAATGCGATGATTTGAAGTTTACAGAACATCACACATCAGGTTCCAATTGATCTGATGGGTTTGTTAAACATTTGATGACATGCAGAGTAACGTTTAGTGTGACGGCTAATGTTGTGGATTATGGAACCGTGTATCTCAGGGTTCCAACCTTAATGACAGAGTTTTAAAATAGTTTGTGGAAGTTTCGGTGGGGGTGGCATGTGACCACCCCGCCACTCACACTAAATTCCATACTTAATTGTTCGGCGTATTTGGAGCGTGCCCCTAAATTTGGGGTCTAGCCATTACTTTATCTTTAGTTACCTACTTGTCTCCATATTTAGTGGAGCTTTTCTAGCTTTTCTAGCTTTCCTAGCTGTTAAGAGTCTATCTAGACTAATTTGAGTATTCTGGATCCATTGATGTAGAGAAAATAGCCATTAGAGGCTTGCAAACATATGTAATTTAAAATTTTGAGCATAATGACAAAGAAGGACATGCCATTGGGAGCTAGACCAACAGATGTAGCCCAGGAGGGGTGAACTACTTCATCATGCATACTGTGTAAAACTTATGTGTGAATTTTTTTCTCTATTATGCACTGATGTTCAGTGTTTTTAAGGCTTATTTCCATTCTTAAAGTTCATTAATTCATCTAGTTTTCATGGATAAAACTCTCATACCTTAAGAAAACTTATGGAGACAATTTCTACATGTTTATTTAATTGAAAGGACAGAGTGTAGTAGAACTAATACACTCCTTTCAGATCATCATCAACCAAAGATCTTGTTGAAGATAAGGATTATGCAACCCTGAAAAATAGGGTTTTGTTCCACATGTCTAGGAGAGTTTTTAATATGTAAAGTGGTGATGAACTATGTTATGGCTTTTTCAAGCATGTGACACTTATGTTGTAACCATCATTTAACTATTTCAAAGATAAGGTAGAGTGATGTAATAAATAGAAGTTTGAGTCCTATTAGGAAATGTCTTCTTTAAGGTGTAGTTTTCAGATTCTTGTTGGAAGTCATGTTTTGCAATTATGTGATGTGTCATAGGAGAATTCGATGAATCTAGCCATCAGACAGATCATCCTTGTTGTAAGAATGTCTATTAAAAGGCAAATCATCGAAGTAGTGAGGGGTTGGAGATTTTTTGCACCAAAATGATGCTTTATGTATTTTGACTTATATCAGTAATACAAAGGGACATTCTTCTTGATAGACCTGAGATTCTCATGGGATTTTTAATGTCTTATTGATCTACATCTTATGTTTTACCACTTGCAATAGATTTTATTTCTATTACTCAGAATTCATAACTCTATGCTTTGACTTCCTTTAGTAATGAAATGATTGTGTTTTCATATGTTTTATGAGTGAATTTATTTTGTTAAATACCTCTATCTACCTCAGCTTCCATGTCAAGAAACCTTGCCACTGAAACTACTAATTCTTGACTCCATAAGCCCAATGGTAGCAAACCTGCATTCTTTCAACCTGTAATCATAAAAACAAGATACAATTTGAAATAGAGTTATCCATCTAGTACAATAATTATCAAATATCATAAACCCCTTTGAGAGAGCCCTCTCAGACTGAAGAGGCTAAGCTTCAGTCAAAATCTGGTTTGAAACTGTTGCATAGAGTTGTCTGATCAACAACCAATCAAGTAAAATTTTGTGATAACATTTTGGTGCGTCTGTTGGGAGACTGAAGATATTCATTTCCTAAAATTTTGAAGCTGAACTCTTGAAGGTAGCATGAGCTCAGAATCTGTTTGAGGCTACAACTACCTTGGCGACTCCATTATTGAAGGATTCAAAAACTCATAGCTTCATGGTGATTCCATTAGACTTATGAAGAACTTAGATGCCGCCATTCTTGTTTCGAGGTATATATGTATAGATTTTCAGAAATTTATGGTTTCCCAAATCCCTTTCCCAAGGATTCATATTTTTTAAGAAGTGGTCCAAAATTTAATGGAGAAGATTTGATTTTGACCTTAAAGTATATATCAGATTTCTGTGACTTTACTAAGCTTCTTAGAATCAAACATGAAGATATTTTCATCATATTGTTCTATGATTCATTTCAAGGGAAATGTAAACAGTGGATTGAAAGCTTTCCTGTTAGATCTATTAAGTCATTGTAGATTTTTGGATTATTTTTTGGAAACATGGATGAAAAGAATAGAGTTGGTGGTAGACTCTCCTTCTATTCAAGGTTTTAAATAATGGAATGATGCTTACAATAATGAGGAAGTGGATGAAATTTTTTCTTTGTGCTTGTCTTATTTAAAGTCATTTGAGTGAAAGTCAAAAGATAAGATTCAATTTTTGGATGAAGTTTCTAAGAACATTGAGAAAGACATCAAAGTTTTAGAAGATCAAATTCAATCTTATAGTCTTCATGATCAAGATCGGTCTTTGCAAAAGTTTTTCATGCCAGAATACAAAGAGGGGGTGCTGCTACCTTTCTCTTTTGAGATTTAGGAAGAATACCTTGTTCTTGAAAATCATTTTGAAAATTAGTTTGATAGCACACAACTGAAATATTATGTTGCTAAAGAAAGCATATATGAGTTGTCCAAAGCTGCAGATGTATTGAGGATTATCAAACAAAATATGTCTTCTATGATCCTATAGCTGACTACATGGAAGAGTTCTACGGTCCAAATTTCCAATTATGTTTTCATTCTGAAAATTAGACCTATATTCTCTTACCTTTATCATTTTAGAATACATTTTTCTTTTGGTTCAAGAACAGTCAAGGGGTTCAAGTATCAGATCAACTCATTGACCAGCTTTATTGGATATTTCATGTTGCTTGAATAAAACATGAAGATTGCAGCTGTTAGGGTATGTAGGAGTGTGTGAATAAGCTCAAAGTCGATTGAGCATCCTTTTAGTAGGTACAAATTTGGTTTTTTAGCAGTAATCATCAAACTTGAGCCCGAGGTGAAGGCCATTATAGTTTGAAGGAAAGATTGGTAAATTTCAGAGTTTTTATTTCCAAGAAGATGGATAGCACTAGAACTACAGGTTATTTGGTGTGCCACAGGGGCACACCATCCCAATTGGAGCCACTATTATCACTCAGAAAAAGTGAAACATTATTTGACATGGTCATAGAGTTCATTAGGAAAATTTAATTTTTTTCATCTTAACCTATTCTAAGGCTCAAACCCACCTCCATTCAAGTCATATCATGTCCCATCAGTCATCATTTTTTGAAATATTTCATTTCCAAAGCTTTTGAATTCAAAAAGGTCACTTTAGCCAATTTTCCCTCTTTTCGTAGCGTTTTACACTGTAAAATGGCAGTTTTCGCTACGAAACTGCCTAATAGTTTCGTGGCGAAACTGTCAAAAAATGAACTAGCCATGCTACGAAAAATAGTTTTTCTATCTGTCTTTTCAAATCTGGTGCAAGGTGTCAATCCATGATTAGAAGACTTAGGGTGGAGGTCATTCAAGTCTCTTATGGTTAATTCAAAGGTACATAGCCATGTATGAGGTCATCATTATCCTTTTTGGCATGTATGTGTCATGATTAAAGCATGAGTTATAATTTAAAACATAAAATCTTGTCCTAAGCTACTATTTTTCATTCAACATTCATTCTTGCATTTGAATCATTTCACTATCATTTTTTGAGAGCTGCCTCACCACACCAAGCAACTTGTTGTCCAATTTGTCTTTACAAGTGTCACCTTTTTGAGAGGGCAGCTTGGTTATAAAAGGAGATGGTCATGAAAAAAAAAGCATACAAAGGTGGCTCTGTGGATAAGGTAGAAGTCCATGGACCTTAAGCTATTCATGGAGGATCCTAGCTTTGTTGAATCATGCATCAGTTCAAGTTGTTCGAATTTCTGCTAGAGCTAACAAGGAAATTGATGTGTTTTTGGACTGTTTGAGATGTCAATTTAAAAATCTGATTATGGATGAATAGAGATGATTTCTAAAAAAAGGAGAGAGGTTATTATTGAGAAAAAAACAAGGAACAATAAACTCTTTCAATTTTCTCACAAGTGCTACACATTCAGTTATTCAAAGGTGTTTTTGGGACCTATTTTTAGAATTCAAAATTTTCATGTTTTTTACATGTTTTTCTAATGTAGATTCGAGGCAGCTGGAGATGGTTTTCAAAAAATAAAGAGAAATTTTTCTTCCAAAAATTCCTATTGAAAAAAACCTCCTCCAATTTTTCAAAATACATGGATTCGGAGATATAAGCTCTATTCTTAGACCTATGTTTTCAGAGAAAACAAGAAAAATATGCAAAGATGTTTTAAATATGTAAGGTGATGGTGATTCTGTTCCTCATTAGTTTGATGAGGTCTATAACATGAAGAGAACCCAAATTTTTTAGCAGAAGATTATTTTTTGAAGACAGTTTTGAGATGTGAAAGTTCTGCACTTTTACACAGTTTCGTAGCGTTTCCTAGGCTTAAAGCCACGAAAACGCTACAAAAAAACCTGTAGCACCCTTTTTGCCTCTAAAGTCACTTTTGCAGTTTTCCAGGATGGATATTTATGGTAGTGATGTTTCATTACTTGATTGACACCATGAAATAGAAAAGGAGCAAAGTTATTGGGTGCAGAAGTCATTTTTTCAACACTACCAAAGTTCGCTATGAAATTGTCTTGTTTTCATAGCGAGCTATTTTTGAAGGTTTTGGAGCATCTTGATGGTAGTTTTGGATAGCTGGAATCCTCCAACGTGTAAAGGGACCTTAACATCAGATATGTATGACTCGAAGGCAGTGTTGTGGAGATAGGTCATCAACCAAATATCTTGTTGAAGATAAGGATTATGCATTCCTGAAAAATAGGGTTTTGTTCCACATGTCTAGGTGAGTTTTTAATATGTAAAGTGGTGATGAACTATGTTATGGATTTTTCGAGCATGTGACACTTATGTTGTAACCATAACTTAAGTATTTCAAAGATAAGGTAGAGTGATGTAATAAATAGGAGTTTGAGTCCTATTAGAAAATGTCTTCTTTAAGGTGTAGCTATCAGTTTCTTGTTAGAAGTCATGTTTTGCAGTTATGTGATGTGTCATAGGATAATTTGATGAATCTAGCCATTAGGTAGATCATCCTTGTTGTAATAATGTATATTAAAAGGAAAAGAATCGAAGTAGTGAGGGGTTAAAGATTTTTTGCACCAAACTGCTGCTTTATGTATTTTGAATTATATCAGTAATACAGAGGGAATTTCTTCTTGACAGACCTGAGATTCTTATGGGGATTTTAATGTCCTATTGATCAACATCTTATGTTTTACCACTTGCAGTAGATTTCATTTATATTACTCAAAATTCATAACTCTATGCTTTGACTTCCTTTAGTAATGAAATGATTGTTTTTTCCTATGTTTTATGAGTGAATTGATTTTGTTAAAGACCCCTATCTGCCTCAGCTTCCATGTCAAGAAACCTTGCCATTGAAACTACTGATTTTTGACTCCATAATCGCAATGGTAGCAAACCTGCATTCTTTCAACTTGCAATCATAAAAACAAGATACAATTTCAAATAGAGTTAGCAATCTAGTACTATCATTATCAAATATCATAAACCTCTTTGAGAGAGCCCTCTCGGACTGAAGAGGCTAAGCTTTAGTCAAAATATGGTTTGAAACAGTTACATAGAGTTGTCTGATTAGCAGCCAATCAAGTACAATTTTGTGATAACAACATTCATTCATTGATTTGTGCTACCAATGGTCTCGAGCGACCGCCCACCCTAAAAAATTCATCACAGTATTCTATTTCCTCAGTATCTTCATAGAATCATCAAGTGGCAGCAGATGGATATTGAACACACCTTTTACCAAATGATTGAGAGGTGTTGGGTGGTTATCTTCTGAGGAGCAATCAAAACTCGGGTAGCGCACTCAAAAGAGCCATGCTGGTGCCTACCTTCTTCGACATCCTATAAAAGTCTCAGACCAATGCATTTGATGTGGAGTTATTTCCACTAAATGTGTCGAATATGGTGCTTCAATTCATGTGTAGAATAAAGAGTTCGGTCAATGTTTGGATTGCGTTGAAAAAGTAAGTGGATATATGTCGATTTGAATATTTGTGTTTAGAATCTAAAGTGATTTCATAAAAGAAGAGGTATATTCACTTTTTTCAAAGGAATTTCATAAATTCCTTTTAACATGAGTTTAAAAGTATTATAATTTATTAACAGAGTGAGGAGTGTTTTGGAGAGATAAGAAATAATGGTAATTTTTTAAATTTTTATTGTTTGTAATTTGGAGAGATAAGGAAATTTTTACAATTTGGAGAGATAAGTAATTTATTATTATTTGTAATATTTTTGTAATAGTAAGGTGTGAGAAGGTGTGAGGGGTTATTTTTAAATGTTTGGAGTCGTAAATTTTGTAATTTTTGGAGTAATAAGGAGATTCTACTCATAATTTTTTATCTTATTTTCATAAGTTATTCCATCTATTATTTTATGGATTTAATTACAACCAATACCTCCTCTTTAGTTGATTCATGTGTATCTTATGTTTATTTATTTGCAATACTTTTGTAGCCTAGTTCTTCTCAAGTTCATGGGTTTTTTTGTCTTTCCCTCTTTGTCATTACTGTTCATTTGTAGGCACCTTTGCTTATTCATGTGCTACTATATAATTTGTTTCCCTTGGAATTTGGTAGAAGCATATTATCCTTTCGTATTTTTTCTAAAAAATTGATCACTTATCTATATTGGGGACATTCTCTACAGAAATGGTCATACTAATGACACTTCCTATCTCAAAAAGGAACATATTTGTAATATAAGTATTGTTCCTAAATTTCATATGTGTATGATATCTTAATAGATTTTGAGAGGAGTTTATAGGCATTGATATAAATACAAACATAACCATTTACCTCTAAATATTGTGACTTTCGAGATTTTAACATAGTCCCCTAAGGCATCATTACCAGTTCCAACTAAAGTTTCCTTTTCCAAAATTTTAACATTCGACAATACATTAGTATCCAAACTAGGAAAGGGATATTTGTTCTATTTATGCCTAAAATCACCTTGTTTAATATTTTAAATGAAATATCAACAAGTTCGAATAAGTATTCCCTCTTTCCAAAATTGCTTCCATATCCTCTATATTCATAAAAATCACCCTAAAGAAGTTCCTCACCCTCAAATTAAACTCATCAACCACTTTTAATCTTTTAGGTAGATGAAATCCACCATTTGAATTCCAAATCAAATAGTCAAAGGCATACAAACTTGCAAAAAATGGCATGTTCATTGATATATTGGATATATGTCGGTATTCTTTGATATGTTTATTTATAAGGGACGTGTCCAAAATATTCTTCACTTTGCCATTAATTATTAGGCCGCAAGCTCATGTACATATTCTTTATTTTTTTTATTGATAAAAATGAGGAAGTTGCAATACTTCATAATCCTTTTATTGGTGACGTGAGAAAGTGAGGCGTATTAGATATATTTTTTGTGTTTTACATCCTATATTTTGTAAGTTAACATTTTTTAATACATCCTTTTATATTTTTTGTTGGCTTCCAGGGTTCATAAATGCATTATGGTAACATGTTTAGCCAAAATGTAATAAAACATATATAAAGAGTTTGGTGTATATGCCATTTTTCCCAAGTCACAAGATTGTCATATCCTGCATATTGCAATATATATTTGATGGGCCGCCCAATCAGGTGTAGAATAAGGCCCATATAATCTTTTTTAGGTACATAAAGTTATAGTAAATCTATCCTTTTACACTTATTAATGTTTTCTTAACCTTAATAAGTTCTTAGGAACATTTAGAGATAATTTCTTATTATGTGTCTAATTTTATTTATGTTGCAGAATATTGAGAATATTGAGAATATTCAAATTTGTTGATTGATAAAATCCAGAGATGTGTTCCCTGCAACAAGAGAAGCTAGAACTCAGCATATAATGAAGATTCTTACTATTGGGAACCAAATCCACTTTTTGAGGTATTTTGGAGGGGAAAGTTGTCTCCTTTCAAAGGGTTTTCTTCCCCATCTATTAGTATAAGTAAAAATTAAATTTAGCCTCTAGGGGCATGAATTTTTTAGTTTTCTTGTGAAGAAAACTTGTTATTTAGCAATTCTACTTTCATTTCCAGCAAGGATGTACTTGAATTGATTCTAGAAATGAAGTTTGGTTTCATTTTCAAACTATAAGGCTTGGTTTCCTTCACAGGACTCTGAGTATCCTTGGGATTGTTCATCCCAGGAGCCTCAAACCCCTATTGTACAATTGTTTTTTCTTATTTACATTTCTTATTTACTTACATATCTTATTCTTGCATTTCCTAATTCTACTTTTAGTATCCATGCTTCATGTGTTCTATGTTAGGTTGGTTAAATGATTGAATTAAGTTATTTTTTAGGTCATGTATTGAAATAAAATCATGATGCATCCTTAGAAAAATTATGCAAATTAACAACCATCATTAGGTTATTTGGATTGGTTTACTAGTTCGCAATTATGGAATTTTTGTTTTTAGTAATAAATGTCTCTTGAATTTTAACACGTATTAATGAACTTCTTTTGATTTTATTAAAATTGTATTGAAGTGTAAAAAAATCCAAATTAATAAAGAAAAGTCACCCTGTAACATTTGTACTTGTTTAGGTTAGGCATTTGGGTACTTAGATCAGCTTATTAGTTCACTATTAAGAAATTTCTAGTTTTAGCAATAAATTTCTATTGAATTATAGCACGTGTTAATGAATTTATTTTGAGTTTATTCCACTTGGATTGAAGCTTAAAAATTTTAAATTAATAACAAAATTTACCCCAAGGTGTTTTCATTTGATTAGCTTTAGAATTTAGCAGGTTAACTCAAGAACCAAGCATCCTCTAGCAATTTTGTAGTAGTGCACAAATTTCTTGGAATCGATTCTAGAATTACATCTAAAGCTTGTTTCTCTTTCCTCATCATTCCACATTTTAATTTAATCCTTGAATGTTGGAATGTGAAACAATACTGAGGAGGGAGGGGGTAATCAATATTGTGGCTTATATTTATTTTTTTAATTGTTCCTCCTCAAACCCTCATTAATTCACTTATAAGCCACAAATCACATAAACAGATCTATACATATTGTTAATCATAAGCAACATATTAAAACTAAATTTCAACCATAAAAGTATCAATATGCATAACTAAGAATAACAACATAAATAACATGAACACATAGAAACACCAAGATTTATGGTGGTAACCGCTCTCAAGGGAAAAGCCACCCATTGCTCGCGTGCTCAAATATTCTATTATGTTGAAATTTTTTTTACATCGAGGAGCTAGCACCCACTTGCCGGAAGACTCGACTACTCAGGGCAATTTTTCTAGAAAGACCAGATAGTGATACTCTTCTCTCATGACTATATGAACACATATTCATTGGAAGCTACCATGAAAAACAAGCCTTTCCAAATACCACTAGACTCTGGAGAAATTTTCTACTCGTTCTGATTTGCTAGGTAGAAGTCTCCCCACTTCTCTACACATTGTCTATGATGAGCCTCAACACCCTCAACACATCCACGTGAACCACATTTCATAATATTTCACATTGGGCTCTCAAACCTGCTCAACATGAGAAACCCAACAATAAATCTAATATGAAAATAATAGTTGATAAAAAATACTTCACATTGATATCTATATATATATATATATATATGAAATAGGCTAGATAGATCTATGTAGCGCACACACACACACACACACTATATATATATATATATATTCTCACAAAAATATATATCAAAATATCCTTAATAATCTCCAAACAATACCTTGGAAAAATACCATGGTTATCCCAAAACCATGGACACCTATACCATATTAAATTCCAAACCAATACCACAGGTCCATAGCATGGATCCCTTACAATGGTAATATATAAGTCAATACGACACGTCAATACCATGATTATTCCAATAGCATGGACCCATGTACCACGGTAATCTTTAGGTCAATACCACAGGTCAACGCCATGGTTATGCTAATACAATGGATCCATGTACCATGGTAATCTCTGGGTCAATATAACTGGTAAATAATATTATTATGTAATACCACAGGTCTGTGTACCATGGTAATATACAATCCACTACCATAGGTAGACCACACACACACACACACACACACACACACACACAAACAATAACAAGGTAATGTCAATTCCAAGAACACATGTACCATGGTAATGTTTACTCCAACTATCTACATAATTGTAATCAACTATATGCATAAACTCATCAACCATACATAATAATTGCACAATCCAAGCCAACATAAACCAATTGCAACACATGCATAACATGAGCATAGAGATACAAATACACCAACCACCATCTACTGCCTACTTATGGATCCAAATACACCAACCACCAAGCCAAGATATGCATCGACATACAATCATCTGCAATACAATCATAAAAAATACATGCCCAAGTTGATGCCAATGCCAACATGAAATCACTACAACTAAAAATTGCACCAACAAATGCATCATCAATGCCAATAATCTCCCCCTTTCAAATTAGGGCAATTTTGAGGTCTAAAATGGGCCTCCTAAGAAAAATGTACAATCAAAATTCACTTTATGAGAACCAATCACATTTTAGGGGATGGCATCATCCCCAATGGTTGAGGTGGCATTGCTTGAGTTAAACAGGTACTTACTTGTTACATTCTCAATGGTGGACAAAAACTCATGGTTAACCATGGTAGTGCTCTAAGTACTTTTAAAGTCATAAAGTAAAGTACTAATAATAAATGTCATTTCACACTTTTTAAATAAAATATTATTATTGTCATTTCATATTTTTTGAAAAAAACAATGCATATCTTTACATAATCTTCATGTTTTTACACATTTTTCAATAAATATTATATTTATATATTTTCATATATTTATTTTTAAAAGATATATTCATCTCATTTTATTTAATATTATAATTTCAAATTAATCATAATTTAATGTATATACATATATATTATACATATGAAATAAAAATAAATAAAAATATAGCTTTGTAATTTTATGATAAGTCAAATCTATGAATAATATTATTATAATATTAATAACAATACAAACATATTAAAATTAAAGAAAAAAAAGTATATTAGTTTTGTATGATGAGAAATTGTACATTAGTTTTGTATGTTAGAAAAGGTATATCAGGTTGAACATAGTTTGGGGCAAAAAAATGTCTAAAATTTCAATGTGTATAAATCTTATATTATGCTTATAAATATAAATAAAATCTATTTCAATACTTTTTTTTATTTAATTTTAAATACAACTAAATTAATTTCATTATGATTATATTGATATTATATATAATTTTTTCTTATGTTATAAATCAAATCAATTCAATATATAATATAAAAAATACATAAAATACTATATTAATTTTATTATATTATTTTATTTTATTTTTATATAGTATATTATTTCCATGTTATTATATAATTTAAATAATAGAAATTTTAGTTAATAATATATTATACAATTATGAATTTATGAATTTATATTTATAATTTATTTTACGTACAAAGGACAAATGCATTAGTTGTTCAATGATAATGACATTTTATTGAAAAGCTCATTCTTATTTATAGTCACATCAATACAATTTTTTTATTGATTTTATTTTGGTACACCTTTTCAATTGAATTTAACCATGGTTACGTGGATCGTGGTGCAAAAAATAAAATGCAAATCCTTAAATATTATTTTATTGGTTTAACTATTATTTTATTATTTCCTTAGGAGGCCCATTTTAGACCTCAAAATTACCCTAATGGGCATTGATAACAACCTTAGATGAACTATACAATTGTTGTTGACTATGAAACTCATCTCCTTATGCACTCCTCCTTTGACATCAATGGTAAAGGTTTGAGGTGATCCAAGTAACCATACTTAAATAAAAAATACCCCCCCTGGACACTGGTTGGGTCATATCATAATGCAAAAAACAACAATAGTCCTCACAGTAGCATGAAAACAAACAACAATAACTCCAACTCTCCTGAAGCAATAGCAACAAGAAAATCTTAATGAACACCACTCTCAATCAACAACAACAACATAATGTGAGAAACAACATTCTCTCCAAAACTTAATCAGTAGCAACAAAACATCCTATAATACAATAAAAATAGATATGATGACCAAACAACAACATGGTCATCCATGCTCTCTCAAGCAGCTAAAATATAGATTAGGAAGCAACAATAAGGCAGTGAAAATATATCATGAGTATCAACAACAAAAACAACACCCACTCTCCATTAACATCACCAGTAGCGTAAGCATCAACATCAATCATTATGCCTTCACCAAAGCATTATATCATCAGCATCCATATAAAGGATAAATGCCAATAATAATTCACTAAATATGCTCCATCTAACCAACCACACTGTCAATCATATGAGGACAATCAACAACAACAAGATCCTCATAAATACATGACCAGTGCAATGAACAACCAAAACACCAACTCGACAACATAATTGATCAACCTATACAAAAAGGACATGCTCCCCCTTATCATCATAACATTAAACAATAACCAATGTCTTCCAGTTGAAGGCTACACCTCATGAACCAAGGGACTAGCTTAACACAATGTGATTTATATGCAATACATGACTAAAGTCACACCCTCCAGTCCACATGAATGGTTGTTTCATCTCTCATAAATAGATACTATAGACCAATACTGCCTCTCCAACATGACCATGACCAATGATATTCAATTCAATGTAAGAACATGGTTATATAATGACTATAACATGATATACAATAGCCCACAGATGGATGCAACAACTCATAACAACACAAATTTGACATGAATCATAGCTCTTGATATCACCAACTCATGGACCCAAAGACTTGAACACTTGATTACAGGGCCTCATGAACATGACAGAAACTGATGAAGTGAACAATGAAATTTTGTGATTGCTGCATGATGTTGGAAATTTTCAATACATGACCAAGACTCAATATTCTCTCCAAGACATACTTAGTTAAACTCCTTGACCAACAATATGATCAATAACCAACTATATGTAAATATCATAATGCAGATAACTATCCACATTAGGGTAATTTTGAGGTCTAAAATGGGCCTCTTAAGGAAATTAAAATAATAGTGAAAATAATAAAATAATATTAGATTACATCATCAAATTTTAGATGGAAAAAAATAAAAAATTATTTTTTCAACTCATATATTTTACTTATCTCCCTATGGGTTTACTCAAATTTTGAGCAGAAACACTTGTTAGATGGATAATTTGATTACTCATCTAAGGATTACTCATGTTTCAAACTTTTGATGGACCTTTCTACATGAAAAATGAGAAATACATGAAAAACGTTATTGCAATCACGTTTTTCATGTATTTCTCATTTTTCATGTAGCAAGGTCCATCGAAAGTATGAAACATGGGTACTCCTTAGATGAGGAATTAAATTTTTCTTCCAATGAGTACTCCCACTTAAATTTTGAGTAAAACATTAGAGAGATAAGTTGAAAATACGAGTTGAAAAAGTAGTTTTATTATTTTATTATTTTTTAATATTTTTCATTTTTTACTCCAAAAATGGTGAATCAACCCCCATGGTTGACATCATCATCTTGAATCATATTGGTTCTTATAAATTCTATTTTTTTGTATAATTTTCTTAGGAAGCCCATTTTAAATCTCAAAATTCCCCTAATGCATGCACAAAGTAGATCCATTTGTAACAAGGCACCATTTTGTAGAAGCAAATGATGTAATGGAAGTATTAACCAATCAACATGAAATATTTAATAATGAGAAACAATAGTATATAACTATGACATCAACTGAGCAACATAAAACTCCAATGTATAGCAGCAACATCTAAGACATAAATACATCTCATGAACTTGTAGCAGTAACATATTACTACCATCTCACATCATCCAAAATTCACAAAAAAACATGGATATATAGTAGCAGCAACAAAAATGTCAACAATATTTTCACTATTTGCAATAGAAAATAATCATCTTCTCAAGGTAGTAGCATATCACGTCACTAGTAACCACCAAGCCACATATGCATAATGCTAACAATTAAACAACAACAGATAATCCTCAACTTGGAAAAACAATAAATTGGTAGCAGAAAATTTATCAATAGTAAGACCAACAATAATTAATCATAAATAGATCTAATAAATGAATCATAGGCCAAGTAACAACAATCAATCTCCTCAATGGCCAATGTCAGGGGAGATTTTGAGGATAGAAATTTATTTTAATTTTTAGAAACCTTGGCGAGTCTAACTAGCCCATAATATACCATTTGTAAAATGTTTGGCAATATTTTCGTAAAAATATTCAAATTTCTAATAATTTTATGTAGTCTCTATATAAAATTTTAGCAATTTTTAAGGTAAAACAATTTTATACTATAAAATTTTGGCGAATAATTTTTAGAAAAAATGGAAAGTAGTAATTGTTTTTTGGAAAAAGAATGGAAAATTAGCCCACTTATGAATATTAGCACCCAAATGTTTCCCTTGACAATGTTAGATAAATTTATAATCATGAGAAACATAGAAACCTCCAAATCACTTCCAAATTTCAAATCTGACCTCAAACTCATAGTCAAATATTCCAATTCAGAATATCATTGGAATAAGAAGGGATGATTTTATATTGGATTTTTGGCAAAATGAATACGCATTTGGAAATTTCGCGACATGGGTTTTGTGCGGAATGACCCAAATTAGTTTTCTAGTAAGAAAATTTTGAAATATTACCCTAGATTGAGAGAAACATAAGGTTATTCAAAGGAAATTTCCCCATATTTTGTGTTGTGGTCGGTTTGCAATTTTCCTCAAATGCACAATCAGATTCGATTTTCTTCTCGCTGAATGTTGATGAAAATATATTTCGTTCTTTTCCTCTTTAAATTTTTTTTTTTTTTACTTCTCAAAAACTAATCATTCAGTTGTTTATTTTTGCAAGTGATTTCTCATCATTTTGTGTGCAGGAAAAACAAAATGAATAGATTTAAACCATATCATGTTGCTATTTAAAAATGATAAACAAACAAACAATGCAAAATCTAATGAGGCCATTTGAAAAAACTTCCTTTGAGGAGCTCTTCCTGAATTTATGCAATTTTGCTTCAATCTGCCCTTGAGGCCAACTTGGCCTCAATTTTCTTAGTTCTCTTTCTTTATCCAAACCTTGATGTACTGATTTTTATTTGAATCTTCTTCTAATTTATTTTTCCTCCTCCAAAATATTCTTTGATGACTATATCCCTTAAGAGTTTTAGGAAACAATAAATCTTCCTCTCTATGGTCTAAGTTATCACAAATATAACATCTAATGTGTCGAATAAATGGCAGAAATGGAAGATTTTTACAGTGAATACCTTTATCCCAAAAATAATAACGTAAAGCAATAGGCTTGAAAGACATTTTTGTACCTAAAGAAAAATGGAGATGCTTGTGAATTTTCCTTAGTCATCTATAGATTTTTCTTGAAATCATTTCTCTTCTTGCTTCTGCAATTTGCTACAATGTGCCCAAATTTCTAGGAATAAAAACATCTGATATTTCTCATATGTTTCTTTAATATATTATTTGATTTTTTTTCTTGATGTTGACTTCCTTCAGACATGTTGTAAATTCTAATGTCTTCGATTTTTACCTCATTTTTCCCTTTTTGGCTTGAACCACTTTCTTCTTTTTCAGCTTCAAATTTTCTGCAATTTTTTATGTGTTCCTTTAACTAGTTTTCAATCTCTTCTCCAATATTCCTTGTCTTCTCCAAATTAGCTTTTAGATTAGCATTTTATTCCTTGAGAATAAACTCTTCTTCCTCGAGTATTTCGAGAAATGTTTTCAAATCTTTATTTTCAGCCATTAGCTTTTCAATTAACCTTTCTTGAGATTTATTTTTAGCCTCAAGGGTTACAAATATTTTGAGTTCTTCATATTTAGCGTCTGATTTTTTTGCGAAAACATTACCTCCACTTCTCTCCAAAAGATCAGACTTAATTGATTTTTTTTCATATTCAAAATCATTTATCTTTAGAGTATTTTCATCACTATAAGGAAATGTGCAATAATATATGAGATAATTACGACGTTTACCTTCATCATTCTTTACCAACAAGAATATAGGTTCTTTTGAATTTGAAATTCTCCTACATTTTTTTACTTCTCTTCTTTTTTTGAGTCTGGTTCTTCTTATGCTTTACCATGTCCCATGATATGCTCTAGGTGATCAACCATCACCAATATAATCTCGCTTTGATACCAATTGTTTGAATTTGAAACAATACTAAGAGGGGGGAGGGGGGGTGAATCAGTTGTGGCTTATATTATTTTTCTTTTTATCTTTCCTCCTAAAATCCTCATTCATTCACTTATAAAAAACACATCAGATAAATAGATCTATATATATTGTCAATCTTAATAAGCAGATTAAAACTAAACATCAACCATAAAAGTATCAATATGCATAACCAAGAATAACAAAATAAATAAAATGCACATAGAGAAATGCCAATATTTCTCATGGAAAACCTTCTCAAGGGAAAAAACCACTTGTTTCTTTTTTGCTCAAATATTCTATTATGTTGAACATTTTTTTTACATAGAGGAGCTAGCACCCACTAGCTCGAAGACTCGACTTCTCAGGAAAATTTTCTAGCAATACCAGATAGAGAGACTCTTGTATCACGACTCTATGAATACATATTCATTGGAAGCCACCACGACCAATGAGCCTTTCCCAATACCAATGGACTCTGGAGAAATATGCTACTCGTTTTGATTTGCTGTCTAGAAGGCCCCCATATTCTCTACACATTTCCAACCATGAGCCTCAATGCCCTTAACACCTACATGTGAACGACGTTTTAGAATATTTCACACTAGGCTCTCAAACTTGGTCAACATGAGCAACCCATCAACAACTCTAATATGAAAATAATATCTGATAAAACATACACATTCACACCACTAAAGATATACAATAGGCTAGATAGATCATTGTAGAACCCACTCACACTCTCATACACACAATCAATCCACACACACACATTATAACTCAATATTATCACAAAAATATATATCAAAATATCCTCAATAATATCCAAACAATACCTTCAGAAAATACCATGGTTATCCCAATACCATGGACACTTGTACCATAGTAAAATCCAAACCAAAGCCATAAGTCAATACCATGGTTATGCCAGTACCATGGATCCCTATACCATGGTCATCTCTAGGTCAATACCACAAGTCAATACCATGGTTATTCCAACATTATGGACCCCTGTATGATGGGGATCTCTAGGTCAATACCACATGTAAATACCATGGTTATGCCAATACCATGGATCCTCATACCATACTAATATTCAGGCTAATACCATGGGTAAACTCCATGGTTATGCAAATAACATATATCCATGTACCATGGTAATATCCAAGCCACTACTATAGGAAGATTCCATGGTAATACCGATACCTACAATGTCAATACTAAGTGTTGACCTTAACCACACCCACAAACAAACAATACCAAGGTAATGGAAATGCCAAGAATACATGTACCATTGTAATTCTTAATCCAACTGTCTACATAATTGTCATAATCTATATGCATAAACTCATCAACCATACATATCATTTTCTTAAGAAAAGCCAATATAATTCAACTACAACACATGCATAACATTTGCATAGAGATCGAAATACACCAACCACCATATACTGCTTGCACTAACATCTACAACAAATAATACAAGAAAGAAAGCACAAGTACCAAGCCAACATATGCATCCATATATAGATATATGGAATATAATAGTCTGGAATACATGCATGGTTGCTTGATGGGGCCTAGACCCATGTTCATATATGGTTGCGCGAAACAACAAAATCCATTATTATTGGCCCTTTCGACAACGATCTACTTCCGCAGTCCGAAGTCTCAGCCGAGGTAATATGGGGAGATGATAGAACTAGGTTTCTTCATCTAGAGGGATAATGGAGTGTGGCTTTAGGGGTTATCTTCCTTTTAGTACTTGACAGAGCTTTGCAGAACAAATATAATAATTATACAGTCGCAGTTCAACACTTATGTTGAAGTAACTTGCAGACTACATGATCTTGCGCTAACAAGAGTAAAACAATATAAATAAACTTAAACAATACTCCACGATGAAATTATAAGTAAAAAAACACAGATAACATAAGATGCAAGTAAATAAAACACGTAAAATCAAAACACGGATCTATCTTCAAAATTATTTCATTAATGCTCAGATTTTCCCAATACAATCTAGTCCACCATGTGTGCTTAGCTGCAGGGGTTTGCATACTCAGCTGTAGAATTCCTAAGGTCTCCACACACTCAGCTGTAGGAGTCTTCTCATCTAACTCAAACCACAAAATACAAATTAAAATAGCATTACATCCAAGTTCATTCTATCATGAGTGATATTGACTTATCTTCGAGATCTAGCCTAGAATCCTTATATATTATTTTAAATTCCAATACCATGGTCCGAAAATTCACAAATATTCCCATCTCGTTACAAAATAAGAGACTTTGACCCACGTCAAAGCCCCTAAGACTCAAAATGTAATTCGCACTACGTGCTCTGCTTCTCAATCTACAAATTATTTCTCAAAATATTTTCTCAAGGAGTACTCTGTCCAACAGGCCCCCAACATAAAACTGTGACTCGTCCTGAGTCATTCTATTTCTGTGCCCTAGATATTTGCTTTGATGCCACTCAAGGCATCCTTCAGAGGTGGAACTTCTTTGCTGCACTGTATTTCTTCTTCTCGGACTTCGCTCAACAATGTATTAGTAGCTCACCCTACAAGCTTGGATGCGACATCCTTCTGTGTATGGTGCAGGCCCTTTAATTGCTTCTCCACAATGTGTCAAAGCTAACTGACTTCAACTTTCCATGGTTGCATTCTGGCTATAATAAGTTTCTCCTTTCTGCACACCTCATCGATTTGTCCCTGCAAAAATTTACCTTCTTGTATTAGGAAAATTTTGAGGTCTAAAATGGGCCTACTAAGGAAATTATAATAGCAGAAATAATAAAATAAGTTTAGATTACATCATCAAATTTTAGAGGGGAAAAAGAAAAAAAATATTTCTTCAACTCTTATTTTCAACTTATCACCTTATGGGTTTACTTAAATTTCAAGTGGGAACACGCGTTGGATGCAGAATGTGATTATTCATCCAAGGAGTACCCATGTTGCATATGCTTTATGGTCCCTGCTACATGAAAAATGAGAAATACATGAAAGATGTGATTGCAATGACATGTTTTCATTTATTTCTCATTTTTCTTGTAGCATGGTCCATCGAAAGTATGAAACATGGGTACTTCGTGGATGAGGAATTAAATTTTGCATCCAACGAGTAATCCCACTCAAAATTTGATTAAAACCTTAGGGAGTTAAGTTTAAAATACAAGTTTAAAAAACACTTTTATTATTTTATTATTTTTTATTATTTTTAATTTTTTACCTCAAAAATGGTGAATCATCCCCCATGGTTTACATCATCATCTTGAATCTTATTGGGTCTTATAAAGTTCATTTTGGTTGTACATTTTTCTTAGGAGGCCCATTTTAGACCTCAAAATTTCTCCAATGGAGACAAGTATATCATTGGATTGGTGCTAAGGTCTTTCCTGTGACCTTAATATGGTCCATATGCTCTAACTTCTCACAAATTTTCTTCTCAATTTTTTTGCATGGGATTCCTCCTGCAGTGATGCCCAAACATCCATAAATTCCTTGAAAATGTTAAGGAATTCTTGTTCTATTGAATCAATCTTATCATGGGAAGCCTTGATCTCAGTTTTGTGTTGCTCCTGGATCTTCAACTCGATTATCTTCATCTGCATATCGAGGTGCACTTGGTCGAACTCGGATTTGGAATCTTTGAATGTTGTCACGAGTTGTGCCACTTTTTCCTCTAGGGTAGCTACCACGTAAATCTTGAGTTGGGGTAGGTCAATGTAAGCCTTGGAGATGACTTCCTCCAACTTTTGTCTTTGCACAGTCGTTGCATTGCACTCCTCCATAGCCATATTTTGTTTCTAGATCATCCTCTATCTTTCCATCCTAGCATCCTCTATAACCAAGAAGGCATGCTGCTCTCTGATATTTAATTCGTCAGCCACACGCTCGTGGAACTCGTGCAATGTCTAGATATGAAACACAACTAGATTAAGCGTTTTTTCTGCCAATGCACAACCTGCTTCATCCTCGTCGTATCAAAACATAGTGTGCCCGTAGGTATTGGCACTGCATAGGTATCAATTGTAAGCGCCATTTCTTGCACTTTTGTGCTTACACTTGCTCGTGTTGCGCTCATTTAAGTTGTGCTCACTTGAATCCCGCTCGCTTGAATCCTGCTCACTTGAATCATGATTTCATGTACTGCTCTCATCTACACCTACAAATATTTTAGGCCCTTCTGGACCTCTGCCAGTACCTTCTTGTACTGGTCTTCAATGTTACCCCATAAATTTTTAGTGACATTCTTCATAGTATATCTGATCTGATCAAGGTCCCCCTCAGTGAGTACCATTGCTTCTGAGTCAGTGGATCGGGTGGACTTCATTTTCTTCTGCACACCTCCGCTTTGTGGTTTTCACCTTGTAGTAGTAAACATGGAGGATGGGTTTGATGGATCCATCATTGTCTCATCACTGCGAGAATCATCCCCTCCTATGTTTGGAACCTCTATCTTGATGTCAACCTCCGCTTCGGTCTCTGTATCAGTCACAAAGGTGAATGTCTTGTGTGGCTGCCCGATGTCCTTCTTTCCATTTGACACAATGGACTTTGTGCCACTGGTCCCTGCCTTCCCTGTCTTCGTGCCTTTGGAGGGTAGAGTTAGCCAATCACCTGACCATTCATTGAATATGGGTACAAGATATTCCTCTTCTACCAGGTACGAAACCTCGTACTAGACCCTAGCAAGGTCCTTCTTCATCTGGATATGAACATGGTGGAAGTTTGCTTTGAAGTCTGTGACATGTTGATATTGATTGAAAATACTTGGTGATAGTCAAATATTTTGGCTATTCACCGTGTGCACACTCATTTCAAATCCAAACCAAAATAATTTGTTCACCGTTACTCTGGTAGGATCCTTTTAATGCCACAACGAGGCATACTGCATAACCTTGTAGAGATCAGGGTCCACAGAGGAGAAATGCGACTCCTCAGGCTCCCTCGAGTCCTTCAATGTTATCAAGAGCAAGAGCCACATGTAGTGGAACTGCTTTCCCTCCTCTTGAGCTCCACGATAGTCGATTAATAATTCACTGCATAAGTATCCTGCGCAATTGTAAACAATTCCCTTACTACACTTTGTGCCCAAAGACACCACCATCGCATAAAAATCCTCTTCATGGCTCTTCCACATGATTTTTCCTGCCAAAATGTGTGCGACAACGTACTAACGGATTTGTGATGGAGTTAATCGAGTAACCCCTGGTTCCCTTTGCATTAGAGAACTTTTGAGGTCTAAAATGAGCCTCCTAAGAAAAATGTACAACCAAAAAATACTTTAGAAGAACCAATAGGATTCAATATGATGATGTCAACCATGGGGGATGATTCATCATTTTTGGGGTAAAAATATTAAAAAATAATAAATAATAAAACTACTTTTTCAACTTGTATTTTCAACTTATCTCCCTAAGGTTTTACTAAAATTTCGAGCGAGAGTACTCGCTGGATACACAATTTAATTCCTCATCCAAGGCATACCCATGTTGCATACTTTTGATGGACCCAACTACACAAAAAATGAGAAATACAATAAAAAATAGGATTGCAATCACGTTTTTCATGTATTTATCATTTGTTGTATAGTAGGGTCCATCGAAATTATGCACCATGGGTACTCAATGGATGAGGAATCAAATTATGCATCTAGTGATTGTTCCCACTCGAAATTTGAGTAAACCCATAGGGTAATAATTTGAAAATACGAGTTGAAAAAGTAGTTTTTTATTTTTGCCCTCTAAGATTTGATGATGTAATTTAACCTTATTTTATTATTTCCACTATTTTTTTATAATTTCATTAGGAGGCCCATTTTAGAGCTTAAATTTCCCCTAATGTCAGACCACAATCTTTATTCATCTGGTCTGTGAGCTACTTGTCCTGATATTTTACCACAAATTCTTCTACAGGGTCCAATATTAGGAAAGGAAGTGTTCTGATCTTCCTTATCAACAATGCATCGATAGTAATCCGCTTCCCTAGCCATAATAATTCATTGTGTACCATGTCTAGTAGTCAGTGCATGCAAATTGTGTTGATGTGAATTCTCCCAAAGTGAGGAACATACAACATGTTTAGTACCCCTACATCTTGGATACCATCTACCTAGTTCATCTGTTCCAATCTGGTTAGTGTGGTATTATCATAGGTTTGGGAGCGTAGATACCTATTGGGCTCGAGCTTTAGGTATTTTTTGTGATCATTAAACTCCCAATCATCCATATGCAGCTGGGGTACTTTGGCAAATAAATCCCCTTCAACCGGCATTTCATACGAAAATAGTGGCATAAATATCTTAAATTTAATTGTGTCTGGATCCTTTGTAGGCCTCTTAGCATCTGACTTCCATGGCATAAAATACGAAGGAAACCTAGAGATAAGTTCTACCTCCTCCCCATCCATTTCCTCTGGCACAACTTCTTCTTCGTCTGGTTCTTCCACTTTGATTGTCTGCTTCTTTTGGTCTTGGGCCCCCTTAGTACTCTTCTCCTTGGGGATCTTCCTCCGAAGTGACAATCTCAACACTAGCTTCTTAAACTTTTTGTATGGAGTTGCAACCCACAATGGTTGAATTCCTGGGTGACCTCGGCCCTATGACTGTTGCTGGCAGTGTAGTCGTCATTGTGGTTTGTAGATATGACTAGATTATGTATCCTAGCCTACCTCTGAGAAATTCACCTTTCAGCACCTTAAATATATATTCTAACATGTAGCGGCTCACTCGACACTCTTGCAAACAACCAATCTCACTTCTAAATATTAAGGTGAAAATTTTTCAACTGTGGAGGAGGAGGCCTGATTTATAGCGAAATTCAAATTCGAACGCCATGATATCCCTCAGATACACCTCATAAATTCCAATTTGGCGGAAGATCCCCCCCCATATATGGTCATTTCATACATCCCTCCCACTCATTTTAATGGCCAAGTTCTTGTTAAATCAATAGTTCTTGTTCCAATAGCCACTTTTTGGAAAACATTTTCCAAAATAATCCCGTCATTGCAGTCCAACTTTCCTCGATGTAGTGTCAGCCATCTTCGCCATCTTCCCACGTATTGCACAGTGTTAGGATTGTGACAAGGCCACCCTTCAACATAAACGTTGATAGTCCCATGCCCACTTTCAACTGTGGGGCGCAATAACCACCTGAAAATATTCCCCCCAAACACAACCTTATTGACCAAGTATTTCAAAGTAGGATGATCGTCCCAATAGTTGTCAAACTTTGCAAAGTTGGGATCTGCTTCTGAGCCTATGTTGACTTGATGGATCTTGATAGGTTGTCTTATGTTTGGCATTTCTATTCTAGGACCAACAACCTCATGGTGCCCTTCTAATTTAAGAATATTAACATTACACAGGTCATCCCGACCTTCTTTGGCAATCATATTGTAACAGTCTCGGGCTTTTTCCAACTGCGCAGCCAAATCCGGTTGTACCGAAGCCCTTGCATTAGTGGTAATTTGTAATACTCATGTTTTTACTTCTTGAAGAGCATCATAAATACAATCCCACCCATCAGCAAAGTTACAAGTCAATAAGAAACATTCTGTGATCTCATACCAATCCGTGGTACCCTGGCATAGCTCCATTTAAATATACCATCCTTAGGTATTTTATCCAAGGAATGAAAGAATATATGCACCCATTATGGTTTCGGGTTCTTCAGTCCAAGCAACCGTCTAGTGAGATAAATGCTCACAAGGATCATCCCTACCATTGTAATTCTTTGTGATCTTAGTATCTACCACTACAAGGAAAAGACCCTCTAGTGGAGGTTATAAAGGAGGTTTTTAGTGTGATAAAATTGGCCAAAATTGTCAAAAAAATATTTTCTACAACATATGTTTTTGGTAACGGAGGTTTTGGCAGAGCTTTTAATGGAATTTCAGCACAAATAAAAAAATTAGGCAGCCGCAGGTTATTACAGGTGTTTTTTTCATAGGTTCGCTACTAAGGTGTCAATGCACCGGTGCATGTCATCTAGACGGTCAGCCTGGGGCGGTCAAAGGTGCATGCAATGGGTCGTAAAGGTCTAAAACCACACCGGGCGCAATGTAGGTGATACAATGCATGGGGCCGTTCTAATTTGTATTGCGTTTTGTGTAGTGCCCATAGGTTGTATAAATGCACCGGTACGTACTCTTATAGAAACGCACTGGTGCACAGTATCAGAAAAACACACCAATTGTTCTAATTCGTATTGGTATTTGTGTAGTGCCCATAGGTCGTACAAACGCATTGATGTGTAGTCTCACATAAATGCATCGGTGCACAGTATTGCACAAATGCACTGAGATTTATAATTGGTTTTGGTATTTATGCGGTGCCCATAGGTCGTAGAAACACACCAGCGCACTTTATCATACAAATGCACCGGTGTACAGTAACGGACAAGCACCGGTGTTTATTTTGTATTTTTAGAAACATCGACCTGTGACAGTGCAATTATTGTGATTTTTTTTAAATTCATTATTCATCAAAATTCGACACATCTTATAACAGTATTCATATTAATTAAATTTTTATTAATGCATTTGAATGTGATGTTTGGATTAATTTGTTATATCATATCATAATTATTGTGATTTTTTTACATTCATTATTCAGCAAAAGACAATACATATCTTATAACAGTATTCATATCAATTAAATTTTTATTAGTGCATTTGAATGTCTTGTTTGGATTAATTTTTTATATCATATCATCAGATTTCACATCTCTTCATTATAATATTTAATCATCCATAAATTTAATTAGTCGTGTTACATTTCACAACGACAATGGAGAACACAATAGAATAAATTAAAACATATATATATAAAAGATTGTCATTTTCATACAAAATGGGAAAGTTATTGGTATCCCTTTGTCTTTCAATTGGGACACTATGTCCATTACATTAAACAAAATTTCTGATTTCACAGACAAATATTTCAAAAAATACAATGCCTTGCTTTGATATCCAAACATAAAGATCATCATTCTTCACTTGAACTGTTGTCACTGCTCGGGTTACTTCCATGACTTGGGTTATTTCAGGATTTTTTTGTTCATGGTGTTGATTGTTTTCTTCTTCTTCACCTTCCATATATATATATATATATATATATATATATATATATATATATATATATAAGACAGTCATTTTCATACAAAATGGGAAAGTTATTAGTATACCTTTGTCTTTCAATTAGGACACTATGTCCATTACATTAAACAAAATGTTTGATTTCACATAAAAATATTTCAAAAGATACAATGCCTTGCTTTGATATCCAAATATAATGATCATCATTCTTCACTTCAACTATTGTCACTGCTCGAGCTACTTCCATGACTTGGGTTATTTTCAGGAATGTTTTGTTCACGGTGTTGATTGTTTTCTTCTTCTTCACCTTCCATCTACAAACATAAAAATAAATTGTAATGAGTGTATATACATTGGTGAGAATCATTAAAATTGCAATATTAAATAATATGCATCAATGTAAATCGAAAATAAATGACTTACCATAGCAAAAATTGACTCATAAACTATACACATTCTTTCAAAACCATATACTATGCCATCTTTTAATATTTCATCTGTTGGCGCAGTTCCATACTTTGTTTCCTGCAAGTTTTATACCCCATAACAAATCATATATTTAATATAAAATATTTTTTGTTCTATTAATTATAGATGGAGCTAAATAAAACAAGATCGATAAATGCTTACAAATTCCACAACTAATTTCTGATATGCCAACATATACTCACAACCCATATTTAACCCAATGTCAATCAATTTGTCTTATGGTTCTTTGTATGCTAGCACCTGTTTGAAGACATTCAATGATGATTTTTTTAAAACAACTTAAAATATAAAAAAATGAAATATAGTTAAGTTGTTATAAGGAAGTAACAATTACTCACAAACTTAGATATCAACTCTTTTCTTCCTTGTCATCCTGTTTTATGTGTTGAATGGGTTCCATTTTCTTTTCTTTTCTGCAAAAAAACACTTGAAAATTAATATTTGATGCTAAATTGTTTATTTATTGTACCTAATGATCGAAAAATTCAATGACTACATTTTACATTTGAAGCACGTTGTTGTTGAGATGGCTCCTCCTGCGATGAAATTTTGTACATTTATTTGACCAACTCCTTGTACACCATTTTGGACATTCCTACTGGCATATTTATGATATCAGCTCGTTCATCTTTTGAGATTTACATAATCTTCCTAAAAATGTAACATGACAATAAACTATCTAATTTTTATATTGATATATGAAAAGTAAATATAACAAGTGATATTTATAAATAATTCTAGAAATTTTTTTACAAGAATATTACTTTTTCATTCCTTCTTTTCTGTTTTTGTACATTTTTGTTATTAAAAGTCTGACATGTCTCATTGAACAACTCCCTGGAAACTCTTCCTGTAGTTTAGATGAAATTTGGTTCTTGGAATCTTTGGATTAATTTTTGTATTGTAAGTGGAAATAAAGTCTATACATTTGTTCTAGTAGATCCCTCAAACTTTTATAAAATTTTTCCCCCTTTCGTTAACCTTCAACACCAATACAGATGAGTTAAGAAGAAATTCATTTTCATTTGCATGTTTTACTTCTTTTATTTTCTTAAAACAACAATCATTTTCTGAGTTGTTGCTCCCTATAGAACATTAAACAGACGTGAATTAATAGATTGTTTGAAACATGTTATCTAATAATTTTAATTATATTATTAATAAAAATTAAAAAAAGAAACTCATATTTGATCGATAGTATTTTTTCATTCACCTGATTCATCCTTTTGCAATTTTTCCATCAAGATTTTACGCTCTTCTGGTCCTAGATCAGAAAAAATATTATCGAGCCTCATCATTTTCTGGCTTTGCATGATGCATAGTAAACAATACATATTAATTAAACTTACATATAGTTAAAAAATAATATTTTATGTAAAGAATTTACAAAGAACTTGCCTTTTTTTCTTTTCTTGATGTGTTATCAGTATTTTTGTTACTTGATCTCTTGTTCACTATTTATTTATCAATATGAAACATGTATCATTTCATTCATTAATATATTTTATAAATAAATTATCAACTTTTCAGGTAAAAAAATATATATCAAGAAACCAGTGCGCTTTTCATGGTGTACGCACCGACGTCGGTGCGTCGTGTTCTTATAAACGCACCACCCATATAGTATAAAACACCGTACAGTGATCTATGTCAATAAGGAGCATCGGTGCATTACATGTTAACCAGTACACTAATTAACACAAATAAAATAATAAAAATCGTCTAGTGTTAGTTTTTGTAGCATATGGCATCGTGGAGTGGGTGGTGCGATCTATTATTATAAATGACCCACGCAAACAAGGGACCACCTCACAATGCTCTCTATAAACTAGGAGACCTGGTGCATTATAGGTTACATGCTGCACCGATTAACACAAAATAAAAATTGTTTTTGTCAAACAGTAAGTTGACGGTGCGCTATAATGAAATAGCGCACCGGTGCCCTATTTTACATATGGTGCACGGATTAAAAAAAATTGTTTTTAAATTTTTTATCAAACAGTACATGTGCGGTGCGCTGGGATAATCTAGCACACTTGTGCGCTAGGTTATGTAGGGCGCACCGATTAAAAAAATTCTGTTTTTTTTAAATTCATGCAAGGGCCGACATGGATTGGGATCAGACTATGCAAATCATCCCATGGGTTGGACGTCATAGACCTATATATATAGCAATACAAACCCTATAAATCCAAAAATGAAAAGCCCTAATTCTAAAATCACAGAAACAGGAAGAAGTAAGGGCAGAAACAAAAAGAATGAAGGGTTTAGGGTAAAAATGGATTTTTTTTTTTTTTTTTTTTTTTTTTTGAAATGAACAACAAATTGAGATTTTTTACTTACTGCGTAAAAAATACTGTAGAAAATGTAAAAATAAAATAAAAAATTTAATCACGGGATCGTTTGAAATTTTGTGCTATACGGTTTGAATCACCATAGGTTGGGAATTCTAATTGTCTGAATAGTTATGTTTGAAAGTATTTCGCTGCTCCACAGTGCTCTCATGCTCTCTTGCTCCAGGTATGTCTCATGCAAATATTTGGCTGAATTTTTTTGCCAAAATAGTGAAATAATGAAAAGTGTTTAGTATTTAAAGAATTGTTTTATGAAATTAGATTTTCGAAAATATTTTACCACCCATTTTTCAATTTATCGCTTTTTTCACTTTAAAAAATTAAAGTTGTGATTTTTTTATTTGTGGCTTTTCGTCACCAGTGCATCAATTAATAACACCGCACCGGTACATCAGTTAATAACACAACACCGGTGCATAGTAACTAAAACAACACCGGTGCGGTTATGTGTACATAAGCACTGCTAACAATAAGTCTATTTTTAAGGCACCAAAATTACTTTTGGGTGTGTGCACTAAAATTTATTGTTGATTTTGCTCAAATGCAGAAAGAAAATATCATAATTATATTGAATAGAAAATTTTTCAAAATCCAACTCGTTCCATAATATTTCTCAAAGTCCATCATGGAGTTCTTCCTATCCATCTTGAGACATAATATTTACTTCATATTTTATTTATATTTTCATTATCTAATTGAATTTATGTTTTTCATCCATGTCAATCATCTTAAAAAAAATTATAATGTATAGAAATTTTCATGTTCTTGTAGATTTAGAATCGAGTTCAGATGCAAAAAATAATCAAACAGCTCCAAAACGTCGGAAGCTCTTATTAGGAGCAGCATACCGCAAGGCGCATTTGGTAGATGAAAATGGATAGCCGCTTCACCTTGCCAATTGTAACAATATTGCATCTTATAGCCACAATCCTGGGACAATGATGGTAATAATAATTGTTCGGTATATTAATGTAATTATTTCAACGTCAAACAAATTAATCATGCATTGTCAACGTTCTTACTAATTGATATCATAGATTTTGTAATAATCATGTTCAAATATATTTTTTGAAATTATTAGGATTCTAGTGATGATGAGCGACCTACCTACCATCTTCCGTTGCACCCCACGAAAATTTCAAATTGAGAGAAGGCTGAATTAAGAGAAAAATTCGTAGAGGAACGATACCGAGAATGGTTGAATCAACCATCGATTTAATTCCTGCTACGTCCAAATTAACCAATTAGGAATGAATACAACAATAGTAGTTCTTCAAAAGCTAGCAATGGAGGCAATCAAATAAAGGTTTCTATGGATGATTACTTAAGGGATATGACTGCCATGAAGACAATGTTGTTAGATGTATTCCAAAACAATGATCAACTAGGGGATGATGCTCATATCGCTGACACATTTTTCGAAAGCCTTAAATTTTCTTCCATCATCCCTCTCTTTGGACCTGGCAGTTAGTCAAATTCTACCCAGTTGGGGACAATGATGTTACTGTACAACTTGAAAGTAAAGTTTGGCTTGTCGAACGCATGTTTCTCGAAAATTTTGAGGTAAGTTACATAATGTCCTCCCTTATATAAATTTGATAAATATAATCACATAATGAACATTACAAATGGTGAATTTTATGAACGTTAATAATTATATTGGAATTAATGTACATTTAATATTTTCCATGATAGTCAACTACAGGTTATTCAAAGATAAGGTTATTCGAAGTGATAATGTCTTTCCCGGTAGCTGCGAAGAGGCAAAGAAATTGTTGAAAAATTTGGGTGTTGAGTACATATCATATCATGCATGTCCAAATGATTGTATTATATATAGAGGAGAATATGCAGACAAAGAGACATGTCTGAAATTTGGGAATGACAGGTATGATAAATCAAAAGTAGGCCTCGTCTCTTGTAACCTCTAAAAAAATAAACAAAATAACTCTAAAGAAAAATGGAAGTTCACCCTCCCTTGTACATGAGCACGACATCTATCTAAAGTTGTACATAACTACCACAAAAAAAATGGTAGAACACCTCACAAGTCATGGCCCCTGTACTAAATAATCAACATAAAATAGAAGCGGGCAACTAATGCATTTCTAGTCACTGGTGTTGTGTGAAATGGTCGAAATTAGTAGTGAGAGGCACCTCACCTCCTCTCTACCAAATGAAGCAATACGTAATTGACCTCCAGAGACCTGAAAATCTGAAGGAGACAATATATCCATGCTAATGTATATATGGGAGTACACTAATTGACTCCCTACTGCACAGCCAACTGGGACTTCTGGGAACGAGGGAAAATCCACCCCTCTCCTCGATAGGCTAGTAATGAAATAGATTTCCTCCTTAGTGGGCACATGCCACTGGTTAGGACCAACCTGAAAAGCTTGTAGGTGGGCATTCCACCTGTGGATAAGATGTCACAAAAACAGACCATGGCCCTTTAGGGATGTAGCCTCCTCATAGAACTTGAGGAGGCCTACCTGCCTTAGAAGCCCCTGTGTAGCTGTTGTAATAGGGCGAGGGTACGCATCTCTCTCCCTCTCTCATGCCTCTCATAGGTGAACCATGTTATACTGGTCGGCCTATTGTTGTTGTTGTTCCCTCTCTTATCTCCGTTCACGTCGTTGAATGATTGAAATATTAGATACAATATTTTTATTAAATGAGACATATATTTAGTAACATACATATATAATTTTTTTTGAAAAAAAAATAGTCGGTGTGCCACAAAAAATAGGCATGCACTGGTAATGGTGCGTCTTTTTTTTTTCGCGCACCGGAGGAGGTGCACCAAAAAATTTGCAGAGCACTGGAGGCGCTGCACCTATAAATTTTCAGTGCACCGCCCTCATGGCATTGTTCCAAGGTCAATGGTGCAGTGGTATAACAGACCGCACCATTGATTATGGATCAGTGTTAGGAGGGCGGTGCACTGACCAAACTATACACCTCGGGATGTATAGTTAAGGAAGCGCACCACCCTCATGACATTACCACATAGTCAACGATGTGGTCGTTTACTCGACCGCACCATTGACCATGTCAAATTTTCAGAATGCAGTGCGTTGACAAATTTATCTACCCCAGGGAAAATATTTCCATCAACACATCGCATTCCCACAATTTGACATGGTCATCAACACATCACATTCCCGCAATTCGACATGGTCATCAACACATCGCAAAAAGACTAATTTTCCCAGTTTTCGCACTGCGCCCTTGAACCTTGGCGCTACGCCTTTGCCTGAAAGTCAACAAAACACACAAGGAGTTAATGAAAATGATATTTTGATGGCTTAATAGAAAAATATCTCTAGAGTTAGCTTAGAATTTATGATAGAAGTTATTTTTGCAGTTGGGATATTTGTGCCTTGGGCCTTGCATGGCCACAATGGTCAAATGCATTTATGATGTAGTTAATGAAATTTTGGAACCCTAGCTAGGGTTTTGACCCTCCTTTGCAAGTTAAATACTGCATGAGGGCCTCAGTATTCATGTTGGTTGATTGTTCAGCTGAGCATAGACTCTGAGTTTTAATGAAGTTTGGCTTTGGAGCCTTGTAAATCTCTTAGAATAAATATCAATGGAACCAACACATTCCTAGGATTCATAAGCTTTGTTATATGGTGATGTTATTCCACTCTTGTCAATGTTTTCCTTTTTTTACATTATGTTCATGGTTTCTCTGATAATATGACATAAATTTTAGAGTTGGACATGTTATCTTGGCACCCTACTTTTGTCTGCATCCTTTTATCTCTATGTTTTCTTCTTTGAATTTTAATTAAAGAATCTTTAAATGCTCTTTAATTTCACTGAAATTTTATCTTAAAAGTTCTCTTTATCTGAAAGTAATATTTAAAGAATTCTTAACTGCTCTCTAGGATTACTTGATTGTTGTTTTGATGTTTTTCTAGTGAAGTCTAGTTGAATAATTCTTAACTGCCCTTTAGTTTTACTATGTTATCATCCTGAAAGATTTTCTTGTTCTAGTATGTTGAAGGATCCTTAATTGCCCTTTAAAATTGCTGCATTCACAACTTCATGTTCATTTCACACTCACTAAACTTATTTAGATCCATTTTGCTTTGTTAACTTGCCCTATGAAACATCCTTGACCTATTGTTGTACTTTTCAAGACCTTTTGCAGATTCCATAGCCCAATGGTTTGAGTTTCTCTTACTCTATTTTTTCTTCTTGACAACCTACCCAACCAAACAAAAAAATAAAACAAACCCTATCATTATAACTAGCCAAAAATGAAAATCCTAAATTCAATCAAGTTACATATTTTACACAAATATAGAGAGAGCCCTCTCTGAGTCCAGGAAGGCTAGGTCCTAGGGCTCCAAAGATTGGTTTGATGTTACCCTTTTTCAATTTGGTCTTGCCAATCTGACAAAATATAGGGACCTAATAGAGAATATAAAGAACCTTTTGGTTTTCTTCTACTTGATCCCTTACTGCTATAATTGTAATTCCTTCATAGAAAGTGCCTTCCATTTAGGAGGCTCATACCATGAAGACTTTGAAATTGATTCATTTAGTTGAAGTGTGATAAGTAGGGTTGTAGCGCCATTTAACAAGATGTCACCATTGAAACCACTTATTTTCTTATTTTTTAGAAAAAAATCAAGGTATGATTTTAAACATTTATCAACATTTTTTTATTAATCATATATTTGGAGATGGTAGGGCAAACTCATGTTTAGTGATGTTTCAATATGTTTTAAATTTCCTTCCAAAAATTCCATTTAAACTTGGCATTTATATCACTAACAATCATTTTTGGAAAACCATGTAATTTATAAAAAAAATTGTATAATATTTAAACAATTTGTTTAGTTTAATATGATTTATTTACTATGAGGAAGTGTGTATACTTTTTGAGTCAGCCAACTACTAGGAACATTTTTTTTTCTTTTTCATCTGACATGGGAAACCCTTCAATGAAGTCTATCTATATTTCTTCCCATTTCTCCTTTGGAATGTGTAAGGGATGGAGTAATTATGGATTCATAATAATTTCATTTTTTTTTCTTTAGCATTGATCACACTCTGCTACATATTGTTTAATATCTCTATTCATTCCCTTTAAAAAAATGGTTGTAATGCATTACAATAAGTTTTAATAAAACCCAAATGTATGGTTATTGGTGATTCATAATATCTATTAAGGAACTTGGACTTGAATTTTATGGTTTGGATTAGGTAGATTCATCCTTTATACCAAAGGATGCCATTGTTCCATTCAAATTTTGAGTCTTAAATAGGTTGATTGATTATGTTGTTTGTTTCGAAATTATTTACATACTCACTTCATATCTCATCCAAAAAATCTAAAACTATAGATAAGAATACAAGTAATAATTATTCTTCAACTTTTCATGAAAAATGTATCGATTATTATATTATATTTACCTCTTTTATGTAGTGTTTCTAAGGAAAAGGTAGCAATTTTCTCTAACCATTTCCCCTTATGTGTTGAAAGTTTTTTTTTCATTGGAGAAGTTTTTTGAGGCTATTATGATCTATATGTATCAATAATATGTTTACTATAATATATTGTCACCATTTGGATAGGACATGCATAATGGAAAGAATCTTCATCATATGCATATTTTAAACATTCCATTTTATTAAGCTTCTTATTTTCAAATGCTATAGGGTGGCCATCTAGCATCAACACTACTCATATTCCAAAACCTAAACCATATAAACCACAACCCAAACAAGAACCATAAAAACACAAGAAATAAACTATTATTTACCATAGAAGAGTAACAAAGCCCATGACAAAATAGGGAAAAAATTCAGTGAGAAAAAGGAATAACCATGTATTAAAATTGCTAATAGGCCTACAAGAAAGTTGTATACATTGAAAGTGGACCAAGATCAAAACATTTTGTATAATTACATTGAATCTATAAAGGATAAAGAAGGAGAGCCATCCATAACTAGAGAAATTAGTGAAGAACCAATTATAATAATAGAACAAGATTCTTTCACCACTGAATAAAAAGAGTCACCAATTGTTCTAAGAAGAGCTTGATGATATCCAAAAGGAAATTTCTCAAGAATAAAAAGGAAAGTCTCCCGTGCAGCTTCTAGAGGAAAATATGAGCATAAAGAAGAAGAAAATTAGAAAATTAAATAGAGAAGTAGAGGGGATGAAATTATTGGATAGATACCTACAAGAAAAAAAAATGAATTACTCACAAGTCAAATCAAGAGTATTATTGAAGAAAATGATAGATTTAACAAGGAGAATAAAAGGCTTCAAGAAAAAGAATATTTTGATCTATAAAGGCTAAAAATAAAAACTTAATTGTGGGAGTCCTAATGCAAAGCTCATAATAGATAATTCAAAGGTAAGGTAATATAAATCCAATGTAGATGTGCTTTAGAAAGCATTGAGGGCATGCAATAACTTCTCCATGGGTGAGATGTTGGCCCTCATCTTTGATGAAAAATATACATCTTAACAAAACATATTTCAGCCATGATAAACATATTACATACCACTTTTATCACACTTTGTTTCCATTTTGACCAAGAAAATCATTCCAAATGTATTTTTATCATTTTCTTTTAATTTTTGAATTTTGGGAAGCTTCAGTTCATTGTAAAATTGATTATACTAGATTTTACAGGAAATAAGGTGTAATGATAATCTACTTTATGGGCTGAAAATGAAGTCATGGGTGTTTTTTCTTGGTTTATTTAGACGGATCATTTCATATTGGATCTATGCAAAATCCATTGCAAAGTTTTGGTTAATGTCCATTCAACACGACTCTTCGGTAGAGAAAAATGCATATTTTACTAGTAAATTGATACAAAAGTGTTGTTATAATTTTCAACCACTGTAAAAGTTGAATTCAACTTAGAAGGATTCCAGGATTAGAGATCAGTTAGCTAGGTGAAGAATTTTTGAAAATTTTGTTTTATTTTGTCTTGTATAACTACTATAGAATTGAAGGCATGGGGAGTTAGTAGGATAATCCTCTTAGTTTACAAGTTGAGGTTTGTAGGACCCCAATTCCTTGGCCCGTGCACCATTTTTCTTCATGTGCATACTTGTTTTTTGTATGTTTCATTTTCTTGTATATACTTTCCTTAATTTACTTTTAATTTTTTGATATGTGATCAATATTCATATTCATCATTAGTTTTTTTTATACTCTAGTTGTTGTGCCTTTGTTTTGTTAATTTATGTCATGTGTATAAATTACTTATTATTTATTTTTATCTTTGGTTTCTTTTCATTGTACCTTAATTCTTTTAGTGTTCATGAACAACCTCAGTTTTCTTTGAATAAAAATGCTATTTTATTTTGACACCAAAATTTTCTTTTCTTTATTTGTGTAATTATTGTGTAATGATTGAGGAGTCAACAAAGTATTGTTGCAAGTTTTTACTACTTAGGAGAGTAGGATATAGACATTACAATTAGAGTTTATAGTGATACAGGCCATAATCTATGGATTAACCAATTAAACTTGAGTTAGTTGTGTAATTTTCTTTGATTTAGAATAGTTGTCATTTCAACCATGACAATGGTTAAAATTACTTCTTCCATTCTAAGAAATCCACATAAGTGAAATATTTATTATTGTGTGGGCCTTTCTCAGGGCTTAGATTCCCATATCCGAATTTTCTACTGATGTAAGCTTTTGTAGCCTAGATAGAAAAAGATTAGTTCTTTTTCTCTTGTATTGATAATTTATAATCTTGTTTTCCTTTGCAAGTTTGAATTTTCATTATTTCCATTGTATTGACTTAGTGAATATTGACATTTTATTTTATGTTATTTAAAATATGATTTCCGTATTCAACTTAAGTTAAGTAATGATAGCCATATCATTCGATTTCATTTATATTTGTTAAAAATAATTTAATTTTTTAATATTAAGTGATAATAAGGAAAATCTAAGTCTAAATTTCCACATGTAGTGGTGTGCTAATAAGTTAACATACTAAAAGGTTGATAATTTAATGTTATAATATATGTAAATAAGTTAATCCAATAGGCGTTGTGGACATAATTTCCTTTCATACTTCAAAGCACCATTCTACTTCATCATTGCATTGGAATGAATTTTTTTAATATACTTTTCAAGGGAGCAGTTACATGGGTGTAGTTTCAAATAAATCTGTGAGACTATCCTGACAAATCCAAAAACAACCCTTAAGTTGTAAACATTAGTTGGTTTAGGAAATTATTTAATTAACTTCGTATTATTGGGATCGACCTTTGCTCATTCTTTTGATATCACATGACCTATATAATCTACTTCTTATTTCCCAAGTTCCATTTTTATCTATTTTCATAAAAATAATATCTTTTTAAAATAAAGAGAACTTGTTCCAATTGCTTTAGATGTTCCTCCCATGTTTTACTATATACCAAAGTATAATGAAGAAAAAATAACACAAATTTCATTAAGTATGGTTAGAAAAATTCATTAATGGTATCATAAAAGGTGATAGGAGCATGATTTAACTGAAAATGCATCACCTTGAATTCATAGTGACCCTCATGATTTTGATATTAGTTTACTCCACATCATATAATAATGTGATGATTCGGTATTATCTTAACCTCAAGTCTAATATTGAGAATTACTTGGCTCCATGAAGTTCATCTATCATTTCTCATATAAAGGGAACAATATTTGTTTTTTATCAATATCTTATTCAACATTCTATAATATATAAATGTTATTGAATTCCATTCTTCTTTCAAACTAGAACTACAAGAGTTTCATAAGGGCTATTACTTTTTGTAATATTAATACAATATCGATAGGTCTTGGACTATCATCTTTATTTTTAATCTTTGATGATGTTGATACTAATATGATTTCATGTTGATAGGCTTTGACCCTAATTTAACTTTGATTAGGTTATGCCTTTCAAGAGGCATCTTCAAGGGCAGATCTTCGAATACACTAAGTAATCTTCAAGGGCACCATCAAAATAATTCTTGAATCTTGGGTTCCACATTAAGTAATTATGAGGCATTGCACCCTATATTCCTGTGCTCTTGTTGAAGAATGTAGTTATGGTCAGTATTAATAATCATGAAAACCAACTAAAATTAATTTCCTTGAAAATAGCTCATACTCACATAAAAACTATATTTACCATCATTTACTATCCAACATAATTTAACCAAGTATTTGAATAAAATATGAAATAGGAACAATATATAAATAAATATACTTACCAAGAGTTACTTTCCACCATTATTTACATGATCTTCAACACTTTAACAAATATGAATAAAAAGGTAAATGTGCATAATTACTATAATTTAATTTACAAAGAGACAAGTTTTAATTTAAGAGACATGTCTCTTGCATATCTTGGGTATAAAATACACTTGAATTTTTTCAATTTACATATTCACTTATCACTCATCTCTCTCTCTCTCTCTCTTGTGGAAGCAATCTAAGGAAGAGGCCAAAGATTCTAAGGAGCTAAATTTTTGAGACAACCTAATTTTTCAAAATTGTGATCTCTACTTTCCTTTCATAGTTATTGGTTGAATTTCTAAAGTATGATTTCTTGATGAATATAAAAGAAAAATAATATATATTCACAAGTAATAACCATAATTCAGAAGAAAAAAAAAGTACTTGTATCAATTGTATTGAAAAATCAACATGGTATTAGAGCTATGGTGAAGAAAGAAAGTGGAAATCACATCTAAGCCTATGCAAGGAACTAAGTTGATCTTTGTCTGCTAGTAAAGCTAAAGATCAAGGGCACAATTTCACAAGAAGGCTATTGCAAGAAGACATGATAGGCTTGGTTGATTGCATATGATTTGTCTGTGACAAAAGCTAAAGTACTTGTGTTAGAAGGAGCAGTTGTGGAAGAAATAATTTCCTGTAGGAGAAGTCAGAGAGCATCGTACTAGATTCAGAGAGAGTATATATCTAAGTTTGAAATTATGCAATTTCATTGACATTGTCAAGCTATATGGATGATATATTGAAAGGTTGCAGTGGTAGAGAGAGCAACCATAATTACTACAAGAGGATATGTCTCAGTGTGAGAGGGAGCACCTACTCAGGATGATAGGGAAGCAGTTGTTGTGATAGGTCCTATAAAATGGTTGGTGTACTAACATGGTATATATCTTCGTGTAAAAGTAGGTTGAATTTTGATATTTTTCTCAAATAGTGATGTATAATTACATATTTGGATTTGGAAAAGAGTGTTGAAGACAAAAGTTTATTAGGATATTCTTTCGATCTAGGATATGTTATGACTATAAACATGAATCATAAATCTGTCACACTCGATATTATAGTGGTCAAGTATAAAGCAATGGAATGGAAAGTTGTGAAGAAGTAGGGCTTCAGAAACTACTTGCATAATTATTTGTCCAGGTACAGGTGACAACATGATGACAAGTTGGGGCACCTTAAGATGTAGTAAAAATACATGGTGCACAAGAGAGTATTATGGATTGAGCTCTGGAGTTAAGAATATTGATACTAGGATGAAGTATATATACTTTAGGACAAGATTTAAATGATTTATCATGTCTCTATCAACAAGAGTGAGGAATGAGATAGTAGCATCAAGGACAAACTTTCTCTCTATACCGGGTTGACCAGGAGAATGTTCCATATTATTGATATGATAACATTAGGAGGGAAACATTCTTCCTTAGGGGAATTATCTAGTAAGAGGCATACATTCTACCTTAATGAGAATGGTATGGTAAAAGACAAACATTCTTCCCATGTCAAAGATATTTACCAGAATGAGGATAAATGGTCCTAAAGGCCCATACACTCAGTTGAGTGGGTGCCTTTTAGAATCATGCTCAGATTCTCCAAATAGGATTAGGAGCATAGTTAACATCAGGATAGAAATCACTCATGAAGAGTGAGGCCCATGGAGATTCACCACGAGTCAAAGATATTGACTAGGATTATGGTGACTAATATTTATACCATGTGTCAATGTGACTAGAATATGGTGACTAGTTGATGCTAAGATATGCCATTTGTCAGTTACCAACTAGGATATGGAAAGTGGTTGATGTTAATGATTTTCCATGAGTTGGTAATTATATTATGTTGTTGATTTACCATGTTTCAAATATTGTTAGAACACTAAAATAATGATAAAAATTTGAATTCTAAAGGCCTACTATAGATGTCAAGATGAATCATTAGATAATATTATTCTCATCACTAAGTATAAAGGTTTCTTTATTCAAGGTTGAGGATTGTGATAGTAAAGTGACCATGAGGAGATCATAACATCATTAAAGTTATTTATAAGTGTATTGGATATGTCTGGATACTTTCTTGTAATAAAAAACCTCGATGAATTTGCAATCAAGTAAAGCTTAATAAAGGTTTCCATGCATATAATACTATAACGGGAGAACTGCGTTTAAATATTGATGACTTATTGAATCATTCGAAAGAGTGTTATGCATCATCACTAAAATATTGTTTGAATTATACTTTGATGATCTCTTATCATCATACGAGAAGATAAATTAGAATTATGAGGACTTGCATCATAATATTTTGATATACCAAAGGTTTGTGTCAAATACTTGCGTCTCAAATTTCCCACGAATTGACATTCTCCTCAAAAGATAATGAGGATTGCAGGTACATGGATATTGCAATAGAGGGAGAATAATTTAAAAAATGAATCAAATCCCATTACAAAAATATGTGTTCCAAAATCAAGATTTTAATATTTGAGCTTAAGAGGGAGAAGGTAGATAAGAAAATTTGAAATATTCCAATTTGTGACTAGAGATGAGAGAATAGAAGATTCTTCTAGTAAGAGGGAGGTCATGTTTTTCTCTAGTTTTCTGGACTTTTAAGAAGTATCATAACTTAACAATTAATTAAGGACTCATGTGGATCAACTATGATATGTTTTAATAAAGAAGGGGTAGGTAGAAAAGCTTACATTAGCTACAAAGGGAGACTGAAATTACGACAGTAGAATATGTCTCAGATTAAGAAGGAGTTGGCCACTAAATGTTATTTTCAATTGATAAAGCTTGATGAAATATTATTTGTAAAATTTTCATTATGATAAGTAGTTGATTGGTTGTTTAATGATCATGGAAATTATCTTGGGGTTGCTGGAATACACTGACACTGTTTGGGTTGAAAGTGTTTCTGATGGAAATAGTACATCTGAAGGATGTTGTTGATTGGGCTCAATAATGGTTTCTTGGATGAGAAGAAAACAATATTCCATAGCACTTAGTAATGGTGGGCATGAATATATGGTATCTTGTGTATTTTCTTGTGCAAAACTTTGGCTTCTGAAATTTATTTCCAAAATGTTTGAGCAGTTGTTGGAATCGACCATGATATTTTACGACTGTAAAATTTTCATGACAAGTCAAAACAAATTGGTATTAAGAAACATTACATTTTTTATATGGTACAGAAGGGAGTACTGAAACTCCAATATATGTCCACTTCTAAGCAAACAACTCACATTCTCACAAAGCCTCCATCTCGCGCGAACTTTGTATACTTTAGAGATAAGCTTGGACTAGTGGAGAACTCCTTTATCAGTGAGAGGGAGAATTATTGTGATATCAATAGGGGTATGGATAAAACTATTGGTGAAAATAGGATAATGACCTGGACTGTTGATGGATGGAAAATAGGGGTATGGCTCAGTTTTTTGGTGACAAGAGGAGCTTGACCCATACTGTTAATGGATGGATAATAGGGGTACGACTTCGAATATTGTTGAAAATAGGAGCATGACCTAGACTATTTAGGGATAAAAAATAGGTGTATGGCTCAGGCTATTGGTGAAAATAGGAGAATGACCTAGATTGTGAATGGATGAATGATTCAGATTTATGTGGGAATGGAATGAAATAAAAAAATTAACATAAGCAAAGAGATGCAACAAATATATACATTATTTCATTAATATCAAATAACAAAAATAAGCTTATAGACATAATGTAAATAAAATAGCTCTGGCAATGGTGGCTTATCTATGAGAAGAGATGTGGAAGCTACATGCCTCTGAACTATGTTACAATGAGGATCAAGGGCCTTTTTATTATTGAACAACATGGGAAAACCAAAAAACAACCAAAACCCTTACCCTAGGAGATGGAACGCAAATATTTTGTGGGCCTCGTTGGGGTTAGTTAGGCAACCAACTTCCCGGGGTCGTAGCTTGTTCATATTATCTCCGTTTAGCACATATGAAATATCGTGGGAAATATCTCTCCAACTAATATAGGGTTTTTTGCAGGCCCATACCTATGGAAATGGGCCTACTGCGGACCTCACAAAAATTCCATTAAGGGGGTAAAAACTTCTCCAGATGTTTAAGACCCAAAAAAGTGATAAAAATAGTAAATTTTGTTATAAACAAGGAAAATGGTGAAACAAACAAGAGGTCTATATGGAATAAGCGCGTGACCAACAATATACACCTGGATCGTTCCTCCCCCATTGGAAGCAATGGTCCCCATTGCATGTAAAACCTCCATGAGGTGAGGAAATGGTTGTTGAATCTGGTCCCTGGTGAACCACTTGCCCTAGTGAAGGAGTTGGTCTACTTTGACAACTCAATATAGTTGGTCCTCTACTGGCAGGTGTCCTTTATCTGTGTGTCCATGGTTCAATTAGTTGTGGAATGTTCCATGTAGTATGGGTTTAACTATGTTGGTGTGAGTTTTTCTCCAATGTCGAATCTCTCCATAACTGGTGGAAAGTAAGGTCGTAGGTGGTCGAAATTGAACATTCAGTGCATACCAAAGAATGGTGGAATATTGAGCTCAAAGGAATTGTCCCCTATAGCCTTGGTGATGGTATATGACCCATATCATAATGGGTGAAACTTACAATGGGGCCTAGCAAGTGTTACACAGAAATTTGTCACTGTCCCTACACTCCCCGTTCCTTGATCCTGGAGGACCCATACAGTGACCCTTGTGTACTTTCCAAGCATGGAATACATACCCCTGAACCACACTTTGTTTGCCAAATCATCTCCCTTTACAAATTTTATAGAAGATCCCTATAAAAACTTGGTTTTCAATTTTGGTGCTTTGTCTCAGTGTCTGACCCGCCCTAATAGCCGATATTTGCATTGATATCTGTGCCGATCGGCGCTCTGTCTTAATTTCAAACCCATGTCAATCCTTTGTAGGAAATTTTTTAGAATAGAAATGAAGCTTCCGTAACTAAAAGCTTCACGAAGAGGAGATATGGAAGTTTGTTTTAAAGATATGGCCAAGGAATTCCCCTTTGGGCTTCTTGTTCCCAAGAAATAGGAAATACTCCAAAGGATAAGCTCTTTTCCAATTATTTGAGGGCCCATGACCTCCTCCTCCATCGTTATATAAGGAGACCTCTTTCACCTCTACTGCCTTAGTTAGCATAGAGAGAAGAAACAATCATAGCTTCGGGAGAATAGAGCAGAGTGTGATTGTTTTTGTGTGTTAGGAACATAGTGAGATCTTGGACCTTTGTGTATGAGGGTGTTTCAAACATGCTTGGATACATCCCTCAGAAGGAGAGCCTCAACATCAAGGCTTGGTTGTAAAATCCCTTTGGATTTATCATAATAAAATGAAACTGATGTTTATCTTCCACTCTTTTTTACATTCATAATGAGATTTCTAGTATTCCTTGATCAGTTAGATAGATTGTAATTTTTTTATGTTTGTCATGATTTTACGTTTGTGGTGGTGTCTTGATTTTCTATAAAAGTAATCGAACATTGGTCGCAGCGTGTATCGAGCTTGAGAAGAGCAATGGATCAAGAAGATTTGAAGGAAGACAACAACATAGCATCAGAACGAGGTATGTCATCTTCTTTTCTCTGAATTTAATTGACAATCTAGGAAGTTAGATGTCAGTATGTTCCTATAGTTGCTAGACCCACTCTAGGAATAGAGGGATCACCTCTGTCCGCAGAGGGGATTTACTTGGACAAAAAATTGGTGACTCCACTAGGGAGTTTCCTTTGAGTTTTTCACTCTTTAAGGTCTTAGTCATTCGACGAGTTTAGTCGAACACCCATTTCCCTATTTTTTTCCTATGTTTTTCATCAACCACAATATTTTAGTTTTTGCTTGAAGTGGTGAGTCTAGTCTTGTTTAGGAGAAATTATTTGTTTTTTCTTTTTCAGAAATTGGCGCTTTTATTTGTCTAAAATTCGCACCTATTGCAGCTAGTTGTCAGTTATAAAGTCACGCCATCTAGCTGTTGGCACTAGTTTTATCCCCTAAATTCGTGCCAATTCCAGTGTGTGGGGAAAATTAAGGTTTTATCCCTAATTCTTTCACCAATGTGTCTTTCCCTTCCGGTATTTTTCTCTGTATGATTTACATGTACTCCCCTTCACTCCAGCTGGTTTGATCCGCTCACTAGCTTGGTTTTTGGTTTTTTTTTCCTTTCCGTTGGAGTGTGCATCATAATACCCTAGGTTTTTCTAGGATTGTGCATTGATTTCTTGGTTGCATGCTTCACGGGACATCACCCTGCTGATTGAGTTAGTCTCCTTGCTTGGTGAGCCATCTCTAGTTGATTTCCGTTTTATTTTATATTGATTGAGTGATAAAGTCTGAAGTGTCTCTCTAAGTTCATTTGGTCTGCTTGTTCACTTGAGCATATATTACCTTGCTCATTGTTCAGCTGAAAAATCTTCTTTATATGATTTCTTGATGTAAAAGCAAATGAATGCCTTATTTTTAGCCCATGATTTGGAAGTCCTCTTTGTGCTTGAACTCATTTTTCTTGTAGTATTTTGAGGATTTCATTACAAAGTGTGTGAAATTTGCATTTTTTTAGTTTTCGTCTCAAAGTCTGCTTTTCGTTAAAATGCATTAGATCAAGTTGCATTGAAAAGTCATGTTTGAGATTTATCATTTAACTTAGAGTACATTGTTTAATGGTTGAAAATTAAAGGTTGCATTGAGTGCATTCTCTTTCATTAAAAGTGTGCATTAAGTAGATTCTCATTTCATTGAAAAATGAATTGACTTCATTCTCATTCATTCAAAAGAAAAAGGAAATTGTGCATAGATTACAATTGCATAGAATTCAAAATGAGAATTTTGCATAGATTACATTGAATAATTCACATATTTGAATGTTTTAGATTAATTTTGGATAATGAAAGTCATATAGTTAGGAAAAATTTCGTTTACAGTATTATTTTTTGTTACATCATTTTTTAGACTCTTGCCTTAACTAGATAACATTCATCGAATTGAAATAGTTATTTTCTCATATAGCTGCATATAGGAGTTCTCCGATGACAGCGACAGGGCTTTGAAACTGAGACATAATTCAAGATCAACAATAAAATGAATTAAATCAATCTAAGGAAGCATTGAAACTTAATGCTCATACTTAGAGGTCTAGGCTAGTGACGTGTTTCAACGTCATTAAACCTTGCAGTTGTCGCTCGCCTTCCCTAGGATCGGAGGGTAATCCTCCGACTCATGTTGCCACAATTCCAGAAATTTATCCTCCTTCTCTCGTTCCTGGAGCCTAGTAGAATGGTATTTCCACTCCTATAACGCAGAGGGGTAATCCTCTTATTCTTATGGCACCCCCTCCATGTAGTTTGGTTGTTTCCTTTGATTGTATCCAATTTACAAGATACTGTCTTCCTTCTTACATGCCCTTTGAAATTACTGTGCAGGTTTGAAATACGGTGATACCGGGCACAATTATAGATGAAGGCACCTCAGTTAGTATTTTGTCCTCAACTACATGGCAAGCTTTGGGTTCTCCATCGCTTGTGCCTGTTACTCGGAATATGTTGGCTTTTAACAGAGGAACAAGTCAACCATCAGGGATCCTTCCAAAGTTTCCTATTACTCTGGGAGGGAAAACAGTCTATATAGACGTGATGGTTGTCCAAGTCCCCTTCGATTTTAATTTACTCCTCGGGCATGACTATGCTTATGCCATGGGCGTGCTTTCTCTTCCCTCTTTCGTGTGATTTGTTTTCCACATGAAAGTCGGATCGTGACCATTGATCAAATTTCATTCTTTGGTCCTGATGTGACATCTAGTCTACCGTCATCCCTTCCTGGTCCTTACCTGCCGGTGGTATCTTCCCTGCCATAGGTTCATTATGTGGCCACTTGTTCCTTACCCGTATCCAATGATAATACCGTGGTGTACTGTGTTTTGGGGGCATTGGATCCTGATTTCTAGAGTGTTGTTATCGCATCAGATGAGAAACTCTTGGAAGCCATGACTTCTTATTCCTCGTGATAAGCTCGACGGAGCAGAGTTCATTTTCTTGTGTCGAGCTCCTTAAAAAATGAAACAATATTTTAGGAAGCATAGTTCGTTTTCATGTGTCAAGCTCCTTAAAAAATGAAACAAGCTCGTCGGAGCAGAGTTTTTTTTCTTGTGTCAAGCTCAAAAAATGAAACAAGATCGTTGGAGCATAGTTCGTTTTCTTATGTCAAGCTACTTAAAAAATGAAACAAGGTCTACGGAGTATGGTTCAGTTTCTTGTGTCAAGCTCCTTAAAAAATGAAACAAGATTTTTGGAGCATAGTTCCATTTCTTGTGTCAAGTTCCTTAAAAAATGAAACAAGATGGTTGGAGCAGAGTTTCTTTTCTTGTGTCGAGCTCCTTGAAAAATGAAACAAGCTCTTCGGAGCAAAGTTTGTTTTCTTGTGTCAAGTTTCTTAAAATATGAAACAAGCTCTTCTGAGGATAGTTTGTTTGCTATGTCAACCTCGTTAAAAAATGAATTAGGTCGTGAGGATAGTTCTTTTACTGTGTCAACCTCGTTAAAAAATGAAACAAGTTCCCATCCAATTTGAGTCTTTGGTTAGATCTCGTAAAATCCAAGTCGATTCTTTCACTTAATCTCGTAATTGAACCTTTATTCAACTCCCCTGTTAGTAACCATTAGTATACTCGGGTGAATGGAATGAAGCTTGGGGGGCATATACCTCGAAATTGAGACACCATGATGGGAGCATGCAAACTTATTTCAAGCATAGTTTATTTCCTTTTCAAGCTTTTGTAAAAAAGAAACTGGTTTCAAGCATAGTTTATCTTTTTTTCGAGCTTGTGTAAAAATGAAACCAACTTCAAGTAGAGTTTCCTAATTTCAAGATTGTGTAAAAATGAAACCATTATTATTTTACCTCTCATGATTTCCATTTTGTCAGCCTATTTTTCCAGATGAGCCTTGGTTTTCTCATTCCATCGTTACCATCTACTTGACCAATCATACGTCTTCTCTTGATTGTTTTACCCATTCCTGTGGAACTGCTGCAATGAGTGGTATTTTTAGCCAACCTCATGACCTTTACTTGTTCTGAGAAGTTTCACCATCACCGGAACCAGTTTCTACCCTTAATACCACTCGTTCCTCCAAGTGGAGTCATCTTTCAGCTCTTTTCTAACTCTCGAAAATTGAAAAGATTGTTGAGACTCTTATTGTTTTGAACTCGTTAAAGGCTACGAAACGTCATCTGCCTAGTATACATTTACACCTTTTTCGAGCTAGGATGGATTATTTACGAAAAAGGAATACCTAGTCGAATATGGCTAAGAGGTTCTCCCAAATATTGTTTTCTACCTTTTTGGATCTGTGAGACTACCTACGAAAAGGGACCTGGTAGAGTTTTCCTTTTCACTTCTTTTCAAACATTGTAAACATGAAAATATGTGGAGTTCTTCGTTTGTAAGACTCGCTAAAACCTAAATGACATCGGAAATAGTCACCATGAAGTTACCGAGTTCCTACTTCCTAGGGCTCGTAAAATGTACTAGGATGGATTTGTCCGAAGGACAAACTTAAATGACAAGCATATGGTATCCCCTTCAAGCTTATTTCCAAAACAAATTAGGGTACTCACCAGAAATGGTGGGTGAAATAGAAGTTATTGGTCAGTTGTGTTGGTAGTATGTCACTCTTGAACATGACACTTACCTGTAGTTCATGTCATGTTGGGATATCTTCACTCTGTCACTCTGCCTCCATGGGTTTGGGAAATCCATTTACATCTCATTCGATTACCAATCTTGTCAACACGACCTCTGATCCTATTTTATTTAAATGCTGCCAAATTCCAGAGTCGTGTCGCCGATATGTTAAAGAGAAAATCCTTCTGTAGTTTTTACATTCCATGATCCTTTGTTTCAGTCCTGATTGACTCTCATATCAAACTATTTGTTTCATGTTGATGAAGTGGGATTCATTATGACCCTTCTTCGACAGATCACTTCATGTCGACTTCAGCTCATTATCCAGGAAGTCGTTCTTGAGAGTCCTATCTAGTACCTTAGAGCTTACATGCCTCAATGGAAAGTTCTTCGCATTCGATGACAGGTTCACATCATTGGCCTTCGATTGGGTGATTTCACGGGTGTTCGACTTTAGCTCACTGTTCACATTCTGTGGATTGTACTAGTAGTACCTTGAGAACAATTGGAATTATTGGTGGTATCTCTCGCGCTTGTTAACAACTTTCATCATTGACTGGTAATCAGGCAATTTTCCTGCATGTTCGACTTTGAATCATTTATTCGCATGCTTGAAATTGTACTTGATTGGGTCGTGACGGAGCGCAAGACCCTGGATTTTATTCTCTAGAGTCCAGGTTGCGAGGGGATATGATTTTTCCATGATTGGATACATGTTTCTTTCATATGGATGGCTGCGCCCATACCATGAGTCTATATGGGATTCTTCTTGATGGATAGTTGTGCCTATACCATGGATTCATTTATTTTCATAAGAAATTCCAGTTATGTATATGTATCTATGATTGATTTGCAGGTATCCCTATGGCCGTGTCTGTTTCCTTACACGTACTTGTAAAGTATTTAACCCCTCACTTATGTTCGGACTTCATAATTAGGGGGCATCTGTTACACAGCAATTTGTCACTGTCCCTCCACTCCCTGTTCCTTGATCCTAGAGGACCCATATGGTGACCCTTGTGTACTTTCCAAGCATGGAATAAATACCCCTGAACCACACTTTGTCTGCCAAATCATCTCCCTTTACAACTTTTCTGGAAGATCCCTATAAGAACCTAGTTTTCAAGGTCAGAGCTTTGTCTCAGTGTTTGACCCACACCGATAGCCGATATTTTCACTGAGACCTACGCTGATCGGCACTTTATCTTAATTCAGACCCACGTCAATCCACTATAGGAAATTTTTTAAAATAGAAACGAAGCTTCCGTGACTAGAAGCTTCGCGAGGCCGCAAGCTGGAAGTTGTTTTTAAAGATATGGCTGAGGAATTCTGCTTTGGGCTTCTTGTTCCCAGAAATAGGACCTACTGCAAAGGATAAGCTCTTTTCCCATTACTTGAGGGCCCATAACTTCCTCCTCCATTGTTATGTAAGGAGACCTCTTTCACCTCTACTGCCTTAGTTAGCATAGAGAGAAGAAGAAATCATAGAGCAGAGTGTGATTATTTTTGTTTGTTAGGAACATAGTGAGATCTTGGACCTTTGTGTATGAGGGTATTGGAAATGTGCTTGGATACGGACCTACCGAAGGAGAACCTCAACATCAAGGCTTGGTTGTAAAATGAAACTGATGTTTATCTTCCACCCTTGTTTACATTCATAATGAGATTTCTAACATTCCTTGATCAATTAGATAGATTGTAATTGTTTTATGTTTGTCATGATTTTATGTTTTTCGTGGTGTCATGATTATCTATACAGGTAATCGAACGTTGGTAGCAGCGTGTATCGATCTTGAGAAGAGAGACAGATCAAGAAGCTTCAACGGAATATGACAACATAGCATCGAAACGAGGTAGGTCATCTTCCTTGCTCTGAATTTCATTTACAATCTAGGAAGGTAGATGTTAGTATGTTCCTGTAGTTGCTATACCCACCCTAGGGCTAGAGGGATCATCTCTGTCCATAGAGTGGATTTACCTAGACAATAGCGAGGCACTCCTTTTGAAAATGTAGCCAAACTTTATCTCCCACCTAAAATTTGTGTGGCACCTAATTTTGATCATGTCACTACTTTTACTTAGCATTAGCTCTGCCCAATATGTCATGGATCTGTTTGTGGATGTGCTAAATGCACTCAATGAATATGTTCAACTTTTTGGCTTCGGATTGGACATGAGCCGAATATGCCTGAGTAGCTGCAAATGGTATGGCCACATCAATGCGACATAGTGGCTAGAATCCCAAGCCCACCTGAAAGGTGCTGTGTCCAGTTGAGCTATGGAGAGACCGATTATAGTTCTACTGGACATAGGGAAGGATTTCATCCCATCTATGTGGATGCTTCGAGTTGACATGCGCAGAATGTGTATGATTGTATTGTTCATGACTTGTGTTTGGCCATCAGTTTGGGGGTGGAAAGATATGGACTAGTGAGCTTTGTGTCCATCATTGACCAGAGACTTGACAAAAATGTACTCAGGAACCTGTTTTCCCAATATGAGATAATGGATTGTGGGGCCCAAAAGTGTACCCACACTCGCTCAAAGAAGACTTTAGTAGTGGCTTCTATTGTGATATTCTTCTTGCTTGGTGATAATCTTATACAATACATTGATGACGACAAAAAGGAAATTGTTTCCATACTTGGTAGAAGGAAGTCTCGGCATGTAATCCGTGGAGATGGATTCCCACAATCAACTAGGGTTAGGAAATGGAGTATATAGGCCTTGCTTCTTGATGGTGGGTTTGGAAATGGTGTAGGCAGTGTAGGATCTGATGTACTTTCCAACATCATGTTGAAGGTTCGGCCAATAGAAATAAATCTCCAGTACTACCACTATTTTTTGGACCCCAAAATGTCCAACGACCCGAATATAGTGAACTTCCAAAATCATTATGGAACACTCTTTTGAAGGACCACAGAGGTGTCCCAAGTGGCATAGCAGTGCATCCTAGAGGTGAAATTTTGGAACTTTCTTTACCTCCAGGAGTGTCTGGTATGTGTTTCCAAATTCTAGATTACTTTTGTAGAGATGCATCCAACCCCAAGTCTTGTTCCCACGAGAGTCAAGAAAAGTTTTTAACGCCACGATCGGCGGTCGGCTAAGGCATTTTGTAACATTATTAGTGTTGTCCTTCTTGTACTTGATGTTCAAGTGGAACTGATGTAGTTATGTGGACCATTTTTTATGGTGATCATTCTGCAACTTCCCTTGTGTCTGTATGAACTGTATGGGTCGGTGATCTGTGTGGATGACCGTTTCCTTCCCCAAAATGTAATGCTTCCATTGTCAGTAAGTTTGTAGAATGGAAAACATCTCGTTGTTATAGTTTAGATAATTTTGGACTATGTCTAAAAGTGTCACACTGTGATATGCCATTTTATACCCCTAGTGAGTAAGTATTGCCCTGATAGCATAGTCAAAGGCATCTGTATCAATTTCAAATGGTTGTTGCAAGTCTCAAAATGTTAGCACTGGTGCAGAGTAGAGGCGATGCTTCAACTTTATGAGTGCATTTTTTTGAGATTCAGACCAAAAAAAAAAATTTTGCTCCTCCATTGGTGACTTGAATCAAAGGCTAAGAGATATGAGAGAACCCCAACATGAACCTACGGTAGAAATTGGCAAGACCTAGAAAGTTGCAGAGCTCTATTAGAGTGGTTGGGTCTAGCCAATATTGAATGACCTGGATCTTTTCTAGGTCCACATGCAGCACCCACTCATCAATAATTAATCCTAGATATTGAACCTAGGTCATGCAAAAGGTGCATTTCTCCAAATTGGCACATAGCTTGTGCTGTTGTAGTATTTGGAGGACTTGTCGAATGTGGTGGAGGTGCTCTTCCGAAATCTAGATGAATATCATGATGTCATCCAAATACACTACCATGAATGAGTTGGTGAATTGTCACAAGATGTCTTCCATCAATCTCATGAAGGTTGCGGGATAATTCATCAACCCGAAAGGCATGACCAACCATTCAAAAAGGCCCTCCTTGGCTTTGAATGTAGTCTTCCACACATCAGAGGGTTCGATTAGTTCCTCGTGATACCCAAAATTAAAGTTAATATTGCTGAAATATTTTTCCCCCTTGAGTTGTTCCAAAGGTCATCAATCCATGGGATTAGATACCTATTCAGGATAGTGATTTTTTTCAGTGCTTGATAGTCAATACAGAGTCTCCAAGTCCCATCCTTCTTTTGCATCAACGTGATCAGGCTCCCACAGGTCAATGAACTTTGTCAGATGTGACCTTTCTGTAGCAGCTCTTGAATCTACCTCTTGATTTCGTCTTTCTACAGAAAATATTGTCGATAGATTGGTCAACTAGGTAGCGGCACACCTTGGGTCAGATCGATGGAGTGCTTGACCTGACAGTGCAGAGGCACCCCTGCAAGTTAGGTGAATATGTCCTTGTACTCCTCCATGACCTTGTCCATATATTGTTTCCATTTGGAGGAGCCCTATATATATGTCATCGCTGTAGTATTATTATTGCCCTTAAGGTGGATCATAAGGAAAAAATATTCTCGGTTCTAGAAATGAGCTTATTCCTTCACAGTGACCAATGAGATGGAAATAGGTGTTTCTACCTCTGGTATCATGTACCTTATTTCCCAAAGTAACAATAACAACGTGATGTCGAGACTCATACATAGCATGTCACTTCCACAAGTATGGTTGGCCTAATAATACATCATAAAATTCAAGACGAGAAATATAACATAATATCTCATCAGTGAAGGGCTTGACTTTATAGGGAAGGCAACATTGGCTATTGTTAGATTGTTTTATCCCTATCTGTTTTCTTGCAAACATACTAATTTTATTGAATACTTTTCTTGTTTGTGAAAGATCTTTTAGATTAGTGAAGCTAGGGTTTTCTCAAAATTTTAGTGTTTTGTGGCAATTGCTTCTTTTGTTGAATTCAAAACAAAAATAATTTATTTTTCAAGAACTGAAGTTGTTCATAAATACACTGTAGACATTATAGATTTATTGGAATTCATTAGTATAAATTAATTTCGAAGTTTTTATTTATTTCTCCATGTATCTTGAAATATCATGAGTGGTTGTTTGTAAAAGGACATTTTATGGTTATTTGACTTGCTAAGCGAACTAAAATTTTGATTTAATTTCTGAAATTGTTTCAAAGTGAAATTGGAATTTCGTGGAAAAGGATGTTATTGGAATTTAATTTTTTGAATTTTATCTGAAAATAAAAAATACCCTTACTCCCTTGTAACTAGGAATTCATTGAATGAAAAGGTTACAATTTCATATTTGACTACATTAGAGTTTTTGAGTGTGGTCAGAATATCATCAGTTTCACGTCCATCATCTACTTAGTAAACAACATCTTAATAACAAAACATTAGTAAAATTGATTAGAATTTTTAAATTTTGTGGCCTCTTTCCACATACATGGATGAGTTTTTAGGGCTTTGGAATAAGTAAGTGAGTTAACTTTCCAAAGCTATAAAGAAATAGTAGAATCTTGCAATAGGGAGTAAATACATTTATTGCATTTTTTCTTTGGGAAGATCCTCTTACAAGGGAGTCAAATACGAGATCATATCGGACTCGGTGAAGTGGTCATACCCACTTCATTGGTTATAGTAGATTGGTTTGCATGCATTACAATCTGCATTGAAAGGTAATTTGGAGTCACTTTGAGGTAAACCTCAGATTATCCATGTTAAGGAACTTTCAAGGGGATTTAGCTTTGTTACTCTTCCATTTCCTGTATGTCTGATCTACAACTATACCCCCTGGTTGAATTGTTCTACATGGTAACCTTAGTGACCATAACCTTAGGGCTATTTCCCGAGGTGACGACAGAGGGAAGGTCTCTATTGTACATGGAACAAGCATTGACTAGACTAACTTGGACCTTTTTAGAGGGTAATATTCACTCGAGATGGCATAATCTGAGCTACTAGCACCAAATCGTGTTCATTAAGTAGGTTTTCAGGGTAACTGGCTCCACCATCTCTATCTATATATACTTTTCACCTTCATTTCTGCAACGTTGGATTTCATCACCAACTAGTGATTTCGCTGTGAATTTTTTTTTGTGTCGTTTGACTCCTATATTGTTAGCATGTGTTAATTTTTTTTTTTACTTTTTAGATAATTTAGGTGTGATTTTTTTATATTGTTTGGATTCTTAATTAAAATTCATCATGGTTGACTTACCGAGACATTCACAGACAATGCAGGATGAACCCCTTGAGGATACTTTGTAATTTATTTTATGCCTTTCTTTTCAAGCACACCATTGGAAACAAATTAAAGTTGAAAGGTCAAAATCAACAGGATATGGGACTTCATATCAACCTGAAACATATATCATTGTATAATATGAAACTGAAGTGAATCAACCTCAGGAATTTGAAGCACATTTAGTGCAATCTGAACCAGTAGTTACTGAATTCATTAGACCGAAATTTGATATTGGATAAGTTTCAGATACACAAATAATTGAGCGAGAAATTTCCGAACCTAAGTCTGATATTTTAGAACCTAAGTCTCCTTCATATGTTATAGCCCCTACTCTTGCTCCACATTCACCCAAATTAAAATTTATTATTACTAATAGTCTACCTCTTATTATTATTAGCATCAAAGATATTACTGAAGACAAGGAAGAAAAAAATCCAAGTACTCCAGTTTTTACAAGTGAACAAATAGCTTCTCTAGACATTCTTTTTTCTTCCTTTCAACCGGATCCTTGGTATTTCACTCCTTTGAACAGTTTAGGTCAAGGTCTTCCATGTTACCACAATCCTTATTACTATGTGACCAGATTTAATATGTTAGGAATGATTTCTAGAAGTATGCCTACTGATACATCCATGTTTTCAATCTCTCCAATATCATTACTATATGTTGGTTCGTCAGTTCCTCTTGGATATCAGTCACATTCTGGGACTCTTTCAGGAGCTTCTCCGTCATCTCAAATTTCTACTATGTCAGCTGGTATATCAACTTCTACTTCCCAAAATTTGACATCATACTAGTATATTAATATGGTTTCCCGCAGTGTAGGTAATCCTCAGTTAACCCAACAGGTGGTTATAATCTGCCTAGGGGGAAATCACCTCCACCTCGAGGGAAACATTTTGTTTGATCATATCATATGGTTGGAGGAAAACCTTTAACTAGAAATTATCAAAACTATGGTCAGATACCTGAAGCTAGATTAGGTGAACACGTTGTGTCACAACACTTAGTTGGTACTCCTTATCAGGGATGAATATAATTTGGAGCCCTTTTTTTGTTCAACAACCTTTGCAAGTTTCTCCACAGGAACCAATTTACCAACCTATTGAGCCTACCAGATAACCTATTTTTCAAATACTCATCCAAGGCATTCTGATACAAGTTGAGCAGCCTATTTAGGGGATTCCTCAAGTAAATATGCAAACAACTATTCAACAAAAAAGTCAACAACCTAGTCTTTGTAGTCCACACAATCCTTTTGAATCTGTTTTAAAAATGTTTGTTAAAAAACCGAGTACACCTGAAACCCCCATCCTGGGAGTATCTCAAATTAATGTTTCAATCACCCCTCAAGTATTAGTGTAGCCAACTACTCAGGCTTTCCCTAAGACATTTTTCTATCAAGTTGGTCATATGATCCAATATATACCCCAAATACCTTTAGGACACCTTCGTATGGGAACTTTGAAAACACTATATCAAGGCCAACCTTTTCAGAGCCAGTTATTTCAAGGTCAACCTTTTCAAGGAAAACCTTATCAGAGTCATTTCTTTGAAGGAAAACCTTTACAAATCCAACCCTTTGAGGGGAAATACTAATTGGGGCAGGTGGTTCAAAATCTTCCTTTCCAAAATCAACCATACCCTCATTATACTTATCAAATTCTGTCTCAATCACAGTTTGGTATGGCCCACCCTAGTTCTCATTGAGGAATGTAAATCCCAGCCGCATAGGCTGTCCCAGGATATCCTGAATCTCCTCTTCTACATACTATACTTATCCCGTAGGGTAATAAATTTTCACAATAGGATCCCAACCGACAGTTACTGTTCATTGCAACTTTAGATTTACTGGATTTTTCTTGGCTAACGAATGTTCCTTTTTACTATTTCCCTTTTTGGCAAGAAATTCCTACTAAGTTTCCCATTAACATTCCGAAACTTGAAGCAAAATCAAGGGAAGACATATCAACCCATGTCATGACATACCATATTTGGTGTGCGTGGAATTCACTGATCGGAGATTCCAATAGATTGTGAATTTTCCAGCGAACTTTAATGAGTTCAATAGAAAAATGGTACATTTAGTTACCGTGAGCCTCTTTTCGTAACTTCAATGCCTTAGCTGCTACTTTCTTGACACATTTTCAGTTACTGATATGTTATCATACCGGTACCTAACTTTTGACTTCTTTGAAACAATCCTTATTTACTCACATTTCCAATCATATACATGAATGGAGACTTAGAAGTCATTTACTTAAGTTTTTTATTCCAGATCATATTTTGGCTAAATGGTTAAAAAAATAATTGCTTCCAGTCATTAAAATAATTAATTATTATTAATGGGAGCCTAAGTCTCAACTTAGGGAATTAAAATAATTAAAGTATATTAATAGAAATCAGTGTGAATCTTCTAGAAAAAGATGAATATTAAGTAAAGTTAATCTTAGCCCTTGGTTATGTTTTAATACGGGTAGTTTATATTCAACAACAAGGTTATAAGATAAGGCTTCATGGGCATTTGGAAATCACATCGAGAGAGAGTCTAAAGATTGATTTCTCAACTGAGAAGCGTAGAGTAGCTAGAGATATCATCGAGTTGATTCTTGCAGTGAGGGGCAAAGATAGTTTTGATTGGATATTTTTCCTGAGTTAGCAATAAATTGTAGAGAAGGCATAGATAGGATGCATAAGAGGCATCGTAAGGGCTACCCTAGGTAGCACCATGCCACATAGAGGCAGCGTTAAAGCATTGAGGAGATCAACAATTTTGCTGAGGGTGAGATCCATTTTAGTGCCAGCAGTTAGGGTATGAGATAGGAGGGATAGAGATTGAAGCATCCAACCAACAGAAATATAAGTCGAAGGAAGTGATGTAGGTTCCATCCACTATGATGCAGATCAGTGCAGAGGAAGCATGGGGCTTGTCAGTTTGGAGTTGGATCAAGTTTGGTTCTTTAGTGATAGTGTGAGGACATATTATCACTAACTCTTTGTCAGTTATTTTATCTGTATGGATGGCTAGTAAGGCATCCTAGATTGTATTTATAAATATCTCTTAATAATACAAACCCTTAGTTGTTGTATAATTTTTCCTGTAGTGGGTTTTTCTGGGGAAATTTGTCCAAAAATAACGGTGTCGTATGTGTTTTTGATTTCCTTCTTGCTCAGTTCTTGTTTTAGCATTTTCTTTATGTAGTGAAGGTTTCAATGTGATTTATTTAGTGTTTTTCATAGAAAAACTACAAATAAATTGTTAAGTAATGAATAACAATTAGGTGAATATTTTTCAATTGCTGCAATAGGATTCCAGTTGAGGAATTTTCACACTAATGGAAAGAAAAAATTGAAAGGAGGTAAAAATAAATGAAAGGATAAAGCAAAACAAAATTCTTCTTCAAAAGAGAAATAAGAAAAAACCAAACCGTTTGACCAAAAGAAAAATCATTTTTATCCTTGTTTAATCTGTGATGAATATCATTACACGAAGGAGTGTCATCATTGCACTGAGGTTACTAAATTCCTTAAGGTTTCACCCACCCATGTTGTTTTGAAAGTTCCATTTCCTTCTCAATACATTAATATGATTTCACACAACCCTTCCTCTTCATCCACATTAGTGGATATCATGATGATGCCCTCAAAAGTTATGGTGGCCAAAAGATCTAAGGATTACGGATCTAAGGGTTCTGTTGTAAATGGAAATGATACTGGTTCACCCATTCAATCTTCCATATCAATTCCTCCTCCTTCTGAACCATTACAGATTGAAAAATATAATTATGACATGGTGATTCGACAACCTTCAAAAGGTTTTCTTCGAAAGTCAGCTTTTAATCCTCATGTGCAAGCTACTCATATTTACAACATTGTTGAATATCTAGCTATGTCACCTTCAGTGATGTCGGCCCTTGAAGTGTTGCAGACTTGTCCAGCAAAAAGGAAATTGGTATTTTCAGCAATAGGATCTATTGATCCCCAATATTCTAATGTCATTGTATTTTATCTTGAGAGTTATGTACCTAGACCTCCACATCAACTGAAATTTCAAATACCAATTTTTGTCAAAACTAAATGAGTTTTTCGCATAGTAATTGACGAAGGAGCTTCTACATGTATCAAGTCTTTTTCTTGTTAGAAAGCCTTCGGTTCTCAAACTATCAATCAATCTCCCACAACTTTGAAAGCCTTTGATGAAAGAAGTTTTCATCCATATGGAATTCTAAATGATCTACCTATAGAGTTAGAAGGTAAAACGGTTGCAATTGAAGTTGAAGTTATGGATGCTCAACTTGGTTATAACCTTTTACTAGTACGAAGTTGGTCCTATGCCATGTCAACAATGGTCTCGTTATTTTTTCGTATGATAATGTTTCCCCAAAAGGAAAAATCATGAAAGTTTACCAATTGCCTTAATACATTTCAGTCCCTAATTCTACAGGTACCATACCCTTTGTTGGAAAAATAGTTACTCCATATGAAAATTTTGGGGTGGGTTTACTTAAGGATTTATCTCTCATGGGAAATTTTTTACTACCTCCATCCAATTTCCTCATAATATTTCCAAATTTAATATGATTATATCAAGCACAATGAAATATTCTTATCCTTGGATTGTGCCTTCAGAGTATGAATTGACCTTGTATGGCATTAAGATGCCTTTAAGCCCATTTGAATAAGCTTATTAGGAAGTTCAATCATTTTCTAGCCCACCATCATCTGAAACTAATCAAGTGAATTTTATGATTTACATGATTATACTCATTTTTTATGGTTAGTACCAATATCATTCCTTGATCCCTTCAATAACGAGTTTCCAATGGAGGAAATTATCATGGAAATCATGAATTTTGACAATATGACATGGGATGTTTATCATCATCGTTCATCCTTTCTGCCTAAACTTGATAAAATTGAGAATGATCTTTCATCTATATTTTCATCTGAGATTATGGATAGTCCTTAATGTCCTATGTCAATCCTTCATTCAGATTATGAAATCAATCTACGAAACATATCTACAATTGTACCCATCAACATCTTAGTTAAACCTAGAATTAATGAGAACATTCACATAGGTGTTTCATGCTCCCTTGATGAAATTAAGATGTATAAAGCCCTATTTCAAGAATTCTGAGAAATTTTTTACTGGTATTATGAGGAAATGTCGGGAATTGACCCTAGCATTGTAGCTCACGAAATAAAGACTTACCCGGATGCCAAACCGGTTAGACATAGATTACATCGAGTGCATCCGTGAAAATATTTTGTTATAAAAAATAAAGTTGAAAAATTAATTAGAGAAGGTTTCATCTATCTTGTTATGTTGGATAATTAGGTGTCAAATATTGTTCCTGTTACAAGTAAGGGACCATTAGAGTATGTGTTAACTAAAGCTATATCAACAAATCTTTTCCAAAGGACAATTATCCTACTCCATATATCGATCAAATTGTTGATGATTGTGCCAAAAATTAGATTTTCTCTTTTATGGATAGATTTTCTGGATACAATAAAATAAACATATTCCTTTCCATTAGCATAAAACTACATTCATTTATCCATGGGGAACCTTTTATTATTGGAAACTCCCAATTGGATTGAAGAATGCTGGTGCAACTTTTGAAAGGGTAATGTCTTACGCATTTGACGATATCAAAAATATTGTCTAGCCTACATGGATGACTTACCAATTCACTCATTGAGACAAAAAAATCCTTACAAATGTGTTTTTTGTGTCCAATCTAGTCAATTTTTGGGATTTTTCATTTCAAAGGAGGAATTCATGTCGGTCCACTCAAGGTAGAGGTTATTGTCAATTTTCCTCCTCCTTCCAATTTCCACCAACTCCAAAGTTTGCAATGGAAAGTGAGTGTTTTACGTAGATTCATACTTAACTATGCCGAGCTAACTAAAGGTTTTACTTGACTATTGAAGAAAGGCATCCCATTTATCTGGGATGAGCTTTCTCAAAAATATTTTGATGCATTGAAAAATGCGTTGACCCATACACCTTTGTTACATCTGCTTGATTATAATCGAGAATATTTTTTGTATTTATTTGCATCTGATGCCCCCATTGGCATGGTTTTAGTTCAGGAAGACGAATGTAACAATGAATATGTGATCTATTATTTGAGTAGGAATCTCACAAAACTTGAAATAATATATGCACATGTGGAGAAATTGGCCTTGGAACTCATTCAATTTGTCCAACATTTCCATCACTATATACTCTTACACAAAAAAACCATGATCTATGATTGCAACCCTATGTTTTACATTCTCACCAGAAATTTCCTAAAGGGGAAATACTCTAAATGGATGGTTATCTTGTAACAGTTCGATTTAGAATTTGAAAAAATATAAATCTAAGAAAGCCTTGGTATTTTTTGAGTTATTGTGTGACTTTCCCTATGCAGAGATAGAAATCGTGGTAGAGGATAATCTTCCAGATGAATCCCTATTTCTTATTAGTACTTTAGATCCCTGGTATAGAGATATCATTATATATATTCAAGCTCAAAATTTTTGGCTTGAATTGTCTTGAAATGATTGTCATCGAATCTAGTACCAATCCCAACAATATATTATTGTTGGTGATGAAATTTATCATCGTGGTGCTGATTCCATATTTCGACATTGTTTTACACATGAGGAATCCAAGAAACCATTAAATAACTGCCATTATGGAGCTTGTGGTGTTCATATGTCATTTTTTTCCACTGTCCAAAAGATATTACGCGCTACCTATTTCTGGCCCTCGATGTTTAAATATCAAATAACCCAAGTTAAGAAATACCATAATTGCCAGGTTTACCATCACAATATGTGTGTGCCTCTAGCTCTTCTTCACCCAACCGTAGTTGTCAATCTATTTTCTAAATGCGGCATTGATTTTGTTACATGTAACCCTGACTCGGTGGAGGGGCATGGGTAATTATTCTAACAATATATTATTTTACAAAATGAGCCAAGGAAATTCCTACATATAAGAATTATGGAAAAAATGCAGCCATTTTCATATTCAACCATGTAATTTCTAAGTTCAATATACCACAAGCTATTTTTACCGACCATTGTAGCCACTTTCAATACTTTATGATGAGCAAGCTTTCTTCAAAGCTAGGCTTGCACCATGATAACTCTACCCCTTATTATCCGCAAGCGAATGACCAAGTAGAAGATGATACTAAGGTTTTGACCACTATTATGAAATGGATAGTTAGAATTCATAAAAGAAACTAGCATACTATGTTTTTTCAGCCTTGTGGGCATACCATACCTCTGCGAAAACATCGACTGGCTTTACTCCCGTCCAACTTGTTTATGGTTTGGAGGTAGTTTTTTCGATTGAATGTGAAATTCCATCATTGAAACTGCCCATTTAGTTGCTACCAAATACCTCTATGGGAAAAGAGAGTTTTTGTACTTAGCACAACTAGAAGAGACTCATTGTGATGTTGCACTCGCTAGTGAGGCCCATAAGAAATGTTTGAAGGATGAGTTTTACCAAAACATAAATCCTCGTTCATATTCAGAAGGTAAAGTAGTCTTGGTCTGTGATCAAGCGCATGATAATCTAGGCACTACTAAATTAAAACCCATGTGGCATGGTCCTTACATTATGAAACATGTACTAGCCAAATAGCCCTATGAACTAGTTGATTATGACAATGTTTCTTTCGGAGAACCTAGGAATGGTCTCTACTTAGAGAAATATTATGTGTGATTCATATCGTGAAGATTTTTCTACATTACTTGTATCATATTTTATGAGTGTGTGCATTAGGCTTTGCATTTTTTATGATTTCTTTCTAGTTCTCTTGCTTATCTTGTGTTATGCTTGATTTGTATATGTGAACGTTCCCTCAGACTTACATGGTCTTTGTTGATGGCGCTAGTCATAGTACTCAAAATATCATTTCTACGGCTTGGGATATTTACTCGCCCAATCATGAGTTAGTTTCTATTCATGGGGTATGCCTTGGTTGAACAACGAATAACATAGCAGATTATAGTGCAGCAATTGAACTATTATCTGATTCTATTTCTTTTGGCATTCATCATTTGATCGTTAGGTTAGATTCACAGTTCATAGTATTACATTTAAACAATGTCTATGAAGTAATAAGTTCAACAATACTAATAATTTTTTTACGGGTTTGTCTCTTGGAAATACAATTGGTTTACATTGACTATCAACATATTCTGAGAAAATTAAACACATTAATTGATGCATTGGAAAACCATGTGTTATAGACAATTTCAACATTTATAAACAAAAATAATATCCATCCACATATTGAACCAAGATAAACTGAAATGACAAGTAGTAATGTCCATTAAGAAATATAGTCTGTAAAACGTGTGTTACAAAAAAAATCATCTAAAGACATGAGGCCCCACGACCTTTATTTTCCAAACATGTTGATACCAAAAATTAAAATATAGCCCTAAAATTATATCAACTATCCATGATGGTGATCCTGATACAATACTATAGAATGTGCTATGTCTCGTAGTAGGCGTCTAATCGGCCCTGGAACTCCTACTACGTGCCTCTGTTACCGCAAAGGAAAATCATGAAGTCAAATCTCTGGAATATCTAGACCCAACATAACCTTGTTATGCTCTAACTCAATCAAGGCCTCTATTACATCGGGGTTAGGCACTCCAACAACGAATGATTGACCCCCCCGCCTGTCAAAATTCCATAGTCCCACTGGTATAGCTGGGCCAATATCTACATGACCAACTTGGATAATTATCTTTGAATGTAAAAAATAAATAAAAAATTAGAAAACATAAAAATCATCAAAATGATAAATTTTTACCTAGTTCAACCCACTTCATCCCTGTTGGGAGTAGGATATCTACTTCACCTTTGTAATTAATCCCTGCATATGGAAAGTCTTCGATCATAATGATCTTTTGTTCCAACCATCTGAATAACTCAAGACTATATTTGACCACCGGGTCATCGCCTCCATGATGAGCCATCAACGATACCCACAATAGCATGTGAAGATCCCTAGGTCATCCTATCTCTTCCAAAACCTGTTATGGGGCAAGGAGGGGAATATTCTCTAGAGAAAATGAAATCAATATAGCACCACATCAAAAGTTCTCTATTTTCTCTGTTTTTCTCTAGTCAGTTTCCCTTTCATATTCACAATTTCCCCTTCACACCAGTTGAAAATGGTGGGCTGTGAGCACTCTACAACAATCTACATCCGAGCCTTTATAGATAAGTGAAGCACTACACTTCAACATAAACTGGTAATTTTAAAGGCGATGGTTCTCAAGGGGAGTTGTTGGATGGCTTTGATGTTAATTCTACCATACTTGAGTTTAGCCCCGTCAACACAATATCACCTCAAATAACTAGTAGTAGTCTCTCCACCTAGTATGTGGCCATAAAAGGATATATTTGTTCCTTTGCGAGAGAGTGCAACCAAGAAATAAATATCATCAACATCTATGGTGAGACATCGATCTCCTATCACGAAACATTGATCTTGGACATCCCATACGCTCACCTTTCATGTCATGGGATCTAGTTGGGCTTTCATCCCCAGAATTATCAAATATTTGTATAGGCCATAGTCTCTTAGGGCCTACAATGTTTTGGGTCGTTTAAAGCTTTAACATATTGGTTTTCATGCTCTCTCTATCTCCACTCCATTATGAATGATCAAAAATCTTGAAAATAGCAATTGTGGAAGGTTAGAAAACAATGAGAATAATTTTGAAAATTTTGGAGGCATAATTCCTACTTTTTACAAAACCCTCAGTACTTGTGCGAACGTTTTTTATGAATAGAGAGCATTTGTGTGATTTTTTAGGAGAAAAATTGCACAAGTCATAGAATTATCTGTATAAAAAATAGTTGGTGTGTGTAGTCTCGATGAAGGGAAATCACGCACATCTGAAGGTGTAATTTAAAAATAAAATTACCCCAAAAAAACAAATACATGACTAAAATAAAAAATTAATTCAATGGAAATTAAGATAATGAATATTTCTTTTACCTGGAGAAGTCGGTGCTCAATTTTGCTCTGAATCAACTCCTAAAGTTTGTGGTAAAAATCCTTCTGTTTTTATCTCAATTGGTTAAAAACCCAAAAAGTAAAAATAAAACTACTTTTTGAACTTTTATAAGTTTTTGGGCGATTAAAATATTAATTTTTCTCCCTTTTTCTTTTAAATTCAAATTTTTTAGGTTTTTTTCCATAGTTTTTTAGCATATATGATAATTTATTGGGTTTAATGTGCAGAAAACAAGTTATAACATAAAAATGAATCGTTTTGATGTTGAGCTAACTTTTATCACTTTTTCGGGCTCTCGAAAAAAAGAAACCCTGGAGTTCTATTTTAATCTCTTTTCAGACTTGTTTGTGTCAGGGTATGAAAAAAATTCACCTCGTTTTCCACATAAATTATCAACCCAAGGGCATTAGTTATTTCAATACTAACGGAAAAATATATGCAAACACAAGCACATGACCTGCTATAGATCATAGGGTTAAATCCATAACACACAAACTACTGTAACAACAATTAAATAAACTAAAGAATTGAAAGACATTCACAAAAATTAAAGATTAACTGTAACAACAGTAATAAAATCACACTAAATCATAAAAACAATGTAAGAAAGGAAAACACAGCACCTGATCAGAAGAGTGGGCCAAACTCTCTGATCAGGGCTGCGGTAAACTCACGAATTACAGAAGAAATAACAAGATGTTGCACATTCGATTAATGAAAAAATAGATTTGTTACAAGATCTGTATGAAAAATGGCTTAACCCTGATTCATAGCCCGCAGGCCTTTTTATACAAATTTTCTGGAATCCCCGATTCCCCTTAGCAACTCCATAATCACAAAAATACATTTTGTTACAATGACAACCTAGTTGCCTAGAAGGAAACCATAAAAAGGCCTGAAATGGAGTTGGTACAAACAAAGCCTGTTGCGTTGTAACAACAAGTGAGGAAATCACTGGAGATGGGCTATTCCTCGACTTACGGCTGTAACGCTCCTGTTTTGGCCAAAACTGTAGAAATATCGGAGTTAATATGTAAAAAGGTAAAACCTCCATGACAATTACTTCATTAATCAAATATCCCGTGAAAGATAAGGAAAAGGGTTTTACCTCATGCGTTTAAGAGTAATAATGGTACAAAGAGATAGCAAGATAGGGTAAAATGGAAGAAGAAAGTATACAAATCCGGTACCCAACATCTCCCCCCAACTGGTATATTTGCATGTCCTCATGCAGCTCTTCGTCTCCTCAGATCAGGATTGGACTGACTGTGATCAGCATGAAGCTGTGTGAGGTCATACTCTTTAGCCATTTCTGTCCTTGGTGGCTTATATCCCTCTTTCAAAACAACATCCTTCCACCAGTCTGGATCAACGTTGTATGCAGGAGTATACCGCTCGGCTGGCAACCAGAGAAGGGGAAATTGAAACCACAATCCCATCCATATGACCCTACAAGTATGAACGCGTGCCACGAAACGTGGAATTCTTTCTAAAGCCCGTGAAAAGTTAAGTGGCCCAATGGTTCTCATTCTCTGACGACTGAAGATGAAAACATCCACCTTTTTTGACAACTGTCTAGCGCTTCCTTACGGAACATCGTAATTTGGACGACACATATGTCAACACACCATTTACGGGTTGCCAACATGTGTTCTCTACAACCCTCAATCTGTAAAAAAATATATAATGCTTGTTATAAATATTTGAGGATTTCCATGCTCTTTCCTCATCATTAATGGCCTTCCAACTTGGTTTTCTTCAAATGTATCCCAGGCCTTTCTCCACTTAATTTGATTGACGGTATAAGAGGTGAAATCTCTTAAATGGATGTCCCCCAAAAATGGAACGGGGTTAAAGGAATGATCATGCCTTAAGAAATACCCATGCATGTAGAGCTCGCACTTTAAGTTTTGTCCTATGATATCGTGAATTTTTAAAATACAGATAAATTGAATGGGGTCCTCAATTTTGTACCAAATCTCCTTATATATACTTTCAAGACAAAAGAAAGAAATTGCTCGTGAAGAAACAAGGCATAGCTATGTGTAGGAGGTCTGCAAGCCATTACCTATTGTGCCAGGGAGAACATCTTCTCCTTATCTGTTTGCAGCAGCTTCACTTGTTCTTCCAGTTCTTCTATTTTGGCCTTCTGTTTAGCTTGCTTCAGCCTCGCCTTATATAATTGATCCATGTACCCTGTGACGACTTTGGAAGCTTGTTCCCGAACTCGAGTTGTTTCCTTCTTATGGTCACTCGTAGCAGACTGCCACTTCTGGATCTCAGCGGCCAATACAAATTTCTGACCTTCAAACAATTATTTGATTGGGTCGGTCTGGGTGGTTGTAGAGAAGACCTCAAATTTCAGCATTATTTCCCTCCATTTGTAGATTTTTACCTTCTTTTTCAGCCGGGAAACTTGCCTTTTCAAATCCCAAACCTCCCTTTTTAGTCTCATGGTTTCACTGAACTACAGCTGATACCTCTTTTTGAGAGGTAACCTTCTTTTCTCACATTGTTCAATCCATTCTCTTTTAACAATAAATTTAGTCTCTGGGCCTATGACAGACTCAGGAGGTGGCGGAATACTGCTGGCATTCTCAGTGGATTCTCTCGTTACGCCTTTCTAGCTGGGCTCCCTCTCTTCAGGGGCTTCTTTCTCTATATTCCCTTCGGGGACTCCTGTTGTTTGGTCAACATTTTCAATGACCACTCTGTGTTCGGGTGTCTCCACAGGAATTCTATCTTCTTCGCGAGCCTCTAAGTGCTCCAACAAAGGTAGAGTAGTGACTGGTCCAATCTTGGCTGTGTCAACAAATTTGAGAACTGGTGGGACAACTACTTCCTCTATTAATCATTTGGGTGAGAGGAATCCCCTTGCCCCTCTAGGCATCATGGATTGGAACGAAGAGTGGGGGAAAGAATCTTCATCCTCATTTCTGGCTTGAACCAAAACTTGGTGCATTATTACCTGAACCGGGGTCGATGTTGGTTCTTGTGGAAGAACATTGATTCCGCAACTTGTCTTCCTTCTGTAATCTCGCTCTTTGTTCACCATTTCTTCTTCTAGGGTTGATACTGGTTCTTGTGGAGAAGTATTGACCTTGTGGTTTATTCCTTCTCTACCTTCCTATTCTTCATGAACTACCTATTTTTCCACAATCCGTATCTATTCCTAAGGAAAAACGTCGATTCCGCAGGTTGACTCCTCCTGTTCTAGCCGCATTGGGGGTGATTATTATGTACCACCCCCATTTGTATCAATATCTATATTTTCATGGGAAGGTGATGTTGTTTCTTGAAAAATAGCATCACTTGCCAATCCTCTGTCCACAGTTTCACTCCCTTGTTCTTCATTGACAAAAGTCGACGAATGTATGATAGTCCCGACTTCCTGCATGATGTCCATAATCTCTTCATCTGTAGGCTCTTCAAGCGAGGCTAGTTCTTGTGTGGCAGCCTCGGCTATGTCACCAATTACCTTTTCCATTCTCATTTCTTCAGGTTCTTCCTGATCGACCATCATGTCCACTTCTTTGGGTTCCTCCTGTTTAACTTCCATTTCCACTTCCTCGGCTTCCTCTTGATCAATTCCTTTCAAATGTTCTGCTTCTTCCAAACCAGCCGGAGAAACGGGTTCCTCTTCTCTAGTTGCAATAATGGTTGCTACCTCTTCTTCTGAGGACCCACAAATTTCCACCCAGGAGACCTGAAGCCTATTTATTGCATGCACGACCAATAATCGCACCAATCCATGGTTGGAAAGAACTTCCAGAATTCAGTGCGAACGCCGAGCGACCTATGCCATGTGCTGCAGTTGTTTCAATAGGAAGAAGGGCATGTTTAAGGCATGCACCTGAGCCTATGGAAATCGAAGGTATGTTAAAATTTTAATATGGTACTTAAACAGAGTTGTGGCTCTACCTTCTCAGGTTATATATTTTATTACAAAACGTTAAACTTCGTTCCAAGGATACGACACTGTCCTATGTTCATATCCTTTGCCCATTGGAACGACACGTTCCCATACATGCAAGAACAATTCAGGAAATTCTGGGAGAGAAATTCTCGACGCAAACCATTGCTGCGTCTATTGTCTCAGCCCGCTAACCTCTGCAATTACCTCTTCTGTGATAGGAACTTCCAAACCTCTAACCTACGAATATTTCTTCTCTAAATTGAGTGTGAACTCCATTGTGATTCCTCCATCAAACCCATGCAATTTGTTAAAGTAGGTATCCCACCCTGGATCGACAAAGATTTGACATACCTCTAGATTGCTGTGGACTGAAGCTGCTTTTTCAGGTTCATGTCGCACAGCCAGCTTGCCCATATTGTGGAGACTTGTAGTAGCACTTCTTGTAACAGCAGATCATTGGGCAAGGTGGTGGATACCAAATTTGGAGAAACAACATGGTGAAAATGGAAAGTGGTAATGGTAAGTACAAACGGTAATTTTTGGAGACCGAGAAAAATCATAAAATAATATGGTAAGTGTGGTGAATAAAAGTAATAATTATTTCGTATGGAGTGGAAAAGACATATTACATATCCCAATACATATTAAATTATTAAATCGAATGTTGATGGGGATCGTAAGGTGTACCTATGCATGGACTATCATAATGATTTATGAGGTAATTATTACGTCGTCCTTGACTATGACGACACCCCCCCAACTTAAATTTTTTCCACCCACAGCATTAAGATCTTCACATGGGATATTTAATTTAATCGGTAAAAGTCACGTGGAGGCATACTTGACGGCCTACCTAGACGATGTGAAGGTTGGTAGGATGACGACACAATAATGATGTGGATTGGAGTAACAACAGTACGAGTAAAAACATCTGGAATAACATCATCTGGTGTAACAGCATCGAGTAGCAGCATCGGAGTAACAACATTTGGTGTAATAGCATCGAGTAGCAACATTGGAGTAACAGCATCTGGTGTAACAGCATCCGATGTAACAACATCAAGTAGCAGCATCGAAGTAACAACATCCGATGTAACAACATTTGGAGTAACACCAGTGAGAGTAGCAGCATCCGGAGTAACAACAATACGAGTAATAGCATTCGGTGTAACAACATCTGGAGTGACAACAGTGCAAGTAACAACATTAGGTGTAGCAGCATCTAGATTAACAATACTGCGAGTAGCAGCATCTGATGTAGCAGCATCAATCAAGGAGTAACAACACCATTTGTAACAGTGACCGAGTAATAGCACCATGAGTAGCAGCAGCCGAGTAACAACATCATGTGTAGCAGCAACTAATTAACAACACCATGTGTAGCAACAACCAAGTAACAACACCATGAGTAGCAGCGACCGAGTAACAACACCATGAGTAGCAGCAACTGAGTAACAACACCATGTGTAGCAGCAACCGAGTAACAACACCATGTGTAGTAGCAGTCAAGTAACAACACCATGAGTAGAAGCAACTGAGTAACAACACCATGAGTAGCAGCAACTGAGTAACATCACCATGTGTAACAACAACTGATACTCTGGAAAAAAATTCTTTCATTTTTACTCCTTAGTAGCAACTCCTGCAAAAAGACAACAAAATAAAACATAATTCTTTATTCTTTATTCTTTATATATATATATATATTATAACAAGGATGCAGAGGGAGAGTTCTCTGCACTGATGACCTTCAAATGAGATTTCTCAAAGAGGTGTTTGATAAAGGCATCCTTAGAGATTAGGCGGTGGTACAATCTCAGGTGATGTCCATTGACTATAAATGAAGTACGTGTGTTATCAATTGTGAATAGCCTAACTAATCCATTATCAAATACATCGTCCACCTCATAAGGTCCCATCCAATGAGTGCAAAGCTTTCCTTTAAAATACGTAAAGCAGGAGTCATAAAGTAGTGCCCAATCTCCAATTTGAAACACCTTATTTTTAATAAACTTATCATGCCATTTCATTTCAAATTCTATTGGAAACAACGAGGATTTCCCATAAACCAAGTCAAATGGTGAAAACTCGGTTGTATTTCGCCATGTTGTTCTGCATGCCCAGAGAGCTTTAGGCAGCTTTTGAGCCCAATTCCGATGATGATAAGCCACAATTTTTGTCAAGATGTTTTCCAATGTCTTATTTGTGCTTTCCACTTGTGCATTCGCCTAGGGGTGGTATGGAGATGTTACTCTATGCTTGACCCCATATTTCTGCATGAGCTTTGCTATCATGTGTGATGTGAATTGTGCTCCTCCATCTGAAACAATCTCTCTTCGAGTACCGTAACAAGAAAAAATTTCTTCAAATAGAAAATCTAAGACCACCTCCTCTGTTGCTTTTGCAACATCTTTAGCTTCCGCCCACTTAGTCACATAATCGGTACAGACAAAGATGAGGACTTTTTGCTCGGAGGGTGGGTTAAAGGGTCCAACGAAGTCAATAGCCCATTTCTCAAAAGGCTTGAGGACTACCTGTGCCTGCAAAGGAATTTCATCAACTCGACTAGGCTGTCCCATACATTGGCAACTATCGCACCTCCTAACATAATTTTGTGCATCACGGAAGATAGAAGGCCAGTCCTATCCCATTTGTAGCACCTTATGGCATATTATTTTGTCTACAAAATTCCCTCCACAAGGGCCATCATGAGAAACTTTCAATATCTCATAAATATCATCCTCAGACACACAGTGCCAGATTTTCTTATCCGCTCCTGTGTGAAAAAGGTATCCTGCCATCCAAAAATATCGGGCACTATGATGAATAATTTTCTGTTGTTCCCTGTATGACAAATGAGGAGGAACTTTCCTTGTATCAATATAGTTAGCAATATTTGCATACCACAGAGGTTTAGTAGAAATTTCAAAAAGATGTTCATCGGGAAAACTATCTTCTACATGTGTGCATTCATCATTGTTATCCATTCTAGATAGAAAATTAGCTACTACATTATCTTTTTCTGGCTTTTCTACTATTGTAATATCAAATTCTTGAAGCAATAGTAACCATATTGTAATACGGCCAAGGGTAATAGGCTTATTCATCAAATACCCGATTGCTGCGTGATCAGTGTGGACAATAGTAGAATACCCGGTAATGTAGTGCAGGAACTTATTGATAGTATAAATGATAGCCAGGAATTTTTTTTCTGTCACCGTGTAATTTAATTCAGCAGGAATCAAGTTCTTGCTAACATAGTAAATTGCATATGGTGTTTTTTCTACCTCCTATCCTAAAACAACCCCTACTGATGTCTGAGAAGCATCGGTATGTATGTGAAACGGTAATGCCAAATCAGGTCCCCGGAGGATTGGAGCCATGCACACCAGCCCCTTTATTTTCATGAAAGTTGTCTCACAATCCTCAGTCCACAAAAATTATGCATCTTTTGTTAGCAATTGAAACAATGGATGTGTTATTTCAGCAAAATTTTCTATAAAGTGTATGTAATAACTAGCACAACCAATAAAGCTACACACCTGTGTGGTTTTTTTGGGTACTGGGAAGTGTAAAATTACCTCTATTTTAGCTGGATCAACTTGAATTCCAGCAACTGAGAACAAATGTCCCAATTCTACTCCTTCTTCCCTCAGCATATGGCATTTGACTATACTCAGAGATACATGGGTTTGTTTACATCTTTTGATTACTTTATCTAAATTTGCCAATCCTTCCTCAAATGAGTTTCCATATGGAGTAAAAACATCCATATATATTTCAACGCTATCATCGACAAAATCAGAAAATATTTCCAAGATTTCCCTCTGGAAGGTAGCAGGAGCATTACACATGCCAAACGGGAGGACCCTGTATGCAAAGGTTCCCCAAGGGCATGTAAAATTTGTTTTATCCTAGTCTTTTGAAGCTATCTGGATTTGGTTTTGTCCACTGAATCTGTCTGGGAAGGAAAAGAACTTCTACCTAGCCAAGGTATCCAGGACTTGGTCAATGAATGGCAAAGGAAAATGGTCTTCTTGTGTTGCCTTATTTAGTTCCCTGTAATCTACACAAATCCACCATTTACCATTCTTTTTGGGAACAATAACTGGCAGGGATACCCATTGGATATCTGAGATGGGGTGAATGAATCCTACATCCAATCATTTTTGTAATTCTTCCTTGACAATGTTTTTGAGAGCAAGATTCATCCTTTATTGAGGCTGTTTTACAAGGCGGCAATCTTTTTTAATATAGATATGATGAGTGCATAATTTAGCAGGGATACCCTTCATATCGATATAATCCCAGGAAAAATCTTCTTGATGATCTTGAAGGAATTTCAAAAGCTATTTTGTCTGATATTCGGACAGGTTTGGGTTGATATTAAGTGGTTTCCCTAGTTCAATCTCAATTAGAGTACTATCATGGGATGAGGTTACAGGAATGTCTTCAATGTCATCTTCTGGTTCAATGTTTTCCTGTGTCTCACAGCTCATAGAAGATTCTAGAATATGTCGAGTTGAATCGGAAATAGAACTGGAATCATTAATAAAAGCGTTAATGGCATCATCCTCAGTTTCTATTTTGAATTGAAGGGCTAGCCCAATAGTGAGGACTGGTCTAACATCTTCATTTTCGGGTTCAGGCTCTTCTACAGGTAGAGATTTCTGACAGGGTAATGATTTTTCAGATGGGCTTGGTTCCGCTGGAGGATAAATCTTGAGATTCTTTGTAATTTTCCCATTTGATATAATCATGTGCCCAGATCGGCACCCTATGTAGGCATCTGCAGTTACAAGCCAGGGTCTTCCTAGGATCAATGGGTGACCACCTATTGAAGATCGGGTCTTTAATATAAGGAGGTCCACAGGGTAATGCCATGAGTCTACTGAAATGATCACATCATCCAATTTCCCCACTGATTTAATTGTGTATCTGTCTGCAAGTTCCAGGATAGTAGGGTTTTGTTTAATGTTTCCAAGTCCTAATGTGTTCATTTTTTCAGCAGTGATAATGATAACGACCACTCCCAAATCCACTAGTACATTTGGGATTTCAACCCCATTAATCTGTACTTTTAGAATTAGGTTGCCAGGGTCTTCATATTTTACAGGTATGATCTTTCATAACATGATATCAAAGAGTCTTCCCATTACATCAATGGTTAATGGATCCTTATGTTTCCTCCCTGGTTTCTTAGAGTAGTATTCCTTTAGATTTTTTGTGTATATAGGTACATCCCTCATAGCTTGTAGCAAGGGTATTTTAACAAAGAGGTTATGTAGTTCCCCTAGGAAGTCAAATTATTCTTGAGGGTTTGGTTTAATTAAGGTCAGTATTTCAGGGTATGGAGGAGAAGTTAAATGACCTTGACTAAGAACAACTTGGGGAGGTGTCTGATTTATTATGTTTTGGTCTAAATTCTCTCTCACTATTCTATGTTCTGGTTCCATATCTTCACTATCAAATTGTTCTGTAATAATAGGTGAAGTAGGTGCATTTACTACCCAGCTAGACCGTACATTTATTTCATTAAGTCCCGCGGTAGAAATGTTGTAAGACTAAAGGTTCAGACTGTCTGTTTGTTGGCCCCCTTTATTGTTCATATTCGGGTTGGGTTGGATAGGAAGCTAGGGTCTAATGGCTGGGTTTGCTGGGGGCACGTTGGAGGGCAAAAAAATTTGTTGTTGAGGCATAGACTGAGGAAATTGTCCAATAGGCGAGGTTCCACATTAGCTTTGATTCCATCAAGGATATGGACTGGCCTGGGGAACCCATTATTGCCAAGGGGGATACTGATATTGAGACCACATGGCTGAAAACGGTGTAGATTGCAGACCCATATTCAAATTGTTAAAGTATTGATATGGGTCCTTAAACATACCTGGATTCATAACTGGTGGTCGAGATTTCCATGGCTTCTTCTGCCCCATGAAGTACAACTGGTCTACCACGCTTTATTCACTTTCTCCTTGGAAAACTACTTTCAGCCCAGCTAAGCAAGGACATGAACTGGTCGCGTGATTATGTTCACAAATTACGCAGGCTTCCACCGTGTTCAATGGAAGTTCCTTCAGATGGTGCTTGTTTTTTCGCTGTGGGAATAATATGGCCATGGTTTTTTCCAACTCCATCTGCTTCTGTTTTTCCTGTAGAGTGTCCATCTGGGCTGATAGTGTGCTCAGAATATTGATCCTTAGATTATCCAATATATTTCCAATTTTTGCTTTTGTAACCCCTCCACTAGAAGTCCTTGATGACTGAATCCCTTGTCCACTCCTTTTAGGCCTTCGTGAACACTTAATGCAATAATCACATATAGTATTGAAGTCTTCTTTTGAAATATCCCCTTTACCTACTATATTCAGAAGTTGCAGTGAGTCTTCCCTACATGCTCAGAGAAGAATGATTTCAGAATGTCCTTGTCTAGGTCACTATGTCCTGACCTCTGCAATATGTATTTAAATTTTTCTACATAGTCCTCCATGTTTTCATCCTCTTGTTGTGAAAACTTGAAAATTTCCTCCTTAACGTCACAGTATTTATAGTAATCTTGAAATTTCTCCAAGAAAACTTCTTTCATTCCTTCCCATGAGGTAATTGTACTCCCTCCTAAACCCATGAACCATCTCAGGGTTGTCCCCTTTAGGGTAGTAGGAAATATCTTAAATGTCTGAGCATCAGCAATATAGTCATATCCTCGACAAAAAATATCAAATTCAAAGAGGAACGTATCAGGGTCTTCAGAAGAAAGCCCATGGAAACTAGGCAAGGCTATTAAAGGGTTGGGTCTCATTGGTGCATCACTTGTAACATTTCCAATGGGAAAATCAATAGAAAAACTTACAGGTGCCATAAATACCCTCCAATACTCACTTGGAATTTCAGCTAGTTCTGTAGATGGTATTTGGAGTGATTCAGTGGTAGGAGGTTGCACCGCGCTCCCCTGGTCCCTTGGTGACTCAAAATCTTTCAAGAATTCTTTCATCAAATTAGAATCGTTTGATTCATCTACAAGAATTTTTACAGTGCTGCCTTGGTCTCGTGGAGATGAAAACCCTTTTAGAGGTTCTCCTTCCCAGTTAGAATTGCTCAGCTCTTCTGATCCCCTACTTGTTATTTCTTCCCCTTCTGTTGCTAATAAGCAAGTCTCCTGCACTGATACCCTATTTATTAAGTCTTCTGCCATCGAAAGAACACCTTCTAGTACTGTAGATGGCACTGGTTTCTCCACATACTTCCCTTCGGACTTTGTTTGAACTCTAACCCTAATGGCAGTATGGGATGATGCCTCAGATCTAGATTTTTCAATAATTTTCTGAATGTATGTCTTCCTTCCTAGATCCTTTCATTTCTTTGGGGGTCTTCCTCTGCCCCTCTTATTCAAATCCTTGTTCATACAAATTGTGAGGAGTGTTCATTAAAGTAACATCAATCGCTCAGGACCCAGAGCAGGACATATAGCTTCCTCCCCGGGACGAGAGAATAGATTCAAAAAAACAATAAAAAGAAAAATAAAAATCAGAGTTCAAGACCTGAAGTAGGGTGATCAAATACCCTCCTCAAGATGAGAAGCTGGCCCAAAGAAAATAAAATAAAAACGAAAGACTGGAAACTACGCCCATGAATTAGAGCAGGGTTTCAAAATACCCTCCCCAAGACGAGGGGTTAACTTTAATGAAAAATAAGAACAAGCAAAAAGAAAAACAACATGCTATGCTCAGGACTTGGAGCACAGTAATAAATTCCCTCCCCAAAATGAGAGATCAATTTTACAGAAAAGAAATAAAAAAAAACAGAAAGAAAAACTCAAAGCACTTACGCTCAGAACTTGAAGCAGGGCAATAAATTCCCTCCCCAAGACGAGAGATTGACCCTTAGATCTGATGCAGATCCTGTTCTTGCACCTGTTAGCCTTCCCTAGCAACGGTGCCAAAATGTTCGTGTCAAGATATGAACAGAATTCACCCCTTTTTCCACATAAATTATCAACCCGAGGGCATTAGTTATTTCAAGACTAACAGCAAAATATATGCAGACACAAACACATGACCTATTATAGATCACAAGGTTAAATCCATAACACAAAAACTACTGTAACAACAATTAAATAAACTGCAAAATTGAAAGAGATTCATAGCAATTAAATATTAACTGTAACAATAGTAATAAAATCACAATAAATCATAAAAACAATGCAACAAAGGAAAACGCAACACCTTATCAGAAGAGTGGGCCCAAATCTCTAGTCAGGGTTGCAGTAAACTCATGAATTGCAGAAGAAACAACAAGATGTCGCGCATTCGATTAATGACAAAATAGATTTTTTACAAGATCTGTATGAAAAAGGGCTTAACCCCGATTCACAACTTGCAGGCCTTTTTATACAAATGTCTTAGAATCCCTGATTCCCCTCAGCAACTCCATAATCACAAAAATACATTTTGTTACAACCACAACCTAGTTCCCCAGAAGGAAACTGTAAAAAGGCCTGAAATGGCACTGGTACAAACAGACTCTGTTGCGTTGTAACGGAAAATGAGGAAAGCGTTGGAGATGGGATGTTCCTCAACTTATGGCTGCAACGCTCCTGTTTTGGCCGAATCTATAGAAATATCAGAGTTAATATGTAAAAAGGTAAAACCTCCATGACAATTACTTCATTAATCAAATATCCCACGAAAGATAAGGAAAAGGGTTTTACCTCATGCGTTTAAGACTAATAATGGTACAAAGAGATAGAAAGATAGGGTAAAATGGAAGAAGAAAGTATACAAATCCGGTACCCAAAAAGACTCTTTAAACAGGAAAATAGCATTGAATACTTGACTACTCGAACTCATAAAAGTAAATGAATAGTCGTCTATTCAGTATAAGTTTACCCCTTTTCTGGACTGAACTAGACTATTTATGAAAAAGGTATACATTGACTAATCATGGTCAATAGAGTTCTCTCCTACATTATTTTATCCTTTTTCGGGCTTGAGGGACTAAATTTACGAAAAATAACATTATGGAGTTTTCTTATGTTTCTTTCTTGACTCCCTAAAACTGTAAAATAAATAAATAAATAAAATTGAGCTTTACTTTCTCTAGGGGCATTAAAGTTTTACATTGAATGAAAAACATGAGTTTTATTTTTGTGTCTTTTCAAACACTTTAAATATGAAAACGACATCGGTTTACGCCTTCACTGGACTTGTAAAATTTAAATAGTGCAAGACTCATCAATCATTATGAGACCGAACCACTCTTTCTTAGGGTTGGTTAAAAACACTTCAGAGGACTCATCTGAAGGATGAGCTTACAGGACAAGAAAATGTTATCCTTCTCAAGCTTGACAAAAATAAAGAGGTACTTTCCAGTAATGGTGGGGGGGAATTAGGAAAAATGTTTCATTTCTGTATTTCATTTATGGTAGTATGTCACTCTTCAACATGACACTCTATCACATGTGTCAGGCTTGGGAAATCCATTTGTCTAACATTTAATCAAACCTCATTGAAAGTCTTCAGTTGGTTTTGGGTATTATCGTTGAGTCAAATGTTGCCATGTCCAAGTGTCGTGTTGCCAATATGTTTAAGAGAATTCCAACCTCAATTCAAATTACCTTGCAATTTATAGCCTTCAATCGCGTCGACCATCTGTGAGTCAGTCCTTGCAAAACAATTCTTCAAAACTTGACATGAAGTTTCGTGTCTTAGGCTCTCCTACAATGGATTGCTTCCTATCGACTATAGCTCATTATCTAGGAAGTTAATCTAGAAACCCTCTTCAGTACCTTGAGAATTGCATACCTTAATGGCAAGTTTCTCGGATTCTACATGTTCTCGTCGTTGACCTTCGATCAAATGATTCTATGAGTGTTCAAATTTAGGACATATTTTCACACTCCATAGATTGTACTATGAGCAACTTGAGGTCCATTGACATTATTGTTGGTTTCTCTCTCGCTTGTTAATGGTTCACATCACTTACTAGTAATCAAGTGTTTTCTACCATGTTAGACTTCAAGACATGTAGTCACATGGATAGATTCATACTATTGATTGATAGTGATGGACATCAAGACCGTGGATCTACTTTCATCCATCCAGGCTGTGAGGAGCTATGTATTCATGATTATAAAGATAAAATCATATTTGATTGTTGTGTCTATATTTGTATACTGTTGACATGATTCCTAGTGTATTTCCGTACTAGATCATTGAGTTATGTTTAATCTGAGTATAGGAATTCCTACCTCAGTGATGATTATATTGCATTGTAATCCTTGATTGATTGTTGGAGGTCTCCAACAATGGTCTTAAATCTAATTTTTGGCATGATAAAGAACTTCAGTCCTTAAAAAAACTTTTTTGACTTTGCAATTTATGGGGCAATCTCTTACACATCATTTTGTCACCATGTCAGTTGACCATTAGAATGGATCTTTCACCATCCAATTCATGTGTTCTATATCACTCCCTTACAAGTAAACAACTTAATCACCTTGGAGAAATCAAGAATTATGGGTTATAAGGCCAAAAACCTTCTTTTTAGAGACTTGCACGTTTTACTAACCAATTTTTGCGCATGTGCGGTTCCTACCATTGGTACCCGTGAAGAACTACACTTTTTCTTATACTATTGACCACGTACATGACTCAACAAAAAGTAAAAAATAAAAAGTTAATTCTAGAAGCCTTTTTGGGTGAATATATCCCAACTGAAAGCTTCGAGGTCATACCTATTTGAGCCTAGCCCCTCCCATCATGGAAATAACTCCCATTCTTCAAGGAACCCTAATCCCACCTTAAGTGGATCTCATTTGATATGGATTTGAAACTTGCTCCTCTTGGCCTATAAATCAACTATAGGCTAGAGGGTTGAGGGAGGTTGTTGAAGGTAGAATTATGATGGTCAAATTAGGCTTTGGTGCTTATCATCCAAGGAAAGAATTTTAGATTTATGGGAGGAGCTTCACCTCATCAAGGCAAAGGTTGTCAATTTTTTCTATATTTCCGAATTAATACAATTGATCTCTTTTTCTCACTACTTGTTTTATGGATGTGATGAATGGTTTATGTTATTTCTATTTTATCCATTCAAATGATGTTGGTTACTAATATCATTGATCATTAGTTTGAATCTTTGAATTATCCATGTTGCAGATGCCTTCATACGTTGGTTTCTATGTGTCCAAGTCTGTTTCAAGCATTGAAGAGTTGTATTGAGGCATAGTGAGGATCTTCATCAAGCATTTCGTAATAAAGTATGGGTCTCATTTCCTCTCCTTTTAGCTTTATAATTCAAGAAAGATAGATTTAGGGAAAGAGTAGTTTGATTGTTTGCTAGTTACTAGGTTTGTTTGGAAATCTAGGGAGATCGCTCTTGTTTGCAAGAGGGATTAGTCAAATATAACAGTGGTTGGAACCCCTATAACTTATATCTTTCTCCTTTCCATCTAAAATGTATAAAGTGTTTACCATACTTGATAGAGTAAATTTCTAATGTTTGTAGCCATAGACTCCTAAGACTCCATCCAATACTCCTAGAAGTATGATGTAAAACAAGAACTCTAAATTATAGTGTTGAATATATAATATAACTTTTTGGCATTTCCCCTCACCTTCAATTTCGTTTCCATCTAGTGCCATGATCTTCATATTGAGCATTGGTATACAAAATGATTCAACACTTTTGTGAGATTTATGTGTTGACAAAATTATGGGTACTTTCGATATCTACTAGGTCCATTATTGATATTTTTGGTGTATCCTTTCAATTTTAATGTCTTTTTTATTGTGATATCACTATTATGGTTGATGGTGATATTTGTGGTGCATTCTCATTATTGTAATCTAAGGAAAATCATTATGGATCCTAAATATCTTCTACATGTAATTTTTCATTGTCTAAGTAATATTTTACTTCACACACACATTCTTATTTTATTTCTTTTGATACATTTCATTCAACATGTCATGAGGAGATATATTTATTTATCATATGAGCTTAAAGAATTTGAAGCATTTGAAAATTTTGCTATGGAATGGATCATTTTTAGAAATGGCAAGATTTGATAGTATGTTTTTTATTTGAACCTGATTTTTATCCCCTTTCTAACTTGACTTAACTTGGTCCTCATGTAATGTAATTCTGATTGACAAGAACCCTTCTCTATTTGATATTTTTGTAATATATAATAATTCAGACAGATCCCTATTTTTAACAAACGTGCTTCTCTTCTTACTCCTTTTAAAGTGCCACAATTGGTTCTTCATTATGCTTCTAATTCTTTTTAAAGTGCCCACGAAATAAGTTTTGCCGAATATTAAGGATTGTACGGTACTCCAATTAATTCTTTCAAAATCTATAATTCAATTTTGTAAGACAAGCTCCAATTTGTAAATTTATGAATAGGAAATTAATTGTCGGTAGTTGTACGGACGATGAAAACAACATACGAAAATTGGTACGAATGGTTTACACCACAACAATGGCCATAGGGATGGGTGATGGTTGGTTGAAATTGGCTATATGGCTCAAGTTTGGTAGGAATTTTAAATCCGAAACATTTCTTAAATTAAATTTAATGGTTTCTGCTATTTTAGTATTTATTTGGATTATTTTAACAAAAAAATAATTAAAATTTGAAAAAAAAAAAAATCTGGTCAAATTCCATCATTGAATTAAGGAATATATGCAATTGTATAGATAAGAACAACTATATGGATTAAACAATATATTTTGAATGAATTAGTTGGCTTGAGCCTACCTTGACTCTAATACCATATTATACACAGTACTAGCTAAAGGCGCCTGGTAAAGAGCTGTGACATTCACATTTTCTAATTATTATTTATATTTTTAATTTTATTATTTGAGATTATTATTTATTTTATATATAACACTTCAGCTTTAAGATCATTTACGGTTATATGTTAAAATTCTATGAGATTTGAACTTTCACCATTTTATCTCACTCATTTGGGATGTAAATTTAAGGAGACCAAGTTGTGATTTGATCCATTTAACATAATTTCTTTTGGTGTAACTACATATCTACTATTGCTTTATATTAAATTCAATGGAATTAATTTTTACAGAAACTTTATAAAAGGGAGTTGTTTTTAATGTGATTTTTTAAGATTTTTTTGGATTTTTTGGTGGTAGAAATAGAGGGAAAAATTTGAAGTGAAATTTTAACTTATGTTATTTAAACTGATTTTTTGATTGCATAATGGATTAATCACTCTGAAAAAACTCTAAATCTCTAGGACACTTAAATTGTGCAAAGTTTACCCATAATTTTAATGAATTTCTGTGAGATTTTAGACAAATAAAATCAGAAAAATAAATTTTTTATTTTTTCAAAAACTCTTATTCAAACAACTCCTACAAGGTTAGTGTTTTCTCCATAAACTGTTTCGCATTTCATTTAAGGTGTTGCTGACATACAATATAACCAGAAGAATGGTTCACTGGATTATGACCGACTCTGTCTTCTGTGTTTTTGTGAACAATATCCTCTTGGTGGCTATTGTGTTATATACAATTTCTTCGAAATTTTCCATGGCAACGGACGGTAGACAAACAGGAACTGCAATCCCTTGGAGGCCTTTGATTAAAGGAACGAAGAGAAACGACATTGTAGGCATTGCAGCTAACGAAAAACCTGCATACACAGCTTCCCCCCACCCGAAATCCGCCTTCTGGTATCCAACTTTGGACAGATCCATAAGAATATAAGAACCCCGCATCGCGAAGCGTGGGCCCCGCTTCACTTCCAGGAAATCGATCACAAATCGCATGTATTCTTTGTCAACCCTTCTCTTGCCTTCACTAATTAACTTAGTTGCGAAAGACAGCGGCTGCTCAGTTAGATTCCGGACTTTTGTGTAATATTGCATTGCCATAGTAACCGTCGGGGAGAAGCGGTCGAAACCAAGAATGACAGTTTATAGCAAACAAAAATCTGGAGTCTTGATTGGCCAGGAGATTCAGAGCCTTTGTTTGCAACTGCCACAAGCACGCAGATACTGCTTCGAATGACGTGTATTTACCGCTACTTTCTATCTGTCGTTTTAAAGCTTCAATTTCTCTTGAACCAAAGACAAAACATCTCGTGCTCATTTCCTTCGTCGAAGCAATCACTTCCTCTAAATCATGTTGCGTTATCGTTTCGTCATGTTCATCATGGGGGAATTTCAGAATAGGCCTTGCTCTGGGTCAGAGGATTTCTCTGTTCCAAACTGGCGGAACCGACGGGTTCGCTGCCCCTCTCACTATTTCACTGAGAGCATTTAGAAATTGGGCGATACCATGTTGGTGTACATGCACTTAGACTAGCTGTGTTGGTCTTAGACTAGCTGTGTTGGTGTACATGCACCTAGATTAGCTTTAGTTAACTTACTGCTTGCATGTGATGTGCACTTTCTTAGTTAAGTTAACTTACTGCTTGCATGTGGCACATGTACACATTAACATAAGATAAAGCACACTTAGCTTCAGTTAGCTTTAGTTATTGCATGTACAACTAAGCTTAACTTAGTTGCTTTTATGTATTTATTCCAAAAACTAATATTGGAGAATAAATTTCATTCTATTCTCAATTGTTGCTCGCTTCCTTCCTTCTCTTGCAAGCTTGTTCATTGTTTTGCAGATCTATATCCTTGTATCTAAAAAATCTTACATACCAGCACCATCACTCATGCAGTGATTGGAGCGCAAACCCAATACGAAGCCTCCACATCTTAGACGTGTTACCTGCAAATTCATACGGTACCAAAACTTGCAAGACCACATGATGGACTCTATAAATTATCATCTTATTTGTGAAGATTACAAACCTAAATCAGAAGCAGTGATGTGTCTGTGATATTTTCCGAGCTCGGAACATTAGCGATAAATTCATCTCCCCGAGGAATAGGTGGATAAGATCTCCAAAGTCTTCTAATGAAATATCGGCGTCAGCTTCTACGAAAAGAATCCCTTCACCGGTGCAGTCCACGGTGAGTTTACCATTATCTGCATCTCTTAATCTTCCGGAAAAAGGATGGTAATGCACCAGAACCTTTGCCAGAGCCTCCTTTATAATTCTGACTGGATCCTCTACATTCTTCTTGGATGAGTCATTTCTATTTCTATAGAATAGAAGTTTTGGCATTTGATACCTTAATCCCAATTGATCGTCAACGTTGGAAAGATAGAGGGATTGGCGGGGTGTAGCGCAATCTGGGGCCACCATGAGAGGTGGGTGTCTGGTGATCTTGAAATTGGGAAGATTTATGGGATCAGCAGACATGCCAGAATAAGAATAAGAAGAAGCCAAACGCGCTGCTGCCCATTTCGCAGCTGTTAATCTAAGGATGGACATGGAAGCACACTAGCAGAATGGTTTGTTTGCAGAGCTGATAATAAACTCTCAAAACGATGTGCGCTGCTGGGCTGAATGGTCCTTCTGCTCAGTCGTTGCCTGTAATATACAAAAAGAAATCACTGTGCATTAATTTTGACGTCACCACTGTCGTGTATTATATAGTGTATGTCGCATGCAGTCTGGAGTGTGGACCAGATTGTAGAAGCAGACACATTAGTTATCAAACCCATTTAATAACAATCTCACCCTAAATAGTGTGTAGATAAATTAAATATCAAACCCATTAAAGAATAAATGAAAAATTGATAGAATTATACCATGAGTGTAACAAAAGGGCCTTGAACCTTATAATCTTCGGTTTGAAAGAGGAGGTAGACGAAGATAGTTTAGCCATAACCCAGACATAATTACATAATAGATTTAAAATTGAAACAATGTGTCTCATAGAAGAAACAAGGTTGGGGAAATTAACTGAGAATAAAGAAAGACTGATCTCGATAAAGGTGAGGTCTACTGACCATAAGTATGACATACTTAGTAAAACCTCAAGTCTTAAAGGAACTAGAATATTTATAAATGAAGATATCATTCCAAAAGATCAAGAGGAATTAAGAAATACAATTAAAAAGGTAAAAGAAGCTAGGAAGGAAGGAAAATGGGCAATAATAAAAAATAGAAAAGTCGTTATTCGACATAGAAATCGTAAATATAGTAATAAATAGCAATTCAACATGTTACTGATTCTTTCTTGGAATTGACGACGCTTTCCATGGAACAAAGGCCCAAGCTAAATTGGATCTCGAATGAAGTTGATATTATATTTCTAGTTGAAATCTGGGAGCACGAAGAATCTAAGGTCCCTAACATAGATGGCTTTCTACTATGGTCAATAAGGAACAAGCGATCCTATAGTAGAGGCATTGGGGGTTTAGCTTGTTACATTAGGAATAACATCTCCCCCCATACTAGGATTTATAAAAAATACCCTTACAACCAATATATTTGGATAGATATTAATGACAATAATGATAAAAAACCTACACACAAATCTATTATTTTTCCCCTATCAATTCTAACTTCTATAAGAAAAGAAAATTAGATAAAAATGGTCCTTACAATGGTTTAGAGAATGATATTTCTAGCCTAAGGAATGAAGGTAATATCCTCTTAATGGGTGACTTTAATGCTCAAAGATTCAAGAAACCAAGCTATTCTTCTAAGAAATGATTCCAACCCTAATCCTCTTTGGTTAGACGAAGACCTTACTCTAGCTAGTTGGTACAAAAGAAGCTCTGCAGATCTAGGGGAGAATTTGTTTGGGTCTCAACTATTCAAGCTCTACAGTGATCAAGATCTCATAATTTGCAACAATCTAAAGAAGTGGCCCAATTCTAGCCAAATGACCTATATCCATGGACTTGGTAGCAACATGGTAGACTATGTTATTTCCGATATCCCTTTATACAACGAAATAATAAATTTTGACATCTTAAATGACCATGAGCCTGACTCAGATCATAGACCTTTAATTGTAACTCTCAATTTTTTCATGCATATAGATCCCATAGAGGATAATCCTTATAGCCAAAAGAACTTAATTTTCGATAGAAAAAAAAGATCTTTTTCTAAATGAATTAAAAATGTGTTTGCTTCCTTTATCTAATATAGACGACATAGAAGACTTCTATCATAATTTTTCTACAACCCTCTCATATTCTATTAACAAGTTCTCAATTGAAGTTTCAAGTAATAAAATAAATAACAAAACCAACCGTTGTATGATAAATATTGTAAAAGTGCGAGCAGAGAAATTAAGGAAGTTGTTGATGAGTCTCTTAAAATTGGCAAGATAAAAATATGCAAATCCCTAACTAAAAGGAAAAAAATGCAGTATATTCAAAAAGAAAAGAAAATCTCTTACACCTCTCTAGGGTAGCTCCTAAGAAATTATGGAGGCAGATTCTAAATAGAAAAACTAAAGATAATAATAGAATTGATTTACACGACTGGAATTCCTATCTTAAAAAGCTTTATGAATCTCCAAATGTGATTGATAACTTTGAAACCTTATTCACAACGAAGGAAATTTTCTCATTAGAATACATATATTTTGGGTTTAAGCGCCTACCAAATGGAAAGCAAAGGACATTGAAGGTTACGAGGCAGTTTGCTTAAAAATTGGAGGCACTGTCCTCGTCCTTCACATCCACAAGCTTTTCAATCAAGCAATCAAGCAAGGGTTCCCTAAACCATGGACAAAGAGCCTAATTATTCCTATTTTTAAAAGTGGGGATACAAATAACCCCTCTAATTATCGAACAATTATGATTAACCCTCTCTTAGCCAAGTTATATGGTATTATTTTGGAAAAGAAGATGAGCATATGGCTTGAAATTGAAAGTAAGCGGGCTAGAGGCCAAGCGGGTTTTAGAAGGCAACACTCAACAACGGGCCACCTCGTTACGCTTAGGATAATTGTGGAGGAATTTTATAATGATAAATCCAATCTCTTGTTTCTTTATGGACTTTAGAAGGGCTTTCGATACGGTACCTACAAATAACCTATGGAATAGATTAGAAGAGTTAAAGGTTCCTTTCGAGTTGAGACTTGCCACTATAAGGTTATACGAGAATGTAATTGCTAATTTTAAGAGAAATTAGGGGTGGTCAAAATATATTAAGTGTAATATCGAAATTAAACAAGGTTGCCCATTCTCTCCTACCCTATTTGGAATTTACATCGACAAGCTAGAAGGTTGTCTAGAGGAAGTAGGTTGTGATGGTACGATCTTAGCTGGAATAGTCATCATCCTTCTTCTTTATGATGACAATATTGTTCTTCTGGCAAGGTGCTCATCTGATCTTGATAAGAAACTAAGACTTCTTAAGTATTTCTGCTCTACCATGGGTATGACTGTTAACACTAACAAAAATAAAACTTATGGTTATCAAATCCAAGAAGGACACTTATGCTAATTTTTTTGTATAGCAATAGCAACTTAGAGGAAGTGTCTTATTACAAGTACCTAGGAATTGATATTCATCACAAACTCAACTGGAACTATAACATTTAGAAAAGGATTAATGGAGGGTGGAAAGCTTATTTTGGTCTTGAAAATAATTGTAAAGCAACAAACCTTGTGATGTGGGATAAAAAGAAGCTCCTCTTTGAAATTTTGGTCACTCTTTGATCCAGGTGGATATCGGTGGCCACCCACCTATTCCATTTGGACCAGCACCATCAATTCATGCAACTTTTCACATTTAGCACAACTTACTATTTTTAGCAGGTTTTCGGGTCCTCCACTCTTGGAGCTGTTTTGGGGGCTTAATGATCCAGGTGGATATTGGTGGCCACCCACCTATTCCATTTGAACCCCCATCATCAGTTCTTTCAGTTTTCAAGTTGCAACAAAACTTACTATTTTTATCAGTTTTTCGGGTCCTAATCTTCCGGAGTCGTTTTGAGGCCCTAAATGACGTTTTTTGGGCATCATGACTCCAGTGAATATAATTCCGTTCCAGAATGATATTTGTGCTGAAAGTTGTAGTCCTCAGATAGATATTTCTAACGAGCTATTGAGCGCATCAAACGAAGATCGTATGCCAAAGTTACGTCCCTAGGAAGTTGAACCACCAACTTACCCAAACGGGGCCCATAGTTTTGGCGCTTCATCTCCTAGGGTTTGGTTTTTGGACGTTTAGAGTTCTCCATTGTTTCTCAATAATAAATAGGCCCTCGAGCCTCATTGTAACACAGTTCAGAGGTATGTAGCCATCACATCTCTTCTCAGAGGTTCGCTACTAGCACCCTAGCTATTTTATATCCATTATGCCTGTAAGCATATTTCTGTTATTTGATATTAATGAAATGAAGCATTATTTCCACTGCATCTCTATGTTCATGGTTAATTCTGTATTCTGTTGCATTCCTGCATAAATCCGGATCAGTGGTATCAGAACGGGTCTGCTCTTTCTTTGTTTTTCTTTGCATGTCCCCAACGCGGTCAGGGTGTAAGGACTTAGGGCTCGATTTGGTTGAACCCTTGCAATATCAGCCTCGCAAACCCCGATGACCTCCCATGGCGGAAGAAAAGAAAGACGAGGGAGTCAGAGATCCTATCAAAATACTGCTCGAGGAGGCCCTCGAGAAACAAAGGAATGCGATGATGGATAACTTTGCTCAAATCCTTCAACGCCTGCCCACATATGGCGCATCTACATCCAACAGCCACTCTGGAGGTGCAAATCCCTTCAAGGTACAGGTAAACTTTGATATTCCTATATTTGAAGGAAAAATAGATGCAGACGTTGTAGACAGATGGTTAAATTTGCTGGAAGGGTATTTCTCGGTCCATGACTTCTCTGACCGAGAAAAGATTATTTTTGCACTCCTCAAAGCTGCCCCCCATGTCAAGGGCGGTGGAAACCCTCTGTGAGCAAGAGGTGAAAGGGGAACCCTCTGCGGCTAAGCACACCCGCCAGAATTAGTTCCCAAAGGCGACATCCAAAGAACAATATTGCAAGTAGGATGCCTAACGAGGACAAGTACATCCAGATGGACCATCTTGCGGCAACAAAGGAACAAAGAATCTGTTACTTTTGGTAGCCAATTTGTTCCATACCCTGCGCACAAAGTTGGGTATTAAAGATTAAAAGAGACATTTGGTGCTCAAGTACCGCGGCTGTCTGCACAAACACATTCAGGAGGAAATGGAGTTCCTCGACATTACATCACTTGGCACAACATATCGCTATGCCACCAAGATCGAGCAGAAATTTAAGCAGAAGAAGCGAGACTTTGGATCTGCGAATCCGAAAGGTGCCCCCGAACCGAAGAAAAAGGGGCAAGACCAAAGCAATGCGACTCAGAACAACACCACAAATCCAAAGAAGGACACAGGGAAGTGGTGTGAATTTCATAACAGCCCCACTCACAGCACAAACGAGTGTCGGGCCAAACAGTCTTTGGTGGCCGAACTAAAGGCACCTGAATCAGATGCATTTTCTGATCCTAAGTTAGAACCAGACAAAGGCAATGACAAAGGGAAGCAGATCATTGATGCGGATCCTAGTGCCATTGTTGCCACCACCAAGATCCAGAAGGAGGGTCCAAAGGATCTAGAGGAGGGGGAGCGCCTCTTCCAGTCGCAGATGTGGGTAAAGGGTTCTCCACTGCAATTTCTCGTCGATAGCAGAAGCCAAAAGAACCTCATTTTAGCAGAGGTCGTGAAGCAGCTTGGCCTACCGACCATAGCACACCCGTAGTCGTATACCATCAGGTGGCTCCACCCAGGGAGAGATCTCTGCATCCGCCAGCAGTGTCGTCTTTCGTACAATATCAAGCCATTCACAGATGAGGTATTATGTGATGTTGCTCCTCTTGATGTAGCTGATGTATTATTGGGCCAACCATACTTGTGGAGGTGACATGCTGTGTATGAGTCTAGGCCTCGTGCTGTTATTATTACTTTAGGAAATAACTTGTACAGGATACCAGAGGTAGTACTGCCTCCTGTCATCTCTTTGACTACTGCAAAACAACGCAGTAAGATTGTTTCCCAAATGAGGAAATTCATTTTTCTTACAACTCGCTCACAGGGAAAGAAGAATATTGGGGCCACAACCTCGACACAGGGCTCCCCTGTACGGCTGCAGAAAATGGACAAATTCATGGAGGAATACAAGGACATTTTCTCCTCACTCCCAGAGGTTCCTCTACATTGTCAGGACAAGCACTCCATTGATCTAACTCCCAACGCACCACCGCCTGATGTTGCCATACATCCTGCAACTACACATGCAGAATCAAAACATGTATTGTCTAAGGTTGATAAAGAAACCAAATTTACTAAGCGCATCCAGCATGTCCACCCGCAGGTCCATGACATCTTCAACACATCTAATACTCAGTTCAACAGAATTTGCCTCATCTCATGGAGGATCTCAATGCAATGGGGACCATTGCTTCCTAAGGAGGGAGGAATGATCCAGGTGGATATCGGTGGCCACCCACCTATTCCATTTGGACCAGCACCATCAATTCTTGCAGCTTTTCACATTCATCACAACTTACTATTTTTAGCAGGTTTTCGGGTCCTCCACTCTCGGAGCCGTTTTGGGGGCTTAATGATCCAGGTGGATATTGGTGGCCACCCACCTATTCCATTTGAACCCCCATCATCAGTTCTTTCAGCTTTCGAGTTGCAACAAAACTTACTATTTTTAGCAGTTTTTCGGGTCCTGAACTTCCGGAGCCGTTTTGAGGCCCTAAACGACGTTTTTTGGGCATCGCGCCTCCAGCGAATAATGATATTCATGCTAAAAGTTGTAGTCCTCAGATAGATATTTCTAATGAGCTATTGAGCACATCAAACGGAGATTGTATGCCAAAGTTACGTCCCTAGGAAGTTGAACCACCAACTTACCCAAACGGGGCCCATAGTTTTGGCGCTTCATCTCCTACGGTTAGGTTTTTGGACGTTTCGGATTCTACATTGTTTCTCAACAATAAATAGGCCCTCGAGCCTCATTGTAACACAGTTCAGAGGTCTGTAGCCATCACATCTCTTCTCATAGATTCGCTACCAGCACCCTAGCTATTTTATTTCCATTATGCCTGTAAGCATATTTCTGTTATTTGATATTAATGAAATGAAGCATTATTTCCACTGCATCTCTATGTTCATGGTTATTTCTGTATTCTGTTGCGTTCCTGCATAAATCCGGATCACTCTTGTTAGCTTGTATGGATGTGAGGTTTGGGGTTGCAGCATCTCTAGAGAATCCTAGAGAAATATTGAGAAAATCGAGAAGTGTTTTATAACATATAATCTCAAAATTAAAAGAAATACACCCTATCCTATTCTCTTTATAGAAGTGGGTCTTTCCCCTATCTAGAGCTTAGCTATGACTAGGCTCCTGTTGTACAAGAAAAAAATCTATAACATGGGAGACCTTAGACTTCCTAAGCTAGCTTTAAATTCTAGCCAAAACCACCTAAGGCTCAAATGAGGTTGGTATAAAGATACTAAGGCCTGGTTAAACCATTGGGAGACCGACGAAAATGTTGCATTGCAAAATATTAATAACATTAAGAATATTGTTACTTTAATTTTAAAGAGAAAATGTGGTGTGAGAAAGATTTAGAGGCTAAAAGAAAATTAAGATATTATAAGGAGGTCATCAACCCTACTCTAGAAGATCAAAAGTATCTCTCTGTTTTAACTAGCTCAAAGAAAAAAATTAATATAGCCAAGATAATAATGAATTCTCATGAGCTCTATAGTGAAACATGTCGTTGGGCAGTTTCTAAAGCACTATGAGTGGAAATGGTTTGCCATCTCTGTGAGAATACGAACATTGAGGATGAAAATCACTTCCTCTTATAATGCCTTGCATACACGCACATTAGACCTCAGTTTAATAATCTTTGTTACAATACTGACCTTCCTAGCCTTTTAACATGTCAAAATTATAGTGAGCTTGGGACGCTTCTCTCCAAGCTCTTTGATCATAGAAGTACAATTTAAAACAAACTAAATAATTCGTTTCTTTAGGTCCAATAGACCAAAATTTGGTCTCAATAAACGTTCATCATTCGTTTCTTTAGGTCCAATACACCAAAATTTGGTTTCAATAAATGTTCATCATCATCATCATCATCATCATCATCATCAATTAATTTTTAAACTTTTCATCATCATCATCATCATCTAATTTTTAAACCTTTAATTTAATTCATAAAATTTAAGCGATATATTAATTACAATCTCCTAATTAACAATAATAACGTAATCACAAAAGCTTTATAGGATATTGTTGTGGAATGAAAAACAACCATTTATAATTGATATATGAGCATATACATTTGGTTTGGAGCCACAAATCAAAAAGTCTCCACAATTATTGGCACTCTCACTTTCTGATATATGACAAGAGGGCGTATGAATTCCATTAAAAAATAGGAGGTAGAAGCAAGTTTGATATTGAGGACCAAAAATAACTTTACGCATTTATTGTGGTGCTTTTTATTAATACGTGCTGTGAACTAATTTCCAACTAAATTGGTCTATTTTGAATATATTTATTGTATATATATATAATTTTTTGATATCATTTCAGTATAATTTTTTATATTTTTAATTAAAATTAAAATTTTAGAAATGAAATAAATAATTATTAATAAATTGTTAGGTTAGTAATTATAAAATTAAGAATACTATATTATATATATATGGATGAAGATATGTATTTAACTTTAATTCTAGTGGGTACTTGTGATTATCAAATTGAGTTGTAACCATTCTAGGAAAAGAATGGCGTATTGCTAAATAAAAAGTGAATAAGTGTGGCTCTAAGTTGGTGTGAGAGGTGTTTATTGAATAGGTAGTTGTGCAATGTAATGTAAGGATTAAATTGTATTGTTAGGTATATGACACAAAATATAACAAATTTCACGAGAAGGGATAAGAAAATGAGAAACTCATTCTTTACTTAGTTGAGTTGAGTGAATCTAAACTTGTAGTAACGCATAATTGAAAAATAAACTATAAAGAGTCAACATGTGTTCTTTCTTGTAGCTTGGCAAATAATTTTAAATTACAAATTTCACATAAATCCATATAATTTATCAAGTGAAGAATTGGAGTTGCGATAAGTGAATATGCAACCACAATGGAAAAGAACACATTTTCTCTCATTACTCTCATAAGAAAGAAGGATTTGTTGTTTTGATTGCAACTTGGAAGAGAGAGCAAGGAGAAAGTGAAGCCAAGGTAATTCAATTGTTCATTCAATTGTTCTTTTTAAAGAAAATTGTTGGGTGATAAGTCTTTAAGATTGTCAACATTTTATATTGTGCTTCAAAAAGATGTCAAATACTAAATTGATGGATTTCTTTTTAAATGAACGAAATAAAGTAGAACTGAAAATTTCAGAGATTGAGAATTTAAGGTGTACACTTTAATGGATGGGTGCAATGTTTGGTCAATTCATGTGGATACAAAGCTAGGCCGATAGCATTGGAGCTTCAATTCAAGATTAAAAGAGAATAGGAAACAAGGAAATATCCTCTTAATAATGTTTATAATATATATAATTCCCCATAAGGGATTGAAAAATATCCAAGAAATATGGGAGCTACTTGAAGGTTTGTATGAGACAACCAATATAATAGTATGTAATGATTTTTAAAAGTAAGATTCTCTCAATAAAATGGAAGAAAATGAAATATAGTAATTTTCTATCTAGAATTAAAATGTTGAATGATAAACTAGTCGACATTGGTGAGAATATATCAAGCACTCATTTGGTTAATATTACCTTAAAATGGCATGTTGGATGAATATATGATATCTATCACTAGTTTTGTAGCAAGAGATAAAGTACCTTTAATTGATGATTTGACATGTATAATTTTGCAAGAAGATGAATGGAGGAAGAATACTAAGAATAGGTTTTAATGTAGATATGCCATTAATGGCCAAAGCGAGAAGCCCATAAATGGGAAACGCATGGGAAATGAATGTCGAAGACAAGTAGAATGTAAAACTACATAAAGGTGGGGTATCACCAAGGACAAATACAATTGTGAAAGAGAATGAATCGTGTTACTATTGTGGTAATTTTGGAAATTATGCAAAGGATTGTAGAAATAGGAATTTTCACAAGTCTAAATATAGAAGAGATGGAAGCAATGATAAAAAAACTATCAATTTACATACTTGAGATGCAACTTTATCAACAAAAATAAATAATTGTAATGCATGGTGTTAGGTCACTGTAATTTGTCAGATTGGTAAGACCAAATAAACAAGGGTAACATCAAACCAGCTTTGGAGTCCTAGGACCTAGCTTTCCTAGACTCAGAGAGGGCTCTCTCTATATTTGTATAAAAGATATAACTTGATTGATTTAGGATGTTGATTTTAGGCTAGTTAAAATGACAGGGGCTGTTTGTTTTTCTTTCTTTGGTTGGGTTGCTTGTTAAGAAGGACAGATAGAGTAAGAGAAATTCAAACCATTGGGCTATGGACTCTGTGATAGGTTTAAAGGGTACAACAACAAATCAAGGGTGTTCCACAGGGCAAGTTAACAAAGCCAAATGGATCTTAATAGCTTATGTGGGTGTGAAATGAACATTAAGTTGTGATTTTAGTATCTTAAAGGGCAATTAAAAATCCTTTAACATGTAATAGAACAAGAAGAGTATTTAGGATCACTATTCTTAAGAAAGAACCAAAGGACAGGGCATACCATAAACTTCTTTAGCCAAAATTTTCCAAGTAAACTTTAAGACAACAATCCAGCAAGCCCTAGAGAGCATGAAACTCCTAAATTCTGTAGCTATTCACTTACAGAAAAAGAAAACATTTAAGATAACAATTTAATAATGATTAAAGAGAAGGGAACTCCTAATTTCTTCAATCAGACTTAAAAGACCTTTAAAATGACTTTTCAAGATATACCAAAGGACATGGAAAACCATAAAATTCTTTAGCCTAAACCCTAGTAAGCAAACTTCAAAGAAAGCCTTGAGAACAACATTTCAAGCAGAACCAAAGGACAAGGCAAACCATAAATTTGTTGTAAAACCAGCTCCAAAAATAGAAGAAAAGAGATATCAACGCCTTATAAATAAGCCACTTCGAGGGGGCAACCTCCAATACATTACATGAATGAACAATTCTTGGATGATACAAATGACAAAACCTCCTTTCTGTGTAAATATATAGGGAGTCCATAATAAGTAACGTAATCCTAGCCAACTGTTAGTAATAATAATTTAAGGGCACAATAATAACAAAATGGGGGTTACAAGGGTACAAAAATAATAATAAGGGGGTTACACTAACAACAATAAGGGACTATACTAGTAATATAGGGACCTAACATGCCCCTCTCCTTCAAAAAAGTGTTGTCCTCAACACTTGAGTAGCTCTGGGTGCTTCTGTATAAAATTCTCATCCTCCCATGTAGAATCTTCAATGGGTAAGTTCTTCCACTTGATGAGATACTCTGAAATTGATCGATTCCGTAGCTGTCGAGTTCTTGTTTCTATGACTGCTTCATAACTTCTTTCGATGTGATGTTGATCTTCCTGTTGTTTCATTAGATTCTGCACCAAAGTTGGGTTATCCTTTGAGAGTTGGAGAACTTGTTGTTGATGCTCGATGTGATCTTCCACTACTTTACCATCCTATTAGATTTTATTTGATCCTTCAAACCATCCAACTTAGCCTCCATTTCTACTTTTAAACCATCTATTTCATCTTCGGTTGCTCTTCGTAACATCAAAATTGTTGCACTCGGTACCGTAATTTTGATATCTCATACTGCAATTCTTCCTCTTCACGCGTCATAGTATATCTTTCTGAGGGCTTAATGGGTATGGAATTATTTTTAGGTGGAATTTTAGAACCCAACACTAATATCTATGCTTCAATATGCCCTTGGAATCACTTCAAACTGATTTTTCACACAAGACTTACGCAATTCGAAAAAGCAAATACACACTTTTTATTTGCTTTTGAGGAGCTCGATATTGAAATTAAATTATCTCTATAATTGTGGATCCTTAATATCTGAAATTCAGCCCTATAGTAGCCCTATGAAGCTTCTTTCAAATTCCACAGGTCTAATCTGATTTGGATTCTTCAAGGCAAAGTTATGTCCAATCTCCCACAATGACCCAATTTTGGACTGGTTCAGTAGAGCGCACTTGTACGACTTGCCACGTATCATTTTTTCCTCCTTTGGCTCTGAAATTGATAGAAAAAAAACTACAGTCCGTGTACTTGCAGCCACTTTTTACATTATTCCAATTCGATGCTCAGAGAGAGAGCTATGAAGGTTTTCCCACGATCACCTCTTTGAGATGAAATTCGGAAGCCTCAAAAAGTCCTAACTTCCACAGATCATATCTCTGAAATAATTGCGAACCAATATCTAAAATTTTGTGAAGATGTTCCTCAGGATTTCAGATTTGCACTTAAAAAATTTCAGCTTCTGAACCTTTGTAGAAAGAAAGTTATTACGAAAATACCACGATGACTTGTTTAGGTTAAATTCAGGAGCCTGCAAAATTACCTAACTTGCACAGATCATATCTCCGAAAATATTGCGAACCAAGCTTTGAAATTTTGTGATGATGTTCCGCAGGATTTTTTCTTCACACTCTAAAAATTTCAGATTCTGAACCTTCGTAGAAAAAAATTTATAGCGAAAGTTCCAGGATGACCTGTTTGGAGCAGCGAAACCCTAGAATCTCAAAGCTCTGATACCAAATGTTGTGAAACCAGCTCCTAAAATAGAAGAAAAGAGATATCAAAGCCTTATAAATAAGCCACTTCGAGGGGGAAACCTCCACTACATTACATCAATGAACAATTCTTGGATGATACAAATGACAAAACCTCTTTTCTATATATAGGAGTCCATGGGGCCATAACGTAATCCTAGCTGACCTAACAATAATAATGTAAGGGCACAATAATAACAATATGGGGGTTACAGGGGTACAACAATAACAATAAAGGGGGCTACACTAACATAATAAGGGACTATACTATTAATATAGGGACTTAACAAAACTTCTTTGGCTGGACTATACCGAGTTAATCTCAAGAAAACAAACTAGATGGAACTGGAGAGCAGGGAACTCCTAAACTCTCCAATAAGACACAACAGAGGAAAACATTTAAACAAAAAAAAGCAGACAAACTTAAGGTGCCTCTAACAGCATATCTTAACCTAAATTTTTTGTTTTGTTACAAGAGAAATTGATATACAAAATGGAAAACATAAGGAAACAATTACAAAATTAGAATAACATCATCATTTAACAAAGTCCATGAATCCTGTGAATGTGCTTCTTCCATTGATATTTAGTCCAAAACAATTATAATGCTCCAAAGCCAAACTCTTTACAACTCAAAGTTTGTGAGGTATTCAGCTCAACCATTAGGAGAATTTTGAGGTCTAAAATGGGCCTCCTAAGGAAATAATAAAATAATAGCTAAACCAATAAAATAATATTTATGAATTTGCAATTCACCTTTTGTACCAAAATCCATGTAACCATGGTTAAATTAATTTCAAAAGTTGTACCAAATTAAAAAATAATAAAAAATTGTATTGATGTGACCATAAATAAGAATGAGATTTTCAAGAAGTCATTATCATTGCACAACTAATGCATTTGTCCTTTGTACTTAAATAAATTAAAATAAAATATAAATATAAATTCATAAATTATTAATTATAGAATATATTATTAATTAAAATTTATATTATTTAAATTATATAATAACGTGTAATTAATATACTATATAAAAATAATATAATATAATTTATTTTTTTATGTATGAATTCTATATTACATATTGAATTGATTTGATTTATAAATAAATATTTGAAAATATACAAATAAAATATTTATTGAAAAGTGTGTAGATACATGAAGATTGTGTAGGGATATGCATTGTTTTTTTCAAAGAATATGAAATGAAAATAATAATATTTTATTCAAAAAGTTTGAAATGACATTTATTATGAGTGCTTTACTTTATGACTTTAAAAGTACTTAGAGGACTACGATGGTTAACCATGTTATTTTATCCACCATTGACAATGTGACAAGTAAGTACCTTTAACTCAAACAATGCCATCTCAACCATTAGGGATGATGTCATCCCCTAAAATGTGATTGGTTTTCATAAAGTGATTTTTGATTGTACATTTTCCTTAGGAGGCTCATTTTAGACCTCAAAATTCCCCTAATGAACTAACCAACAAAAAACATGAAGCATACATGTAGTATTTATCTGCAAAATGAGGAGATGATTCTAAGCTAGGGTTTCTGATTTGTATTTATTACAAAGGTAATGCATTTTGACCTTTGAAACCATGCAAGGCCCAACGAAAAATATCTAAGACTCATTCATTGTAATAATAACTCCTAATTTAACTTCTGTGCTAACTTTGGAATATGTTTGACTTTAAGGCTTCTCAATAAATTTTACAATAATTCGTGGTAAGGGTGCAATGCCAAGGTACAGGGACGTAGTGCCAATGCGAAAGCGCAGCGCCATGATAGAAAAAATGGCATGTCTTGCAGGCAACTTTTGGAGGCCTTCCCGATGTCCAAATGAGCTCCAAGATGGCTCATTGGAAAGGTCTCTGAGTCTATTTTCCAAATATTCTTTCACGTTCCAAAATGGTGCCCATCTACCCTATCAAAAACCTTCTCTCCCAAGATTGGTAAATTTGCAGCGCCAAGGCCAAAAATAGGGCAAAAACATGATGTTTTGATGGTTTTTGGCCTTTTTGAGGGAACAATTTTACTCCAAATCTCCTGAAACATTCTGAGATTGATGCACTTGTCATTAGGAACATGAATATGTTGACCATTTTCCATTTGGATGGCCCAAAAAAGAGCTCACCGCCAGTGGCGCTACGCGTTTGGCACAATTTATGCATGTCAAACTGTCAAAAAATCAAAATGTGCACAAAAGTGCCAAAATTGGAATTTTTATTGCTGATCAATGTCTAGAGGCTTGGAGGGACACCTCAGAAAGAATTTCTAACTTCCCCTTCTCCTTTTTCTTGGCTAGGGGTTCCTTCAATTTGTTCTTCAATTGCATGATCTTGGCATCTTTCTCTTGGATGACCAGTATTGAGTTTTCATGGTCATCTAGGTCATCCAAGTCCACCGAGTCAAAATCTCTCTCTTGATCATGATGAAGGTCTTCCTCTTCTTCCATGTTTCAGTTGTGTTTTTGGAAAATCACTTGGGAAGAAGGGGAAGGGAAAGGCAGTAGGATAGTGGCGTTAGGGAGTTGGGATGCCTAAGGGAAAATTTAGAGAAGTAGGGAAGGGAGTTAGGGAGTTGTGGGAAGTGATGGGAGTGAAAAATTCTTAGGGAGATAGGCTAAGAAATAAAATTACAACGATTTTGTTTAGGTAGCTAGGAAATGCCACCAAGATATAGGGTTTTGGGAATAGAGCTAGGGAAAAGGGATTGGAGGAGTGTAAGGGCAAGGGAAGTGTCTAGGGAGTGCATTAGGGTGTAAGGAAGGAAGAAATAGGGTCTAGGGAAACAATTTAGGCATGTAATGGTGGTAATTAGGGTTTCTTAGCTCAACACTTGTGATTGTAAATGGAGAGAATTTATATCATAAAATTACAATTGTGAAATGAGAGCAGGGCATAAAAGGGTGTCACTTACTTGTTTGGAGTTGAGGATAACTTGAATTGTAGGTTGGAGGACTTGCAGAGGAGCTTGGGAGGATTTTTGAATTCATTTGGGTTGCTAGATCACTCACCAACCTTCCCTGGCTAGGCGTGCAACGCCTCTGCAAGGGCGCAACACCAGGCTATAGGCACGCAGTGCCTTCAAAATTATCATTGAAAATTACTGGTAAGGGCGCATCACCAAAGTCCAGGTGCGCAGTGCCGGTGCAAACGCGCAGTGTCAAGGAGGCGGAATCTTCTAAACACACAACGCCATTCCTGCACCTTTTTGCAGACAACATTTGGAGCCCTTCCCGGTGTCCAAATTGGGCTCAAGATAGATTTTTGGAAATATTATCCTGTCTACTTTCCAAATATACCTTTTTTTTTCTGTTTCGAGTTCATTTTCCTTGTCAAAAGTTCATTTTCCCAAGACTGGTCAAAAAGTGTTGAATGAGGGTGCAGAAATGTAGAGTGCTGGTGCAGGCAACGTTTGGAGGCCTTCCCCAACTCCAAATTGAGCTTAGGATATCTCATTGGAAATATATCTCTGTCTAGTTATCATTTGACTTATCAAGAAAGTCATTTGGACACTCCATCTATACGGAAACTAGAATTTCCCAAGGTCACTCCCGAAGTGCAGCAAACCTCTTGTACCACTTGTAAATTTGACATTTCTCCCAAACCATGATACCTGTCTAAATATTGAATGAGGGTTTTCTTCCTTGTCCTATGAGGGACAAAAACCTCTCTCTCTTTTGTTAATTTCATCTATGTTTGGTCAGAAACATAGTTTGAAGCAAAAATGGCCCTATGTGTGGCAAATGATTTGTCCCTTGGAATGACTTCTTAGAAAATGATGGAGGCATGATGTTTATGAGTTGTTATGGATTCATACTTACTGATATGACCTACCATATGGATCCTCTGCTCCTATGCCTCTTTTTCATAGCAAACCCTAGCTCAGTTGGAGAGGAAATTAGGGTTTAGTGCTTGTGAACAATGATGACTAGGGCACGCTTGGAACAAGACAACTCCCTTTGAAATTTGATCAATTGCTGAAGTAAACACTTTTTTTATTTGAAATTTAATGTGTTGGCATGTGGAACTCTCATTTGGCTTTGAAAAACCCACTTTCTAATGGTTTCAAGTCTTCTTCCTTTTCTCACTTATACTCTTTGACTCTTTTTTCTTTGCAGGTTGTTGAAGTCATGGAGTTGGCTTTTCTTTTACTCATTGAGGCTTGAGATAATGGCTTTGACATCTTGGTGATCAAAATCAATCCTTCTCATATATGTGCTAACCTCATCAGAATTAAGGTATGACCTTGAAAAAATGCAAAATCCTAATGACATAACGGGAGTGCTTTTTGACCTGATTTTGAATGAAATTTGACTTAAAAACTTTCAAGTGAAAAGAGAATTTCCAAAAGTTCTATTATGCTCAAGGGGACATGGGAATGAGTTAGCAACAAGAAATCCTAGAGGGAGGTTGGAGTTTATTAATAGGGGAAAATGGGGAAATGAGGTTTTCGGTAGGAAAGAAGGATGAAAATTAGAGGTATAAGCCCATAAGGAGTCTTTTAAGAGAAACAGGGTGACCTTGAGATGGCAAGCTGATAAATAGGGAAAAGGTTTTATGAAGATAATGAGGGCAGTGAGATTTCTGAAACTCGAGATATTCAAGGAAAATTGTTGTTAGAAAACTATAACCATTCTATAGTCATCCAAAGATAGTGAAAAATACTAATGATTAATAGTGGCTCCACTTGGGGAGGGTAGATCCTTTAGGAGGTGTCAAAAACCTCAAATCTCTGATTTTGCAGATGAAATGCCTCACATGCTTGGTGATTTCCTTCATTTTTCAATGTTGATATTGCTGTTATTCTTTGAAGATATGATATTAAAATATGAAAAACATGATTGCTTCAACTCATCTCTACTTACGCATCATACCTTTCCTAGAATTTTTTCCTCGTTTGGGTGCATTTAGACCGGCAAACCCTGGACATCATTTTTTCTTTTGAAATCACAAACTATCTACTTCTACCCTTATATCATCCAAAGGCTCAGATTAGACTGATGAGCCCTTTTATTCTCTACCTAATCTACTTATCCGTCAACATTAAACAGTTTAACAAATTTTCATTCTCTAATCTATCAACATAAAATTTAAAACATGACCAAATCAAGGTTAAGCAGTTTGATTTGTCATGAGATGTGGAATTTTGGACAAGTTGCACACAGCTTTTATTTTTGCAAAAAGTAAAAAAAAACCGAGGGCTATAATCTGCAACCTGTCACTCACTCCTCTTTTTTCTCTTTGGTTCATATTTGAGATTTTTGAACCAATACATTTTCCTAATCTAATCTACTGATAAGCCAAGTTTAAACCATTTGGAAAATCTTCATTTTCTAACATATCAGCAGAAATTTAAAACATGTTCAATCATGATTAGGCTGTATGACTGAACAATACTTTCCTTTCTCAAAAGTAGTGGCATTTGGACTTGCACACTTTCAGAAACATTATTTTTTGTTATGGGGCTTTACCTCTTTTTTTTATCTGCCCTCTTTTCTTCTTTTCTTTGTTTCTTCTCTTTTTGTATCATTTTTTCTGAGATTTTTGGTCTAACAAAGTTATACATAATGAAAAACTTAAAACTAAGAATGTTCTCATAGTACTGAGCTTATTTTCACACCCACCTATCCTAGTCTAACTTGGAGATTATATATACAATAGGTGAACTCTTTTCTCCAATGCAACCAATCAAGTAAATGACTACATGATTGATTTTTGTTCATCTCTTTGGGTATGCTGAAAAGACAAAAAGGCCACTCCCATCTCACTTGCGTTTGAACAACAGTGCTCAAGATCTTCTTTACACTCTGCAACAAACCATTCTTGGCATAACATGTTCCTTCTTTAGATGCCTTTAAGAAAACGACAAAGGGATCTTGAAATAATACCTGACTCTAAGGATTTGAAGAATTAGCTGTATCCAGGATCATTCCTTGCTCTAGCTTGTTAAGCTTAGGATTCTTTTGGGAAAGAATCTCTTCCCCCTCTTCATGATCATTTGTCTTGGAAGCCTCATAATATATTGCAATGTTGTCCTCTAGCAAAATTGATATGCTCTGATTGAGTGGGATGAGTTCTGTCTGAAAGCCATCATTCCGATGAGTAGGAGAATTCTCGAGAAATAGGTCTTTTTCAGAAGGTAGTAAAACACCAGTATCAATATGATCATTTGTTTCCTTATGAGGAAAAGCTACAGTACACAAGCCAGCAGTAGAAAAAATAGAAATAAATTCTTTATATAAAGGTTTAGAGGCTGGTTGCATGCTCAAAATCTGGTTGATTTCTTCTTCAATTAAAAGAGGAGGCATTTTTCGCTTTCTTTGGACAGAAACCCAGTTTCCCTCTTTATCTTGTGAAATTTGGTCATATGGCTGAATTTCTTCTTGAGCCTCACATAAAAGAACAGATGAATCATCCTTTGTATCTTCAGAGGGATCTTGTGTATTTTTTTTATTTCCTGATTGTCTTCCTTCTTAACCAATTTCTCTTGATTTTCAGGATATTTATCTTGAGCATGAGAGTCATGAATTGCCTCTGATAGATCCTCCGGGTGCCAATTAATTTTATAATTTGAAATGAATCAAAGAATAAGGGTAGAGATTCTAAATGTGTTGAATCCACCTCTATTTCAAATTATGTGATTTCAAGATGACCTAGAAGGGGTACTTCTATATCCGAAAAAGGATTTGTATCATCCATTTCTTCCCTGACTGATCCTTCTAGGCATTCCTCCTTGTTTCTAGTTGAAACCTGCTTGCAATTCTCTCTTAATAGGGAAGCACAAGATGTAGGAAGGGAAATTAGTCTTTCTTGACAGCTTCCTGCATTTTCTTCTTTGCAATCTTGCTCAGCATGCACATTTTGATGGTTATATTTGCATTGTAATGACTGAGCTTGTTCTTCCCAATAAAATAAGAGTGTTTCTTTTGAATAGTCAACTCCAACCTCAACATTGTACTCTTCCTCTTTCCTCCTACTAATCATATGCATTTATTTGTTAACTCTGTTTGTCAAGATCTCTAGTTTTATCTCTGAAGATATTAGTTTCTCTTTATCTACTTTGTCCTTCTCTATTGCTCTTAGCTTTGCCTCCTTGTTCAGCATGTTGGCTTCCACATCAACTACCAACCTTTTCATTTCCTCTAGGTTTGAACAGTCCCTTCCTCTTATCTATAATTCCATCTCTGGGGCAAAGGCATCTGGGTAGTGCAAGGGATCCCACCCTAGGGGTGGCTTTATATTAGCAGGTATTTCATCGTATACTTTATTGAACCTGGCTGAAAAGTGTTGTACTGTCTCCCCTGGTTGTCTTTTTAGATGGTTATATTCTTCCATGATGAAAAAAACATTTCCCAGGACCACCCACCTGTCTAGGAAGACTTGAGTGAATTGATGAAAATTGCTAATGCTTGAAGTTGGAAGATCTCTGAACCAAATTTTAACTTTTCCTTGCAATGACAGAGAAAAATTTTTGATACACACCTCATCTTCTTCTACCTCAAACGGATCAAGGAAGTCCTCAATATTTTGAATGTGATTTTCAGCTGTGTCTTTTGAGTTTTCTACATCAAATCTGGGTAGTTTGTTTATACAATTTGCAGGGAGGTCATGGAGGATAGGAGGCAAAACCAGAGGCTTGTATCTGTCCAAAATTTTTATAGGTGTAGGTAGTACAGAAGGAGGCTTATAACCATTTGAGATTTCAGCAAGAGTAGGTGAGATAATATGAGGCTCATGCTTTCCTGGGTTCTTCACAAGTGCATAAGGAATGTTCACATGGATATAAGTATGTACAAGGTCTACAATTTGTGGTTTAGCCCTTTGAAGCTTATGAACTTTCTAATGATCAATGTAAACCTCAGTAGCATATTCTTGGTCAGGCTTAAATTAATATAGAACATAGTTAGAGATAAAAAAAAATCTCTCTTGGATCAAATTTGGGCTTGTATACCCTCTCTTTTTAGGCTGACCAATCATGTTTCAGGTTCTTCCTCTAGTGGAGTCTTTGTGTAGAACTGATCTGAATTTGGAGTTGCCAGGTGGATGATTTCAACTTCCCTAAGGCTGTCTGTTGTCAACCATCAATAATTGGATACCAATATTGAGATATTTTTGGGTTTTCTGAGTTCTTTATATAGCACTAATATTTTCAATGAGTGTTTATGTTCCCCAGTGGAGTCACCATTATGTTAGGTCCCTGTAATTTGTCAGATTGGGAAGACCAAATAAATAAGGGTAACATCAAAATAACTTTGGAGTTCTAGGACCTAGCCTTCCTGGACTCAGAGAGGGCTCTCTCTATATTTGTATAAAATATATAGCTTGATTGATTTAGGATGCTGATTTTAGGCTAGTTAAAATGATAGGGGTTGTTTTTTTTTCTTTGTTTGGTTGGGTTGCTTGTTAAGAAGAACATATAGAGTAAGAGAAATTCAAACCATTGGGCTATGGAGTCTGTGAAAAGTTTGAAGGGTACACCAAAAAATCAAGGGTGTTCCACAGGGCAATTTAACAAAGCCAAATGGATCTTAATAGCTTATGTGGGTGTGAAATGAACATTAAGTTGTGAGTTTAGTAGCTTAAAGGGAAATTAAGAATCGTTTAACATGTAATAGAACAATAAGAGTCTTTAGGATCACTATTATTAAGAAAGAACCAAAGGAAAGGGAATACCATAAACTTCCTTAGCCAAAATTCGCCAAGTAAACTTTAAGACAACAATCTAGTAAACCCTAGAGAGCAGGGAACTCATAAATTATCTATCTATTCACTTTCAGAAAAAGGAAACGTTTAAGATAACAATTTAATAATGATTAAAGAGCAGGGAAATCCTAATTTCTTCAATCAGACTTCAAAGTCCTTTAAAATGACTTTTCAAGGTAGACGAAAGGGCAGGGAAAACCATAAAATTCTTTAGCCTAAACCCTAGTAATAAAACTTCAAAGAAATGCTTGAGAACAAAATTTCAAGCATAACCAAAGGACAGGGCAAACCATAAAATTATTTGGCTAGACTATATTGAGTTAATCTCAAGAAAACAAACTAGATGGAACTGGAGAGCAGGGAGCTCCTAAACTCTCCAACCAGACCCAGTAGAGGAAAACATTTAAACAATAGAAAGAAGACAGACTTAAGGTGCCTCTAACAAAATATCTTAACCTAAATTTTATGTTATGTTAAAAGAGAAATTGATATACAAAATGGAAAACATAAGGAAACAATTACAAAATTAGAATAACATTACAATTTACCAAAGTCCATGAATCTTGTGAATGTGGTTGTTCCATTGATATTCAATCCAAAATAGCTACAATGCTCCAAAGCCAAACTCTTTACAACTCAAAGTCTGTGAGGTATTCAGCTCAACAACCAACCAACAAAAAACATGAAGCATACATGTAGTATTTATCTGCAAAATGAGGAGGTGATCCTAAGCTAGGGTTTCATATTTGTATTTATTACAAAGTTAATGCATTTTGACCTTTGAAACCATGTAAGGCCCAAGGCAAAATATCTAAGATAGATTCATTGTAATAATAACTCCTAATTTAAATTTTGAGATAAATTTGGAATATGTTTGACTTTAAGGCTTCTCAGTAAATTTTACAATAACTCCTCGTAAGTGCGCAACGCCAAGTTACAAGGATGCAGTGCCAGTGCAAAAGCGCAATGCCATGATAGAATAAATGGCCTGTCTTGCAGCCAACTTTTGGAGGCCTTCCTGATGTCCAAATGAGCTCCATGATGGCTCATTAAAAAGGTATCTAAGTCTATTTGCCAAATATTCTTTCACTTTCCAAAAATTTTCCCAGATTCCCTATCAAAGACCTGTTCTCCCAAGACTGGTAAACACGCATCGCTAAGGGCAAAAATAGGACAGAAACATAATGTTTTGATGGTTTTTGGCCTTTTTGAGGGACCAGTTTTGTTCCAAATCTCCTGAAAATTTCTGAGGTTGATGTACTTGTCATTAAAAACATGAATATGTTGACCATTTTCCATTTGGTTGGCCCAAAAAAGATCGCAACGCCAGTGGTGTTGCACGTTTGGCACAATTTCTGTTGGGTATGTGTTATATTCTTTCCACGACTAATCACATGCTATCGCCCCCCTTTGCGTGGGGCATAACAGGGGGGTTAGAGGGTGGGCGGTAGCCCCCCCTGTCGGGGTCTAGGGTAGCACCCCGACGAAAATTTTGGTCCTTAATTTCCGGTGGGCGGTCCGCGCCCATGGTTTTGTGCATGGTTTTGCAAATGGTTTTGGGGTACGATGGTTTTCGGCCCCTGGTATTTTGTAGATCCGGTCAAGGGAACTACGGTTATGATCTAATCCAGGGTTAATGGATTAGGGTTTATGTATGCTTCAGCATGTATATATATGTGTTGTAACACTAAAAGGAATATAATGAAATATCAAGTTGGTCGTCCCGATTTGGGATCTACGGGAAAATCTCTGTGTTTATCTGTTTTATATTTTATGTTCTCGCTATTGTTTATTTTCTGTTATAATATTCGTGTGTAGATAATTTTTGTTCAGGGTTAAAATCTACATTTGGTATCATAGTTGTTTTGGCTTTAAGGGGACGCCTTTGCTGCTGGGGGTTTTTTGTTCGGGCCTAAGGTAGACCTTGTTTAGTGGGAGATATGTGGGATCGATTCTTGCGGTGAAAGAAGATGGCGAGTGATGGAAAGATAGAGATCGAGAAATTTAATGGTTAGAGTTTTGAGTTGTGGAAGCTCAGATGGAGGATCTGCTGATGGATAAAGATCAGTGGATCGTGGTAGATCCGAGTACTAAACCAACAACAATGTCAGATGAAGACTAGAAGAAACTGGATCGGAAGGCTAAGAGCACAATACGGTTGTGTGTCTTAGATTTAGTATTGTTGAATGTATTTTGGGAAGCTACGGCGAAGAATTTGTGGGAAAAACTTGGGACTTTGTACCAATCTATGTCTCTGGTGAATAATTTTTTCCTGTGGAAAAAGCTTTATAACCTGAGGATGAAGGATGGAGACTCGGTGACAAAGCATCTGAATGCCTTCAATACTGTGGTAATTCAGCTGTCATTTGTTGATATTAAAATCTCAGATGAAGATAAGTGCATCAGTTTTTTGTGTTCTCTACGAGACTCGTGGGACAGTCTGGTTATTGCAATAGGTAGCAATACAACTACCTTGAATTTTGATGACATTGTCTTAGCCTTGTTGTCGGAGGAAATGAGACGGAGAAATATGGAGGGCCAGAATGGAGATGCCTTATCTGTACGAGGAAGGTCCCAAAATGGAAACAAGAATAAGGTTTCGAGTGGGAGATCCAAATCTAGAGGGAGATCTAAATCTACTGGAAAGTTTGTAAAGGTATGCTGGAAATGCAGAAAGGAAGGGCACTAAAAAAGGGAGTGCAGATCTAAAGCTCCTGAGAAAGGAAAAGGATCTGATGATGCTCCTTCTGCAGAGGAAAAAACCACCTTGGATGAAGGTGGGGATGTGTATTTGGCTTCTTCTTCAAATACACATGTAGATCATGAGTCATGGTTGATTGACTCAGGTGCATCCTTTCACTTCACTCCCCATCGGGAGTGGTTTTGCGAGTATGAGAAATATGATGGTGGTGATGTCTTCCTAGGGGATGATAGGAAGGCCAGAATCGTCGGACGTGGAAAGGTCAAGCTGAAGCTGCAAGGTGGAAGGATTAGAACACTTCCCGGTGTTCTGCATATTCCTGCATTGGCCAGAAATCTGATTTCTGTAAGCAAGATGGATGATGCAGGTGTAAAAACAGTGTTCGAGAAAGATGCCTGCAAGATGGTTCGGGGAGCATTGGTATTAATGCGGGGAGTTCGGACTGGAACTCTGTACAAGCTACAAGGTAGCACAGTTATTGATGGGTGTAACAGTTCTGTGGTTCCTGAAAGTGGGACGGAAAGCCTAGCTGTGTCTGGAGAAAAGACCATGCTATGGCATCAAAGGCTTGGACATATTGGAGAGAAGGGCCTTCGGATATTGCATAGAAATGGTATGGTAGAAGGTATGTCTAATTGCTCTCTGGATTTCGATTTCTGTGAACATTGTGTATATGGGAAGCAGAATCGGGTGAGTTTTCCTTCTGGTGCTAAGAGGGCAAACAAGATATTAGAACTTGTGCACAATGATGTGTTTGGACCTTTGTCAGTTCCATCACTGGGAAATTCGGTATACTATGTTTCATTCATAGATGACTTCTCAAGGAATACATGGATATATTTCTTGAGGAAGAAATCTGAAGCTTTTGACAGATTTAAATAATTTAAGGCTCTGGTGGAAAACCAGACAGAGAAGAAGATAAAGGCGTTGAGGACATATAATGGTGGGGAGTTCTACAAGAAGGAATTTGAAGAGTTCTGTAAGAAGTGTGGTATAGCATGACAGAAGACTACTCCATACACACCTCGGAAAAATGGAGTTGCAGAAAGAATGAATAGAACACTGATGGAAAAGGCAAGAAGCATGCTTAGTGGTACCGGGTTAGGACAAGAATTCTGGGCAGAGGTAGTGGAGACTGGATGCTATCTGGTTAACAGATCACCTTCATCAGTGTTGGAGGATAAGACTCCACATGAGGTATGGACTGGTAAGAAACCCTCTCTTTCACATCTAAGGGTATTTGGATGTGATCCATATGTACATGTTCCAAAGCAAAAAAGGACCAAGTTGGATAATAAATCTGAAAGGTGCATCTTTATTGGGTATAAGGATGGTTTAAAGGGTTACAAGCTTTGGAACCCAGAAACAAGGAAGGTTGTGTATAGCTGACATGTGGTGTTTAGAGAAGTGAAATATGTTGTTAAACATGAAGTCCTACCAAAGGAACCTGAGAAGATATATTTTGAGCTAAAGGAGGATGAATCATACTCTACAACAGAAGAAGACTCAGAAGATGAAGAGCCACAAACTCCAGCTATTAGAAGATTAGTTTGGGAAAGAAAGAAACCAGAAAGGTATAGTCCATCTGCTTTCTATTCAGGTTTTTCCTTAACTATAACTGATGATGATCCCAGAACTGTCAGGGAGGCAGTAGATTTAGAAGATGGAAAACTTTGGAAGGAGGCCATAGTTGATGAAATGGCATCCTTGCACAAAAATGAGGAATGGGATCTGGTGAAGTTATCGGCTGAAAGGAAGCCCATCGAGAGAAAATGGGTGTTTAAGAAGAAGATGAATGTAGAAGGCAAGGTGGAGAAATAAAAAGCTTGGTTGGTAGCAAAAGGTTATTCCCAAGTGCCGGGAATTGATTTTGGTGATATTTTTTCTCCTGTCGCCAAAGTTACTTCTATTAGATTACTTTTATCTGTTGTTGCTGCATTTGATTTTGAGATAGAACAGATGGATGTGAAGACAACATTTCTTCACGAGGATCTAGAAGAGGAGATCTACATGAAGCAACCTGAAGGCTTTATGGTGAAGGGTAAGAAATAACTAGTATGCAGGTTGAAGAAGTCTCTGTATGGGTTAAAATAGTCACCAAGGATGTGGTATCAGAAATTTGATACCTATATACGGGGACTTGGCTTCACCAGAAGCAAGGAAGATCACTGTGTTTATTTTAAATTAATTGGTGACCGTGTTATCTATTTGGTCTTGTATGTGGATGATATGTTGTTGATTGGAAATGACAAAGAAATTATCCAAGATTTGAAGACCCAACTGTTCTCCAAATTCGACATGAAGGATCTGGGTGCTGCAAACTATATTTTAGGCATGGAAATTAAGAGAGATTGGGCAAAGAGGAAGCTCTGGTTAAACCAGAGGAAGTATGTCGAGACTATATTGCAGAGGTTCAATATGCAGGATAGTAAACCGGTGAATGTTCCTATTCCTGTAGGTGTAAAGCTGTCTGCTGAATAGTGTCCCAAGACACAAGAAGAAGAGGAGGATATGTCTCATGTTCCATATGCAAGTGCAGTGGGTAGCTTGATGTATGCAATGGTCTATACTAGACCAGACATTGCACATGCAGTGGGAGTATTGAGCAGGTTTATGTCAAACCCAGGGAAGGAGCATTGGACAGCAGTGAAGCGGGTTTTCAGATATTTACGTGGCACTAATGATTATGGCTTGTGCTACCAGGGAAGACCAGGATTGGAAAGAATGTTGGACATTCGTGGTTTTGTTGATGCAGACTGGGCTGGAGATCTGGACCAAAGAAGATCTACAAGTGGGTATGTGTTTAGCCTATTTGGAGGCGCAGTCAGTTGGATGAGTAAAAGACAGTCTGTAGTGGCTCTTTTAACTACAGAGGCAGAATACATAGCAGCCACTCATGCAAGCAAGGAAGCAGTTTGGTTGCAGAGATTGTGTTCAAGTATGGGGTTGGTACAACAAGCTATAAGGATAGACTGTGATAGCCAAAGTGCAATTTTCTTGGCTAAGAGCCCTGCTTATCATTCAAAGACAAAGCACATTGATGTTCAATATCACTTTGTTAGAGATATGGTTGAGGCTAAAAGGGTGTTGCTGGTAAAGGTGGACACTTTGAAGAATGTTGCAGATGCATTGACGAAGTCTGTGAGCACTCATAAGTTCTCTTGGTGTAGAGAAACAATGGGTGTTGAAGAATTGGGCCAATGACTAAGCTCTCTTGTGGCCCCCTGCGGAAAGAAAACAACAGGTGGGATAATGTTGGGTATGTGTTATATTGTTTCCATGAATAATCACACGCGGGGGCTAAAAGGGGGGGTGATAAGCCCCCCTTTGCGCTGGGCACAACGCGGGGGGGTCAGAGGGGGGGCGGTAGCTCCCCTTGTCGGGGTTCGAGGCAGCGCCCCGGCGAAAATTTCTGGTGGGCGGTCCGCGCCCATGGTTTGTGCATGTTTTTGCACATGGTTTTGGGGTACAATGGTTTTTAGCCCTTGGTATTTTGTAGATCCGGTCAAGGGAACTACGGTTATGATCTAATCTAGGGTTAATGGATTAGGGTTTATGTATGCTTCGGCATGTATATATATGTGTTGTAACACTAAAAGGAATATAATGAAATATCACGTTGGTCATCCCTATTTGGGATCCAGGGGAAAATATCTGTGTTTATCTATTTTATGTTGTATTCTCTCGCTATTGTTTATTTTCTGTTATAAGATTCGTGTGTAGATAATTTATGTTAAGGGTTAAAACCTACAATTTCTGCATGTCAAATTGTCAAAAAATCAAAATGTGCACAAAAGTGCCAAAATTGGAATTTTGCTTACTGATCAAGGTTTAGAGGCTTGGAGGGACACCTCAGCAATAGTTTCTAACTTCCCCTTCTCCTTTTTATTGGCTAGGGTTTCCTTCAATTTTTTATTCAACTGCCTAATATTGGCATCTTTCTCTTGGATGACCAGTCTTGAGTTGTCATGGTCATCTAGGTAATCCAAGTCCACCAAGTCAAACTCTCTCTCTTGCTCATGATGAATGTCTTCCTCTTATTCCATTTTTCAGTTGTGTTTTGGGAAAATCCCTTGGGAAGAAGGGGAAGGGAAAGGGAGTAGGATAGTGGCATTAGGTAGTTGGGATGGCTAAGGGAAAATTTAGAGAAGTAGGGAAGGGAGTTAGGGAGTTTTGGGAAGTGATGGGAGGGAAAAATGCTTAGGGAGATAGGCTAACAAATAAAATTACATGGATTTTATTTAGGTAGCTAGGAAATGCCACCTAGATTTAGGGTTTTTGGAATAGAGCTAGGGAAAGGGGATTGGAGGAGTGTAAGGGAATGGGAAGTGTCTAGGGAGTGAATTAGGGTATAAGGAAGGAAGAAATAGGGTCTAGGGAAACAATTTAGGCATGTAGTGGTGATAATTAGGGTTTCTTAGCTCAACACTTGTGATGGTAAATGAAGAGAATTTATGTCATAAACTTGGAATTGTGAAATGAGAGGAGGGCATAAAATGGTGTCACTTACTTGTTTGGAGGTGAGGATACCTTGAATTTCAAGTTGGAATACTTGCAAAGGAGCTTGGAAAGAGTTTTGAATTCATTTGGGTTGCTAGATCACTCAACAACCTTCCATGGTTGGGCACGTAACGCCACTGGTGAGAGCGCAACAGCTTTGCAAGGGTGAAACACCAAGATACATGCACACAGAAACTTAAAAAATATCATTTAAAATTACCGTCAAGGGCGAAGTGACAAATTCCAAGCGCGGAGCGTCGGCGCAAACGCGCAACGCCAAGGAGGCATCATCTTCTAAACGCGCGGCGCGATTCTTGCACCTTTTTTTAGATGACATTTGGAGGCCTTCCTGATGTCCAAATTTGGCCCAGGATAGCTTGTTAAAAGTATTATCCTATATTCTTTCCAAATATACCTTTGGTTTTCTGTTTGGAATTCATTTGCCTTGTCAAAAGTTTCTTTTCCTAAGACTAGTCAAAAAGTGCTAGATGAGGGTGCAGAAATGCAGAGTGCTGGTGCATGAAACTTTTGGAGGCCTTCCTCAAATCGGAATTGAGCTTATGATATCTCATTGGAAATATATCTCTGTATAGTTATCATTTGACTCATCAAGCAAGTCATTTTGACACTCCATCTCTGTGAAACCTTGATTTTCCCAAGGTCACTTCAAAAGTGCAGCAAACATCTTGTAGCACCTGTAAATTTGACGTTTCTCCAAAACCATGATACCTGTGAAAAAACCTGAAGGATTTTTTTCTTCCTTGTCCTATGAGGGAAACAAACCTCTCTCTTTTTGTTAAATTTCATCTCTGTTTGGTCAGAAACATAGTTTGAAGCAAAACGAGCCCTATGTGTGACAAATGATTTGTCCCTTGGAATGACTTCTTGGAAATTGATGGAGGAATGATGTTTATGAGTTGGTATGGCTTCATACTTGCTAATATGACCTACCATATGCATCCTCTACTCCTATGCCTCTTTTTCATAGCAAACCCTAGCTTAGTGGGAGAGGAAATTAGGGTTTAGTGCTTGTGAACAATGATGACTTGGGCACCCTTGGAACAAGACAACTCCCTTTGACATTTGATCAATTGCTGAAGTAAAATTTTTTTTTATTTGAAATTTGATGTGTTGGAATGTGGAACTCTGATTTGGCTTTGAAAAACCCACTTTCTAATGTTTTGAATTCTTCTTCCCTTTCTCACTAATACTCTTTGACACTTTTTACTTTGCAGGTTGCTGAAGTCATGGAGCTGGCTTTTCTTTTACTCACTGAGGCTTGACATAATAGCTTTGAAATCTTGGTGATCATAATAAATCCTTCTCATATGTGTGCTAACCTCATCAGAATAAAAGGATGACCTTGAAAAAATTCAAAACCCTAATGACCTAATGGGAGTGATTTTTGACCTGATTTTGAATGAAATTGGGCTTAAAAACTTTCAAGTGAAAAGATAATTTCCAAAAGTGCTATTATGCTCAAGGGGACATCGGAATGAGTTAGCAACAAGAAATCCTATAGGGAGGGTGGAGTTTATTGATAGGGTAAAATGGGGAAATGAGGTTTTAGGTAGGAAAGAAGGATGAAAATGAGAGGTATAAGCCCATAAGGAGTCTTTTAATAGCAACGAGGTGACTTTGAGAAGGCAATCTGATAAATAGGGAAATTTTTTTATAAAGATAATGAAGGCAGTGAGATTTCTGAAACTCAAGTTATTCAAGGAATATTGTTTTTAGAAAACTATAACCATTGTATAGTCATCCAAAGATAGTGTAAAATACTGATGAATAACACAACGGTTCAATATTCAAGTGATTCTATACATATGACATGTCACAGAGATTGGTATGAAACTCATCATAATAAAACTAATGGGGGTAAAATTTTTCTAGGTAGATGACATATGTCATGAAATAAAATGTTATGGTAATGTATTTTTGGCTCTCCCAAGTGGTCATTTGAAAATATCAAGGATGCAATGTAAGTTCTGAGGATTAAGAAAAATTGAATCTGAATTTCAATGATTATTTATCATATATTAAAGGTTGAATTTATGAAGTTAGGTTTTCTTATGAGGGAAATTATTGGAGGTGTTATTACATAACACCCTCCTCCCACACTTACCTAATATGACCAGTCCACTGGGGTAAATATGTGATGAAGAGTTTCTATGATATGATTCAACTCCCCAATTATGGTTGAGGAAGTGGAATCAATAAACCAAAACTAGACTGATCTTCCTCAGGAGCTACAGGACCCCCTGGGGCTAACCAACCACTCCAGGTGCACAAACCCTAAGTTAACTTGCTTTGTAACTGAGCTAACCTCCAGTCACTCTCATGACAAGCCCTCCATGAGACTCAAACCCTCGAGTCACTCCCATAGGCCTTCTTCTCAATGACTGTAGTATTTTGTAGCTAGCATTATGTCAACGACTTCGGGATTTAAGCCACTTTTTCATGCTAGGACCCAAGCCTTTGCTTAGACCTTGATGAAACTCTCATGAATGATAATTAACAAGAATAAAAGGCCTCTAATACAAAACTTGAACAAGGAATTGACCAGACTCATCCTAATAATGACATGCATTTTGTCAAACACATCATAAACATGTAATGTACAGGTCGTATAAACACATCTAAACATAGGGACCTCATAGTTATATGAGATTCTTCAAGGATGTATGTTTCCCTCTGAAAATAGTTGCATTATCATCTGTTAGGTCATACAGTCATTAAAATTTCATTTACTAAACAAAACATGATGAGAGAAATAACCAAAATCTGTCATAAAATAATGCTTATAACCAACATATTAAAAATGATAGGGAAACCATTAAAATCACGTAATAACAAGAAAATTTACTCACAAAACTCAAGATGAAATATTTTTATTATTCATATGCAAAATCCAACCAGGTCAGGACGTTCATGTACCACTTGACCATAGATTGGATGAACCAAATATTTCTTTCATCCAATCACTCTTGTGCCATATTCCAAGCATGAATGTGAGACTCACAATAAAACTGACCATGTTTCTCATAATTTACCGCATATCTTGCCAAAACTGGTTAAGGATTTCTAGGCCCAAAGGAAGCACCTATACAACCAGGCTTTATCATATATCCCACTAAGGGATTCTTAGGCCCAAATAAGAAAAATAAACTACCAGGATTTAACGTAATCCCACCATATACTAGTCTAGGTATCACTAGGCCTATACAAGCATGGATGGCTATGAATCTCTCCACCTAAACTGTGAATAATTTTCCCGTCTCCACCCTTCAGAATTTACCGCATATCCCAGCTTTACTAGTTTAGGTATTTCTAGGCCTTTGGTAATTTTCTTGAGACCACCCCACACAGTTTCGAAACCATCTGAAAATCTATTTCAACCAAGTAAGAAAACCCCATCACACCATAACTATCCGGAAATGGAAAGGCAAGGTTGAAAAGCACTATCACACCTGGAAAAACCCATGCCAATGACAACAAGATAACCAAATACACAGATGCATTTACCATGCATGCCAAAATGAGCAAGGAAAGCATACATGCAACTTCATACTTGCAAGTAATCGCGTTGTAGCCACTTGATCTAGCTCTTCCTTGCTTGATATTTGTTTGCCTTTTATTTCTTTTCCTTCGTTTTGCTTCCTTTCTCCAATGCTAGAGTGCTCCAAGAATGCTCTAAGTGTGCAAGGTATAAGTGAGTAGAGAGAATAGAGAGATAACTCTGAAATTGAACTGGCAAAAGACTCTAAACTAATCCTTAGAAGCCTTTATATTAATGAGGCTTATATTTTCTTTAATTTCCTCTTCACATGAAACCTGTGACATTTCACCTTCCTTTTCTCCTATTTTCTATTATTTTCATTAAAAAATGCCATTTTTTTCTCTTTTCCTTTTCAAATCCTTTGCTATTTCCTATTCCAATTTCCCTTAGCCATAATAAACCAAATGAACACCCACTAGGATTTTTTTCCCAATGGTCATCTTGGAATACACGTCCCATAACCTTGGTCTTATTTTACATTTATTAACTTTAGTACATGGATTTTTAACCCAAGGCTATTACATATTCAATGTAGTCAAATAAACTCGAAAAGTTGAGATATTTGAATATACTTTGTAGTTGACATATCAAGATGTGATTTGTGTTTTCTTCCCTGTTAGGTCAACTGATTAAGTTACTTAGATAATTAATCTATTTCAACTACCATAGTTTAGTATACATTTGCATGTATAAGAAGAAAAATGCAATGAGAATTGTGTGTTAATATAAAAGGTGTTAGTTTTGGTCTATCACTACATCTTGTTCTCTTTCATTCTCTCTTCCACATGTGTTGCATGTATCTCTTTATATAGTATTGACTTGGTTTTTGAATATGTTTGTAACACTCAACATTAGTTTTATTGCTCACAATATCTAAACTTGAGTCGAGCTAATAATGTACACATAGATGTTGAGTTTGGAAAGATGCAAGAATTGTAGGGAAAAATATATTTTCACGAAGAATATCTAGGATTATATTAATTTGAATATCACAAATTGTTTTAATAAGATTGTCTATAATATCAAGAATTGTAGGATTATCTTAATTTGAGGAAAAATATGTTTTCAATTGTTTTAATGATTAATAATTTATATGTTTTTAATAAAAAAGTATGACTAAGAATATGTATTTTCTCATAAAAATAAATAAATAATAAATTTAAATAAAAAAAATGTCTTTTAACAATAAAAACAAAACGTTAGAAAAAAATACCTACATCAACAACACCTTAAGGTTGAGATATAATTATGACAATTCCTACCCTTATGTACCCATTTATATCTTCCTTAAAAACAAGTTATGTGAATTTGTGTACGTAATAAAAAGACTAGAACCTATGAGACGGAGAATAATAATATGATTAGTAAGAAACCTTGTTAATAAATCAGAACAAAAAAAAACACTTTGGTAGAAAGGACCAAGAAGTGCATCTAGATTTTTTGTCATTGTATAAGCAATAAGCGAGGTAGTTTTTTTCATATATCAAAGGTTAAATCCCCTTTCACCCGTCATGAATCCTCCAAAGATATTGTGAAGGAGAATCATGTTAAAACATTGATCAATGGCTACAAATATATCTCTTTTACTCACTGAGGTTTCACTAATTAAATCATATTGTGCATAGATGTGATGTTAACTAGTGATCACTACAACCTCTAAGAAGCACGTGATATCAACAAATGGCACTCAGAAAAATTAAATTTTCAAAATGAACTAAATCTATCCATGCAAATATATAAATATTGTAATACTCACAGATAACATGCCAAATAAGAAAGGGTGATATGAAGATAAAACAAGGGAGGTTGCAAAGCAGCAAGTCCCTACCAATGAGATGTGTTTGACAGCTAACCTATGTGATGACCATGAGGCTCAGATGGATATGCATTATTGACAGAATCAGGGACATAGCCCTCAGGTCTAGATACCCTTATCTTTGTCATAGCCCTTGGGTCTAGTAGAGGGAATCAGGGAAAATCCAAATTAGTTAACATATATCTAAGCCACAAATTTTATGTAATTACAAAAAAAAAATAACATAAGGAGCATTCGCTCCCTAAGAACCTGTAGTATCTATTATTTCTAGCACATAAATATTCACAATACAAAAATATTCATAGAAAGTTCCCTAAGAACCTCTGGAATCTATTATTTCTAGCACATAAATATTCACAATACAAAAATATTCATAGAAAGTATCACTAAACATGTAAATTATTAGACAAGACACTTATTACATATAAATGATTAGACAAGAAGGTAACCTGATCAAGAGGCCTATTTGATGAAAAAGGAACAACTATCTATGAAACAAGAGCAAAGCTCACTAGAATATCTCAAAGGATGCTAAAGATCACCATTTCAAGTAATTCATTTGTAGATAGAGTAGACCTACTTGCACAAGTTGACAGAAGCCTAATTAAAACCTACACCAAGCCAAAGAACAACTTGAATAACTTCAGTAGACATGTTAGTAAAAGGTCCATAATTTATAGTTAAAGATCAATGATCTCACTACTTAAAAGTACTTTATAAAATGTTAGACTACTAAGCTTGTGTAATTCGAGCCAAGAAAAATGATGCATTCTCTACCACCTAAATCATAATTACAAAATTTTCACCAGGAGAATTCATAAGTAAGACCCACAAGCAATATGACACGTCTTTCTCTATTGGTATCAGTGCAGCCTCCTCACAGGGAATTATCCTTTGTGAATATTAGGAACTTCAAATTGTAAATCAATGTAAGAAAGCCATATTGATAAGTGCTGCAATGATTCTCTGTAGCTGGGGATCTGTAATTAAAATATATGATTGGCATAAACCTGTCCCAAATATTTATAATAACTGAAGAGCAAGATCTAGAATTTTTTTTTGAAAATGAGTAAGCTAGATCCACAAACCACAACAAGGTTGTAAATAACCCGTGACAGTAAGAAATTAACTCAAGCAATTAGGCCGAATGATACTGCAATATGAGAATTCCAATAGATGGCCACTGGTTCGAGCTCTACACCATTCAGAATACTCAATGTTTTTGTGGAAAAATATGGAAATAAAACCCAATTGAACAATTCCAGCAGGTTGCAAACAATCCAATTATTTGGGCAAACATAGATTTCTTTTTTTTTCCCATTTTTGCACACGGGCAACCTCTTTTGGCTTAAAATCTAGGTTACCAGGATAAAAATCCACCATATTTTTTAAAATATAGGTTACTATGATAAAAATCCACCATAAAAATATGGTATGCCAGGATTTGGATACAGGAAAGAAAAGCCATGTAAAAAAAGCTAATAAGAAAAAATAGAAAAATAGTTTTAATGATAATTAGTAATTTCCTATATCATAAAAGGTTCAATAATCATCTTATAATAAAAATTAATTGAAAGTGATATACGTAGTCACAGATTTAAAGACGAACCTGCATGGACTTACAAGTTTCATTTATGAATGTCACTTGTATCATTTCTTGAAAGCCACTTGTCTCATTTCTGATCTGGATTTATGCAGGAATGCAATAGAATATAGAAATAACCATAAACATAGAAATATAACAGAAATAAGGCTTCATTTCATTAATATCAAATCATAGAAATATGCTGACAAACATGATGGAAATAAAATAGCTAAGGTGCTGGTAGCGAATTTCTGAGAAGAGATGTGGCAGCTATAGACCTCTGAAATGTGTTACAATGAGGCTCGAGGGCCTATTTATTATGGAGAAACAATGGAGAAATCTACGTCCAAATACTTAACCCTAGGAGATGAAGCGCCAAAACTATGGGCGCCGTTTTGGTAAATTCTTCCCGGGGATGTAACGTCAGCATACTATCTCTGTTTGTGGCCTCAAAATGGCTTCGGAAGTTCAAGACTCGAAAAACTGCTAAAAATAGTAAGTTGTGAACAAACTGAAAGAGACAATGGTGGGGCCCCAAGTGGAATAGGCGGGTGGCCACCAATATCCACCTAGAAAATTCCTCCCCCCTTAGGAAGCAATGGTCCCCATTGCATTGAGTTCCTCCATGAGATGAGGACAATTCTGTTGAACTTGGTCCCTGGTGAACCACTTTCCTTAGTGCAGGAGTTGACCAGCTTTGACAACCCGATACAGTTGGATTTTCTATCGGCGAGTGTTCTTGATTTTCATGTCCATGATACAGTCTGTGGTGGCCTGTTCCATGCAGTCTGGGTTTAACTCATTTGGTGTGAGTTCTTCTATAATGTTAGAGGTGTCCAATAGAGGTTGTAAGTAGGGAGGAAGGTGGTCTACATTGAATACTGGGTGCAGACCAAGGAATGGTGGAATATTGAGCTCGAAGGCATTGTTTCCTATAGCCTTGGTGATGGTGTATGGCCCATATTGGAGTGGGCAAATCTTGTGGTGGGGTCCAATGAGGCGCTCCTTCTGTAAATGTTGCCACACTTTTTCATCGACCTGGAAGTTGTGTGGCACCCGATGTTGATCATGTCATTGCTTGTACTTGGCATTGGCTCTATCCAATATGTCATGAACCTATTAAGGGATGTGCTAAATGTGCATGATGAAGTTGTTTTCTTTGTCAGCTTCGGACTGGACATGAGCCGAATCATCCTGAGTAGATGCAAATAGCATGGCTACGTTAATGGGACATAGTGGTTGGAATCCCAAGCCCACCTGAAAGGGTTTGTGGCCGGTTGAGTTGTGGAGAGCTCGGTTATAACTGTGTTGTACATAGGGAAGGCTCTCATCCCATGTGCGTGGATGCTTTGAATTGTACATGCACATAATGTGTACAATCATCCTGTTGATGACCTCCTTCTGACCATCAGTTTGGTGATGGAAAGTTGTGGACTTGGTGAGCTTGGTGTCCAACATTTTCCAGAGGTTGGACCAAAATGTGCTAAGGAACTTGCTATTGCGATCTGATATGATATACTGTGGGATCCAAAGTTCACCCACACTCATTCAAAGAAGATTTTAGGAGTGGCTTATACTGTGATATTCTTCTTGCAGGCTACCATAATGGCCATCATTGTCAAATCACGCCAATCATCTAGGTCAATCACTAACTCGAAGTGGGCGCACCGCTGGATAAGTGGTGCACCACCGCAATGTTGCTCAGCCCAAATTTAGATACTCACATTCCTAGGAGGGAGTGGGTGTGGTAGTGCCTCACCCTAAGGCAGTAGGCCAGTCACAAATTAAACATTCGTCTCTGGATGGATGACGACGTCTCTAGGCCAAAAACCATCACTCGTCGTCTCATGTTCCAATAGTGGACCAGGAAACAAAGCAGCCTATCCTGCAATCTTAGGATGTTGTTCTCCAGAAAATTTAGCAAACCCCATTGTGCCAAGAGACTCCACGCATTGGCATCCTGAGCCACAACAATGCACAGATCAGGCCAATCCTACTCATGCCACAACATCTTGTTACTAGAGAAAAAAACAAAATCAGTGACTAAAAAGTCAAAAAATAAATTTTTTTAAGTCTTTGGCCCATCCTTGCGCCTGTTTTCTACCCAGGCACGATGTTCGCATGTCTGTATCAAAAACACACGTGCGATTCATTGCGCAAAAGCACTGTTAAGCATGGTACCCTCATAGGAAATTTTCCTTCTCCGCGAGGTTCACGCAGCTCTGCCTTGATCACTCGTGTGATTGAGGCGAAAAAGAGGTAGATAATCCAAACAAATCAGATTTGTACAAACCCCCCCCCAGGAAAAAACTGAGAAAATTGAAAAGTAGGATGTTAAGGGCCCTACGTGACACTGACGGTGCGAATCTCGAGTACTCAGGCAGACTACAATGGAAAGAAAGGCTTGGAAGTAGGGGCTCAGCTCTAACCTCAAGCTCTCAAATGACACAAATGAATTGAAAAGAGTCATATTGACCTATATATTGCTCTTTTATCATTATTCTACATTCCATAACAGGAGCTTAGAACGCCCAATTGAAAAACTGCAAGAAACACAGTGATCAACACCTCATCACATCCAAAGTAGGCTTCAAACATCCACGCCTCAGAAAAAAATTCATTTTTTCATTTACAACTGGTATGACCTCTCTTATCGCTTTCCATTCAAGGTTATTTTCTATATGTTTGAATATAACAGATGCTTTCACTTGGGTATTGGTTGGAGGTATTACAAGCACGAAAAATGACATGTTTCCCCAGCCACTGAAGGTACACGAGCAGGTATTATTCTATCCCTAGCATGATAGCCTCCCCAAACAAGTTATGCATATCCTGACATCATTTCTCCACAGAAATCAACCATGGGTTCCAGTCACTCGAACATGTTTGTCATCACCTCACCTCGCACATGATAAACATTCTTGTTGGTCAGTAGAGCCTCACCCTCCATGGAATCTATCACTCAAGTAGATCATACACCGAAGATCTGGAGCCATGGCCATAATAGCCAAGTCCAGGAAGAACTTCATGTTCATTCAACCATCATACATCAAGTCAAGTTTTATCCATGTCACGATAAATCCACTTTTCTGGACTACCATTCACATAAGTAGATTGAATACGCACCATCATGTCTCACACTTGGCCTACCACACCCCCATCACAAAGATTCTCCAACCAATACCCATGTGAAAGCATATGTTATATTCAAACATATAGAAAATAACCTTGAATGGAAAGCGATAAGAGAGGTCATACCAGTTGTAAATGAAAAAATGAATTTTTTTCTGAGGCATGGATGTTTGAAGCCTACTTTGGATGTGATGAGGTGTTGATCACTATGTTTCTTGTAGTTTTGCAATTGGGTGTTCTGAGCTCCTGTTATGGAATATATAATAATGATAAAAGAGCGATATATAGGTCAACATGACTCATTTCAATTCATTTGTGTCATTTTAGAGCTTGAGGTTAGAGCTGAGCCCCTACTTCCAAGCCTTTCTTTCCATTGTAGTCTGCCTGCATACTCGAGATTCGCACCGTCAGTGTTAGGTAGGGCCCTTAACATTCTGCTTTTCAATTTTCTCATTTTTTTCCTGGGGGGAGGGGGCCTGTACAAATCTGATTTGTATGGATTATCTACCTCTTTTTCGCCTCAATCACACGAGTGATCAAGGCAGAGCTGCGTGAACCTCGAGGAGAAGGAAAATTTCCTATGAGGGTACCATGCTTAGCAATGCTTTTGCATGATGAAGCGCAAGTGTGTTCTTGATACAAACATGCGAACATCGTGCCTGGGTAGAAAACAAGTGCGAGGATGGGCCAAAGACTTAAATTTATTTATTTTTTGACTTTTTTGTCACTGATTTTGTTTTTTTCTCTAGTAACAAGATGTTGTGGCATGAGTAGGATTGGCCTGATCTTTGCATTTTTATGGCTCAGGATGCCAATGCATGGAGGCTCTTGGCACAATGGGGTTTGCTAAAGTTTCTGGAGAACAACATCCTAAGATTGCAGGATAGGCTGCTTTGTTTCCTGGTCCACTACTAGAACATGAGACGACGAGTGATGGTTTTTTGGCATAGAGACGTCGTCATCCATCCAGAGACGAATGTTTAATTTGTGACTGGCCTACTTCCTTAGGGTGAGGCACTACCACACCCACTCCCTCCTGGGAATGTCAGTATCTAAATTTGGGCTGAGCAGCATTGCGGTGGTGCACCACTTATCCAGCGGTGCGCCCACTTCGAGTTAGTGATTGACCTAGATGATTGGCATGATTTGACAATGATATTTCGCTTAATGGGGTCTTCGTCACCAAATATGGTGTCTGGACCTCATATTGGTGTCTTGTGGCAGCTCTGGATTGGTCACTTCTACGACTAGGCGCGCGATGTGTGTGATGGCATGGTATCGCAACTAGGGATGGTCTGGGGGGATCATCTAGAGTTTTTACATAAGCAAGCATCTTATCCAGCATTATGTTTGAGAGGGTGGTGATGCTTAGAACCTTTGTGCCAATTACCATTGGTCCTCACAGGGATCCGTGGATGCAACAGTGGGCACCTGTGATGCAGCACAATGGAGGAGGGAAGGCTGGTCCCTATTGGGATGTGACTGTTGTGGCGTGGTTCCAGGCGAATCCACAGATTTTCTTGGATTACCCCTGCTGTGGGATGGAATTTCGAGGGGACTCAGACATGGGCCTTCTGCTTGGTTACGTATGGGGTCCGACAGGTATAACCATTTATATTTTTTTGCATTTTTCAGGATTTTATGATGTGTACATTTATATATATATGTTATGGTGAAAGTGATACTATCCTTGTTTCTCTTGGAGATGTGGAGGTATTTGGGCATATTCTCGCTTGCTTGGTGGGTCATCAACCACTGAGGAGGGGCCCAGGTAGGTCTGATTAGCCCCAGGTTTGGGGGTAGGGTAGTGGTGTTGGCCCCTCAGGAGAGGGAAACATTGTTTCCGTTGGCGGGGATGCTTCCCTTCTTTCTCGTGCTGAGGCGGCTGAGGCTCAGGCGATGAAGGTCGAGGAGGACTTAGCTGCTACTGCAGCTCAGGTCCAGGCTACATACAAATATGTTGTAGACTTAGCCAAATCATGGAGTCGATTGGAGTGGTTGATCTAGGGTTTTGTCGATAATTTGGATGAAACATGGCTCGAGGCGCTCATGGCTTGAGAGAGGGCTCATCGCCTGACATTGCACCGTGTGGCACTTGTTTTTTTGGCTGCTTCACCTCTACTGGCACCGGGTGTAGCTGTGGGTCTAGAGGACCCACCTGGCAGGGCTCAGCCCTAGATATTTTTTGTATTCGGGGAAGTCACCTATTATGAAGATGATTCCCTATTTTTTGATGACATCTAGACCTATTTTTGACTGACATGCTGGTCAAGGACATGAATTGTATATTATGACTCACATATTGTATGTATATATGCGAGATATGTATTTTTCCATCTTTGATGATGTGTCAGTGGTTATGGATGCTGTGTACCTATGATGGATATCTATTTTTATGTTTTTTTTTTTTTTCTAAGGATGATGGTTTATACGAGATGCATTCCAGTCTAGAATGTGATTGGATATCTGGTTTTGATTTCTTGGTACATGTGTGAATGTAATATAATAAAAATGAATACTTAATCTCCGTGTAGGAAAATAATTCCTAAATAGTTGATAATCCCATACTTCAACATCTTGGTTTAATGGTGAAACCATTAGCTGGAAATAAAGGTATATATGTAGATGGAAAATTCCTTGGTTGAAGGCATTGTTCATCGGCCTGACGAATAAATCATATTCTACCTTATTATTGGTGGCTGATCCGATGCATACTCCATTGGTTAACAATGGCGATTAGTCAGGATAGTAAATGGTCGAGGCAGCTACTGCTAGATTTTTAGACCATCGTGAGGTTTTATCAGCAAATCCAAAATAGTGGATGGGGGGGCCGATCCATCTGTGACACCATAGCATATTTTATAACATGTCTTTGATGATTGTAATCACCTCAAAACAATATTATGCTACATGCATATTATCTCTAAGGTTGAGACCTCCTGTCCTTATGGGTGAAATTGTTTGAGGTAGAGCCTATTGACGGGGTTAGCTAGGCATGTACCGTTGAGATCTGACAGGATGTATGTCCCCTTGAGGAGGCAATGTTTTATGATGTAGGGAATTTTCGATAATGTTTCAAACTTTCTGGGTCCTAGGGCCTCTTTTGTGACATCGTAGTGGAGGACTAACTCTCCCTCGGTAAATGAGCGAGGGGTGAATCTCATCGATTTTCTTCGACTAGTTCTAACTATACCAATTGTTGTTCTAAAGGATGAGTATCATCAAGGACTTTGATCTTCACATGTAAGTTTGGGATTTTGAGTTTGATGGGAATCATGGCTTCTACCCCGTACACTAGTTGGAAGGGTGTGAATCCTGTTGAGTTTTTAACTGCTATGCAGAATTCCCACAATGCGGAAAACACCATATGGTGCCACTTTGTCTTATGTTTATTCACCATACGTTGTAACATTGTTTTAAGCACTTTTTTTATAAATTCTACATGTCCATTAGACGGAGGATAATATGGTAATGTGAATTTGTGTGTGAACCCTAGGTGGTGAGACATCTCCTGGAATATTTCATTTTTGAAATGTTTTCCGTGATCGAAGACTAACTCTTTTGTGGGCATGGCTTCTGCCCATTTGGTAAAATAGTCAACGAAGACAATGATGTATTTGTGGTTGTCGGGTGATGCATGGTTGCAAGTCATGAAGTAGATTCCCCATTTGAAAAAGGGACCAAATATGATTACTAGGTGCAGGGGAGCGGGAGGTGCTCTTGCCTTGTCGGCAAAGCGTTAGCATCGCTCACACCTTTTAATTTTCCTAATGAAATCACGGAATAAGGTGGGCTAGAAGTAACCTTCCAGTAGGAATTTTTGGTTAGTAGCCATCATGGAGAGGTGGTAACCGCAAGGTCCACTATAAAAATCAATGAGGGCTTTCTCAACAAGGTCGTGCGTGAGGCCTCGACGTCGGATAGTATTGATGCCTCATCAATAAAGGACGTCTCCCATGAGGAGGTATCAGGGGGCATGCTGGCACATGTGCCTTCGGTCATTACATGTGAGCTTTGGATTGAACTTTTGGGTTTGTAAAAATAAGAGGATATCATCATACCAAGGATCGTCAATCATCACTAGAAATAGATGTTTTTCAAGTAGTGATTTTTTGACTGGGGATCCTTTAGTCTGAGTTGGGAGGACAGTGATGAACTCAACTAAGATCAAAGATTTTTTTCTCTTGGGGGAGCTAAACTGCGGGTCAATTTCCTGCAATATGACTACCCAGCGAGCGTATTTGTGGTTAATCAGACAACGGGTCAGCATGTATGTTGTCGGGTTGATAGTTGCGACGACTGTTGTAGTCCATAAGATAATGTAGTACCGAAGCTTTTGGAATGTGTGTATAAGGGCTAGGGAAGTTTTTTCTTCAGGTTCATATCTTAAGGCGAGGCCTGATAAGTTCTTACTGACATAATAAATTATGTGTTCTTTACCATCGGGTCCATCTTGAATTAACACCCCGACTAAGGATTTTTATGATGCTGAAAGATATAGGGTGTAATATTTGTCATAATTTGGTGAGATGATCAATGAGGTTGAAGACAATGTGTCTTTTAGGGCCTCAAAAAATTGTTGGGCTTGATCATCCCATTTAAATGGGATATCCTGATGGAAAACGCATAGGAATCCTTGTGCACAAGTGGCATAATCTGTGAAAAAACATCTGAGGAATTTGGATTTCCCCTCCAAGCTTTGGAGTTGCTTGAGAATTTTTTGCAGTGACACCTCTTTGATGGCTTGGAACTTGTAGAAGTCCACTCTGATCCCTTGTTGGGATACTATAAATCTGAATAGTCTACCTGCATTGACGCAGAAGATGTTGACCTGCATGAGAGCAAGCTTATGTTCCTCACGTGGCGTACTAAGTGTACTTGCACTTTCCTGGATTTGGAAGTTGTGCTAAGTGTATAGGTACCTAAATGTTTCCATTAAGGGGCACGACTTTGTTTTGTGATTGTGACTTGTGAAAATGGTGCACGGTGTCATGGTGCTTATCGAGTAGATGGTATGAGAACCAATGCTACTCTTTGTCCCTGAAGTGGATGCTCGGAGATGATTGGGAATTGGGGTAGGATTGCACTTCTACCATCTCTGAGTTTTTGGTTTTGGTTGGTCTAGCCCTTTTGGGGAGTTCAGACTCAATGTTGCCCTTGCCACTCGTAGTTTTAGGAGGTATACAAAATCCATCGTAAAGTGTAATTGTGAGAAAATCCTGCAATAGGAATGTGTGATCTTGTCTTGATTAGCGGGACTGATTTGAGGGATGGGGGTGACCATGTGAAGACTGCTAGTAAGGTTCCTTAGTTCCTTACATTGATTGATTCGGTGATCGATTTTATCACATAGCCCACATGCCGTCCTTGGATGGTTTTGGACCCTGCTAAGATGATGGGTTGTCTTAGCCTTCCTAATTTTTTGGCAATGACGGGGCGCAAGCTACCTCGGGTCAGGTTGCCTAGCGTTAGCATATCTTGGCTCTAGACCGATTATATTTGGGTATTGTGGATCCAATGAGCATATGGTGTCTAATAAAGGGCGTACTTAGGTGATGTAAGTACAATGGTGAGTCTGATGGTTGCCTTGGAAACTAGTCAAGACTGTCTTTCCTTGGTACTCTGTTCCCTTTGGACAGCTGGAGTGATTGGATAGCATTTGCGGAATGATTCTCGATCCAGGAATTGGGCGACCAAGCAGTTACATGCATTGCATAATGCACAAGTTGGTATGATCCATGGAGGGCGATTGTGGGTGTTGATGTGCCCCTTTTTTGGATGTTTTTCTTCTGATGCAAATAAAATCGACCTATTTGTCACGTTTACTTGCATTTTCAAACTTTCCATGGATTCTAAATCTGATCTGTCTGATGCAGCATGGCGTACGATGGCCTGACGTAAACTATTTAGTGTCGAATGAAATCGGGGGATATAAGGACAACAACGAACTAGGTAATCGCATGAACACACCTGACATGAATATTGGACTGTTCGTAAGCGGTCATAGTATACAGGCTTGACAAGATACCATTTATGAAACAACTCTAGGGATGCATAGTCAACAATGAAGTGATCACATTCATCACAGAGTGTGTAGAGCTAGATAGGAGTTAGAGGGAGATATCGAGAGGGAGGTGGTCATTCAAGTGACTAACTCTCCTTGTACACATATAATATGGTCCTCATTGTTTCCATCCCTTGGAAGGTGGTGTTGTTTGCAGATTTTGTGTCTGAGCTGGCTAAGTCAGAATTTTTAGCGATGAATCGTAGCATGAAATCCAACATGCACTGAAACCAACGAATGTGGGGAAAATGACAAACGTGATGGTTTCTTCAATAGATCTGATACATATGTCATCAATGTCATCTAAGTTAATTTGGGAAACGTGATTAATTTGGTACCAATGGGTGAACGCCCTTAATTTGGGACACTACGTGATTAAGTGGTCAGGCTCGTCACATAGTGCGCAAAATGGGGTCGTCTGAGTTGCCTCCGTTTTCCATCTTTGGTCCGTTGGAGTGAATGTGTATGAGCAGGATGTAGGCTTCTCTCATAGGTACAATATGGTTCTAGGCTCTCCCTCGTCCATTTGCATGGGTGGATTTGAGGGATCTTGTTGGTATGATTGCTCTAGGGCTTGCAGGGCATCCCTATATTGAATCATATTTGGGAAATGATGGGTGTAATTCCCATAACTATCGCATATGGCGTATGCATGGGTGTTGCACAATGCTTTCCCTTGATTTTTTGTGGCCTGTTCCTTTTTATGCAAACTTTAGGCCACGACATTTATTTTAGTGCTTAGAAGAGGTTTTAATTCATCTAACTCCAGGAAAATATTAGTAGGATGGCCTACGATATCACATAATGCACAAGGTTGCAATGCCCTAGGTATGTTGGGATTTTCGATTTTATTCCCTTTTCAGTTGGTTTTCTTGGTCACTTTAGCTGGCACTACTATGGGAGTTTCTTTAACTGGTGTAACCTCGTGAGGAGTGATAGGGTTTATCCCTATAGAAGTGATGTCAGGACTTCCTAGCATGGTTGGTGGGACCAAATACCAGACAGGTATTGTGAAAACCATGTTTGGTAATGTAACAGTTTCCAAGGCTTTCTTTGACACAAAACCAAGTGGGGGGTATATAAATGGGGTTTGGGAAATGGCGTAGGGTAGGAAAGTCGTGTCAGTGGCTTCAGTTTCCATACTACTAGTATCTATATCCAAGCTGGTATTGGTGTTTGATGATAACATCATGCACACCGGTGCCCTCGTTACTTCTGGGGCTGCCTCTGGTATGATATGGGGATCTCCTAGAAATGATCCTAAGATCGATGATGGTTTGAATTAACTAGTTCCATATTCTTGGTACCACATGAACGATTTTGTAGTTGTGTCTACACAAGGTAGAACGACATCGAGAGACATCATGGGTTTCTTATCATAGTATGTAAATTTATCAATGCTGATGATTTGATCTTCATGGGTGAACATCATCACCTGAAGTATGAAGGATGTTATGGCAGTCATGACATACATATAACTCTGCCTGAGGAGTATATTGTAGTCAATATATGTGTCCAAGGCTTCAATGTCTATAAGTATCATATTTCCGGCCAAGGTGAGATGGACATTATGATATAGATCGATGGGAGTTGAAGTTCGACCGTTGTATGCTCTAAGCATGATGTCGGATGGGTTCAATTCAGGTGGTTGTAACTTATGCCAAACAGACTTTGACATGATGCATGTAGATTCTCCTTCGTCAATGGTAAATTGGTGTATGGTGATATTTTGGACTACCAACGGTATCTGGAAGGTGACCAGTGAAGGAAGGCTAGGGGTGGATTTGTCTAGGTCAAACGAAATTAGGCACGAATTCGAGGGGTTGATTGCGCCTAGTGCAAAAAGTAAGGCTTTTCGCTGCTTTAGGCATGATTGTAGGACTTCTAAGGCTCACATGGCAGTGGGTGATTACAATAAATCATCCACTATGTTGTAGTTATGGGCAACTTTCGAGTGGTGTCCTACATACTTGGTTTGCCCCATCGCCATATTTGGGAGGGTCTCAATAGGTACTTTGGATATGGTCAACAGTGCAGTAGGTGCACTCATGCTCGCACTTGATGGGTTAGTGTTTAGGGGGGCTGTTATGAAACCAACTCCAAACATAGAAGAAAAGCGAGATTAACGCCTTATAAATAAGCCACTTCGAGGGGGAAAACTCCTTTAAATTACATAAATCAACAATCCTTCGATGATAAAAATGAAAAAACCTCCTTTCTATATATATGAGTCCATGGGGTCAAAATATAATCCTAGCCGAACTAACAATAATAATGTAAGGGCACAATAATAACAATATGGGGGTTACAGGGGTACAAAAATAACCATAAGCGGGCTACACTAACAACAATAAGGGACTACACTAGTAGTATAGGGACCTAACATGCCCCTCTCCTTCAAAAAAGTGTTGTCCTCAATGCTTGAGTAGATCCGGATGCTTCTGAATAAACTTCTCATCATGTCATGTAAAATATTTAGTGAGTAAATTATTCGACTTGATGAGATACTCTGAAATTGATCGATTTCGTAGCTTCCGAGTTCTTGTTTCCGTGACTGCTTTAGGTTACAATATGATTTTTCCTTCCTCAAAAAGTTATGGAAATATTGTTTGAACTGGAAGTTTGTCACCTATAACATTATTTAAGCATGAAGCATGGAAAATTAGATGCACTCGAGAAGAAGCAGGAAGCTCCAATTTGTATGCCATAGTACCCATCTTTTGCAACACCTTGTAAGGACCATAGTACTTTGGAAATAATTTATTATCCTTCTTAGCTTGCTTGAGGAAAATTTTTTTGTACGATTGTAGCTATAAAAATATCCAGTATCCTACATCAAAATTTCTCTCGTTGTGATGTTGATCTGCCTATTGTTTCATTTGATTTTGTGCAAAATTTAAGTTATCCTTTAAGAGTTGGAGAACTTGTTTTTGGTGCTTGATGTGATATTCCACTGCTTGAACCTTAGAATTTTATCTTAAATATTATGTGATGGATGGTGGATGATATCCATAAAGTTCCATAAATGGGGTCATTTTTGTTGCAGTATGGAAGGAAGTGTTATACCACCATTTAGCTAGAGGTAACCACTTGACCCATTGTGTTTGTTTATAAGATACAAAACAACGAAGATATCCTTCCAAAAATTTGTTCACTATCTCAGTTTTCCTATCGGATTGAGGATGATAAGATGAGCTATGAGCTAGTTGAGTACCCAAACATGAAAATAGTTCCGTCCAAAATTTTTGAGTAAAAATGGGATCTTTGTTGCTTACAATAATCCTTGGGTTTCCATGTAGCTTTTGAATTGTTTCCATAAATGAGATAGGCACTATACTTGCTTTAAACTAATGATGTAACGCACAAAAGTGTGCATACATGGTAATTATATCAACTACCAACATGATGACACCCTTTCCTTCATACTTAGGTAAATCTGTTATAAAATCCATTGAAATCTCCTCCCAACATTGATTTGGAATGGATAAACGTTGTAGAAGACCTAAGGTATTAATTTTCCCAACTTTATTTTGCTGGAAAACCAAACATTGCGCCACAAACTTTTGAATATCATATTTAAGGCCATCCCAAAAAAAATTCTTTCTTCACCCTATGGTAAGTTTTTAAAAATATTGAGTGTCCTCCTAAGGGAGAAGTGTGCAATTCTAAGAGAATATTTTGTTTTAGTTTGCAATTCTTACAAAGATATAAATGATATTTATACCACAAGGAATCATTCTTCCAACTAAATTTATCATATGTAGTAGGATCTTGCTGCAACTTTTGAATGAGTTTCTACACTTATTCGTTCTTTTTCCATTCATCCCTTGCTTTGGTTATCCAATCTGGTTGGGTAATAGAAATGGCACAAAGCAATGCTTCCACCTCTTCATCCTTTCTTGAGAGTGCATCTGTAACAACATTTAGCTTCCCTTTTTTGTAGATGATTTCAAAGTCATAACCCAAAATATTTGTGACCCATTTTTGCTACTCTTCTGAAGATAGTCTTTGTTCCAAAAATTATTTAAGACTATCATGACCAGTTTTTACCTTGAAGTGTCTTCCCATTAGGTAAGGTCGCCATTTATTTAGTGCATGTAGTATTGCCAACGTTTCCTTCTCTTAAATATATTTCTATAAATACTTTCCTTTTATTGGATGACTTTCAAAAGAAATGGGTCTTCCTTCTTGCATTAAAACAACACAAATTCCATTTCCTGAGGCATCACATTCCACAATAAAGGTTTTTGTGAAGTTTGGCATAGCTAAGACCGGTGCTAGGAACATTACCTCTTTAAGATGTTCAAAGGCCTTAGTTTCTTCAGGAGTCCATGAAAATGCATCTTTCTTCAATAATGTTTTTAGAGGTGCTGCTATTCTCCCATAATTCTTAAAAAACTTGCGATAACACCCTTTTAACTCGAGAAATCCTCGCAACATGGTTGTGGGGACTTTCCATTCCTTAATGGCTTTAATTTTGTTAGGGTCTACCTTAGCACCCTTGTGATATACCATATGAACCAAATATTCCACCCCTTCTACTCGAAGGAAACATTTTGAGGTTTTTGTATATAATTGTTTCTCCTCCAATATTTTGAGAACCATGTCAACATGTTGAACATGATCCTTCCAAGACCCGTTGTAGATTAATATATAATAAAAAATAATAACAAAAATTTTCAAAGGAAGGGTTTGAAAATGGAATTCATCAACCCTTGAAATGTAGAAGGTGCATTGGTAAGGCCAAAAGGCATCACAAAAAATTCCTAATGACCCTCATGAGTTCTAAATTCTCTTTTCATAATATCTTCAATATTCATTCTAATTTGATGATATCCTCAACGAAGATCCAACTTGGTAAAATAAATTTCTCCATGTAATTCATCAAATAATTCATCAATCACGGGAATGAGAACTTTATATTTAATAGTGATCTTATTGAGCTCCCTATAATCCAGAAACATGCGACATGATTCATCCTTCTTGTGCACCAATACTATTGGAGCAAAGAAAAGGATTTGAATTGGTTGAATTATACCAACCTCTAACATTTTTGCAATCATACGTTTAATTTATCTCTTTTGGACATAAGGACATCTGTAAGGCATGATGTTTGGAGGAACACTTCCTGGAATCAAATGAATATCATGATCATGATAACGAATAGGTGGGATTCCTTTAGGAGTTTCAAACACTTTGGAATGATTGTCCAAGGCTTTTTGGAGATCTAGAGAAATAGATAATTTTGATGTTGGAACTTATAGTGAGAATCATTTTGCAATTACGCCTCATTGTTACTTTTTCAGAAGATTTGTCATGACATTAGAGCTTATTATCTTTCTTGGATTCCCTACGATACCCTGTAATTCAACTTCCATTCCTTCCGAAAAAAAATTCAGAAACGTTCGTGAAAATTAAAAGCTATCATCCCAAAATATTGTAACGATTGTACTCCTAGTACAACATCAACACGTCCCACTGGAATGGAAAGAATTGGATTATTCAATACATATTCCCCCATGGTTAGCTTGATATTATGGAATTTTCCAGAGAAATTTATATTTCCTCCATTTGCAACCATGCAATATTCCCAATTAGCCATGAGCTATTTGGAATATTGATTTTTGTTTTTGCTTCTTAATTTGCTGAATAAGAAGATATGGAGACCCATAAATCTCCTTAGTAGGAATAAAATCACTGCTAATGTGAATGAAGATCACTTTAGTGGCTTGATAAAGCACCCTTATGTGTGAAAAGGGGCTGGAACATGTAGATCGGGTCAACTTTGACCAAATCAAGAGCATTGTCATGGAGGAGTGGCATTCATTGCGAGACAATGCAGTTTTGGAGGGAGACTCCATGCATGGAATTAGTTGATTTAATGAGTGGGGCCAAGGGTGAGGAAGCTCACCACTTATATAAGTAAGGGGATGAAAGCCATATAAGATATGTTTTAGATTATTATTTTGATATGGTCTGTTAAAACTTGTTTGCTCTCTTCATTTGTTTAGCTAAGACTGTAGTGTTGTTTAGCAAAAGGTGTCCTCGAGCGGGAATCCCACCTTCATCCTCGAGGGACTTTGAGTGCCTCCTCAAGAGAATTTATTTCACTAAATTTCCACATTCTTGCATTAGGCCAAACTCCATATTTCATCTACAGCGCAGTTTTTGCAGAGGGTTGTGTTGTGTTTTAGGTTGCAGCAGTGGAGAATACATTTGGGTGATTTTTGAGCTAGATTTCAGTGGAGGAAGGTTTCCTTCCATTGGGAGGCTAGTAAGGAAGTCCCTTGAGCCTTATTGCAGCATTTATTATTAGGCCACACTATCATTTTCCCCTACAACACAGTTTCAATCTTGGACTATGTTATTTTAGGGAGGAGTTGCAGGGGTGGTTTCAGTACACCAGTTGGGGAGAAGGACTTCCAGTGGAGGAATCAACATTTCATATGGAGAGTCTATTGGAGGAGGCTTTATTTTTTTCTACATCAAGTCAGCCACATCTTTCCAGCTGTGTAGTTGCAGTGAATCTTCAGTGCTAGGGCTTTGGTTCATTTCTTGTATATTGGTGTATTTCTGAAAACCCTCTTGGGTTCTTGTTGGAGGTTGTATAGAGCCTTGACCTTAATTGTATTTTATCTCTTGTGGCATATATCAGCCATTACATATTTGTATGTTCATTTGTTGCAACAATGCTCTTATGACTACGTTGTAGTAGTCTTCCAAGATTTTGGTATAGTAGTAGCACCTCATTATTAAGGGGACTTATCTATTGGAGGCTTGCTAGTTCATGTGGTATGATTTGTGCCCTATTATTTTGTACATGTTTGATGCTGTTATGATGAATGAGAAGGCTTCATATTGGTCTCTCATATTTATGCATTGATCTTCACTTCTATTTCCATGTTTATGCACTATATTCTTGCTTTCCCCATTTGGGAATATTATAGTGGTATCAGAGCATAATCTTGGCTCAACCTCTGCATCTTAGGCCAATATGTCATCAGAAGAAGGATATCTTCTCAGAGATAGAGAGAAGAGGCATCTGAGAAGAAACCAGAAGTATGATTATACAGATGATAGAGAAGGCAAGGTTAAAAGCCCTTTATTAGGAGGAGATGAGGAGAAGGAGTTCTCTAAGATTATTCTTCGAACTATGCAAGACATTGCAAGAGAAATAAACGAGATGAGGATGGATAGACACAAAGAATCCCCTAAAGGTTTTCTACATGGAGAAAGCTCTGGAATTTATCATCATTAGAGTGATCAACCAGTGAAGTAGCAGGTTTCACAATGCTCTACAATGCCTACATTTTTAGCAGTGGGAAATGGAGGGTTTCAAGAAAAAAAAAACTCTTGAAGAATATTTTCTGGAGTATGAGTCTTAATCTCAGAGATTCAAGGATCATTTGATTTTTCAATAATTCTATTAGATTAAGGACAATAGGAGACCCTGACATCACAATAGAGGTGGAGGATTCATACAGAATCATGATCTACACTAGACTATGGGCAGATTTTTCTTACCCAATTTTGATGGGCCATCAAAATGCATTGCCAAATCATGGGTAGAGAAGTTAGACATCTACTTCGAGCTGAACCAAGTACTGGAGATGGAGGCCGTCAAAATAACATCGCTGAACCTTGAAGGTGAAGCACATGATTGGTGGTTTTATGGACTTTATACATTGGGTCATGCCAACGTGACTGCATATTTAGAGTTCACAAGGAGTTTGGTGGAGAGTTTTGATTAAAGAGACCCGAAGGCACCTTTCATAAGGCTATCTAAGCTCAAAAAATCAGGTAATACAGAAACTTATATTTCTGAATTTTTAAAATTTTTTGTTATGGTTCTTGATTTATCTGCAGCAAGGAGGGTCTATATGTTTATTGATGGGTTAGCATAACCTCTACATGGGTTGGTTAAATCCACCAAATCCACTACCCTTCAAGATTCCATTGAAAGGGCTAGAGATCTACAAGATGCCTTGCTAAAGGAAAAGGAAAAATTTCAGCAAAAGCCCACTTTTCCATCAAAGGGAAAAGATGAGAAGGCTCCTCTTTCAAAGGAGAGCTAAAAAACATAGTACCTCTTAGTGATGATGTTTGAAGAGACTTGAGGAGGAGGAAGCTTTGCTTCACATACCAAGAATCATGGGGCACCCGGACATAGATGTGTAGTAGGAAAGGCACACTATATAGAGGTCTTTTCAGATGATGATGAGGAAGAAGAAGAAGAACCAGAAGGAGGTCACAGTGTTGGGATAGAAGGAGAGGATCCACCACCACCAGGAGGTGGGAATGGAGCATTGTCTCCAATTGGAGGGGCCCTTGCATCATTAAGAGCAGTACCCAAGTATATGACGTTGAGGGTTTGAGGTTCCATTCAGGATGAGAGGGAGATGACTTTGGCCCATGAGACATTACTATTTAGTGTTATTCCACCTAGGAGGCTACATGATCAGGAATTTGTGAGGAATGTCTCACAACATGTTGCACCACTCATATATCTAGGAGGAGTGGGAACATTTTGGGGTCATGGTACAATGCAGCGAGTCTTAGGTAGACTCAAGGAGGAGGGAGACATTCTCTCAATGTCATCATTACCCACTCTCACACCACATCTTGCGTTGAGAGAGGATGCTACAGGGATGGAGGATGGAACCATCATGGTGCAAGGAGACTATTCCTTGACTTTGGAGGCTCAGAAGATGTTCTCACTTGGGGATAAATCTTCCACACATGATGGAGATGGTGGCCAATCATGCATACATTGGCCAAACTCAGGAAGTTTTGGATAGGTGATAGCTTCCCATGGAAGACTAACCTCCAAAAGCTTCAACCTTTACTTGAGCATGGGAAGCTACAAAAGGAGCAGCAGAGGGAGCATATCAGCATCCCGGTATGGAACTTTGTCATGGGACATGTCAAAGAAGGGGGCAACCACATGAAATATTTTTTACATGATAGATCATCAGTACTGTCACTATGGAGGATAGATCGTTATTTGAAATCCTAGTTGTTGGTGGATTATTACAGGGATCTTTTTACATGCATGATACTTGATGACTAGCTACTAGAGGAGGGATATTTAGCAAGTGATGGGGTCATCTACTATTAGAGTAGGATATTATTATCTAGAGCATACAAGCTCAAGGAGAAGCTACTACAAGAAGCACATGAATATTTGATCTTCAGCAACACTTATTCCATGAGAGCATACCACACCATCATGGAGGGATATACTTAGGAAGGTTTTGAAGAGGTGATATATCAACATTTGAGGAGATGCATGGATCATGAAGAGATGGTGGAGAAACATAAATCTTTGATAGATTTATCACAGCCACCTCTTCCCTCTTTGGGAATGAGAGGGGATCTATCTATGAGCCACTCCATTAGTGTGATCAAATTATATGGTAAGGAACATGTTTTTATGCATAATGATTTACTTGATGAATACTTGCATTCCTTTACCATATATATGCAGGCCATTGTTCCAAGGGGGAGCATTCTTCCTTATAAAATTCATGGTCAACTTTGGGCCATAAACAATGTTGAGCATGGCCACTCCATAGGAGGATATAGGGAAATGACATATCATTCCGGATGTGCACCAAAGGCACCAAACATTACTCACCTTCTCAAAACTTTTGAGAAGACTATGGTAGCAAGTGAGTGGTGGGGAAACCACTTACCATATCATTATCTGAGGCAGTTAGGAGATATACTGCATTGGTTCGACATGTGGGACTATGATCCACCTCCATTATTGCATATAACAACTTATGTATCCTTGGTTTTGATCCCATACATTGATGATGTTCTTATTCCTATTGTGGGGATGATTGGAGGAAGATGGGAGGATTGAACATGCCCATTGGGAGAGAGATTCTCCATGTCTCTTATGCTTCATGTTTTAGGGAGTACATTGGGAAAACCATGATTGCTACACTGGGTATTTTTCTTCCTTGTGGGATGAGTCATTTGCATCTCATGAGAACTTGGGAGGAGCATTTCATGGAGGGATTGATTAGGAGACACTTGGTATATGAGGAGAGCTTATCACATGGAGGTGTCACCAAAGAAGGAGGACAAGAGTTGTAGCACTCACCTTTACAGTTACTTGAGGACAAGCAACATTTGGGAGGGGAGGACTGTAATATTCCAAATTAGCCATGAGCTAGTTGGAATTTTGATTTTTTTTTTCTTCTTAATTTGTTGAATAAGAGGGTATGGAGACCCATAAATCTCCTTAGTAGGAATAAAATCATTGCTAATGTGAATCGAGATCATTTTAGTGGCTTGATAAAGCACCCTTATGTGTGAAAAGGGGTTGGAGCAAGTAGACTGGGTCAACTTTGACCAAATCAATAGTGTTGTCATGGAGGAGTGGCATTCATTGTGGGACAATGCAATTTTGGAGGAAGAATCCATGCATCGAAGTAGTGGCTTTAATGAGTGGGGCCAAGGGTGGGGAAGCTCACCACTTATATAAGGAAGGGGATGGAATACATAGAAGATATGTTTTATATTATTATTTTGATATGGTTTATTAAGACTTGTTTGCTCTCTTCAGCTGTTTATCTAAGACTGCGGTGTTATTTAGCACAGGGTGTTCCCGAGCGAGAATCCCACATTCATCCTCGGGGGAATTTGAGTGCCTACTAAAGATAAGTGATTTAAATACATTTCCACATTCTAACATCAGGCCAAGATCCATATTTCATCTACAACATAGTTTCTATGGAGGGTGGTGTTGTGTTGCAGGTTGCAGCAGTGGAGAATACGTTCGGGTGATTTCCGAGCTAGATTTCAGTGGAGGAAGGTTTCCTTCCATTGGGAAGATAGTAAGGAAGGCCCTTGAGACTTATTGCAACATTTGGAATTAGAACACACTATCATTTTCCCCTATAACATATTTTCAGTCTTGGACTGCGTTATTTTAGGGAGGAGTTGCAGGGGTGGTTTCAGTACACCATTAGAGGAGAAGGTTTTCCAGTGGAGGGGTCAGCCTTTCAGCTAGAGAGTCTATTGGAGGAGGCATCATTCTTTGCTACATCAAATCAGCCACATCTTTCTAGCTATTTATTTGCAGTGAATCTTCAGCACTAGGGCTTTGGTTCATTTCTTTTATATTAGTGTATTTCTGAGAACCCTCTTGGGTTCTTGTTGGAGGTTGTATAGAGCATTGACCTTCATTGTATATTATCTCTTATGCGTATATCAGCCATTACATATTTCTATGTTCATTTTCTGTAACAATGCTCTAATGAATGTGCTATAGTAGTCTTCCAGCATTTTGGTATAGTAGCAGGACCTCATTATTGAAGGGATTTATCTATTGGAGGCTTGTTGGTTCATGTGGTATGATTTTTGCCCCATTATTTTGTACATGTTTGCTACTGTTATGATGAATAAGAAGGCTTCATATTGGTCTCTCATATTTATGCATCGATCTTCACTGATATTTCCATGTTTATGCACTATATTCCCGCTTTCCCCATTTGGGAATATTGCAAACCATCACTTGACACTCTAGTGCTTGGTATAGGAAGAAATTCAATTCCTTGGCTACCTTAAAATGAATAAAATTATGGGTACTACCCAAATCAATCAACACTATTACCTTTTTCTTCTTGATATGTCCTTCTATCTTGAGAGTTTAAGGATTGGTAATTCTTGCCAATGCATTATAGGATATGGTCAGACTCATTTATTCTTTCTCTAGGGTTTTTTTTTGTGTATATCCTCTTATTTTGAAGTTCCTTGTTCACTTTATTCCTCCTCTTCACAATCTATGTAAAATAATTTCTTCTCAGCATACTTATGACCTTTTGTGTATTTTCTATCACAACTGTAGCAAAGCCCTTTTTCTCTTTTTTATTCCAATTTTTGTGGTTTCAACCTTGTAGTTTGTGGAAGTATAGGAGTAACAACACTTCCATATTTATAGAAGTGAGTGGAAGGCTTTCTTGTCACCATAATTTTACATTCAATTTTTCTTGCCAACCTGAATCCCTTCTCCAATGAATCAGGTTCCCAATGGAAAATCTCATGTTGGATTTTATCCTTTAAAGTCCCTATGAAGACATCAATCCTGTGTTCCTCTAGAATATCATCTACCCTTATATTTAATTTTTGGAAGTCATCAATGTGCTCCATCATTGAACCATTTTGTTTGAGATTTATCAATTGGCTAAAGAATGTGTATGTCTTTGTATCCTCGTAATGTGCTATCGTTTCCTCCTTAAAAAATGACCAAGTGACAATTTTTTTATGAGAGAAAAGCCATCGATACCATACAAACGTAATTTTTTCTATATGTAAAGTTTAAATACGTACCTTTTTTATGTTTTTCACATTATGGAGATCAAAATATTGCTCCATCTGTAGTATCCATGTTATGGGATCCTTGCCATAAAACTTCCTCATATCCATCTTTGGAATATGGTGGGTCTTCGATCTAACATTAGAGTTCATGAAATTATGATTAACATTTATTTTATTCTCATCATGAGTTTCCTCTACTATATTTTCGCCATTAGGAATCATGTCTTGTATCAAAATTTTCAAACCTTCCATGTCTACTTTAGATGATTCTTCATGTTTTCCATGCTGTCTTTCATTTTTTCTTCCATGTATTTCATGCCATTATTAAAACCATCTATATTAGCTTCCACAACTTTCTTCAAACCTTCCATATTAGCTTCCATGCCTTTCTTCAAACCATCCATCTTTTCTTCTACGCCTTTCTTAAAAATTTCGATTTCATTTTTTGTTTCTCTTTGCGAGAGAAAAATTTGGTGCACTTGCCCTTATAATTTTGATATATCGTGTTTCACTTCTTCATCTTCATGAGTCATATTAAAATATTATGAGGGCTTAATGGGTGTTGAATTCCTTTCAGGGGGAATTTTAGAACCCAATACTGATATCTGTGCTTCAATATTCCCTTTAAATGACTTCAAACTGATTTTCCAAACAAGATTAATTCAATTTGAAAAAAATACACACCTTTTTCTTGATTTTGAGGAGCTCGATATTGAAACTGAATTATCTATCTGATTTCAGATCTGCAATATCTGAAATTCGGTCCTGTAGTAGCCCTCTGAATATTCTTTCGAATTCCACAAGTTTAACCTGATTTGGATGCTTCAAGGAAAAGTTATTCCCAATCGCCCACAATGACCTAATGATGGATTGGTTCAGTAGAACACACTTGTATGACGTACCACATGTCACGGTTTCCTCCTTAGGCTTTGAAATTGATACACTGGAAAATAAATTCCATGTAATTTTGGCTATTTTTTACAGAATTCCAATCCAATGTTCAGAGAGAGAGAGAGTTATGGCGATTTTCCCACGTTCACCTCTTTTAGATGAAATTCGGGAGCCTAAAAAAACCCTAACTTCCATAGATCCAATCTACGAAAATATTGTGAACCAAGATCTGAAATTTTTACACGAAGTTCCTCAGGATTTTGGCTTCGCGTGGTAAAACTTTCAGCTTCTGAACCTTTGTAGAAAACAAGTTATAGTGAAAATTCCACTGTTGTGAAACTAGCTCCAAAAATAGAATAAAGAGATATCAACGCCTTAGAAATAAGCCACTTCGAGGGGGCAACCTCCAATACATTACATGAATGAAAAATTCTTGGATGATTCAAATTACAAAACCTCCTTTTTATATATAAGAGTCCATGGGGCCACAATGTAATCCTAGCTAACCTAACAATAATAATTTAAGGGCACAATAATAAAAATATGGGGGTTATAAGGGTACAATAATAACAATAAGGGGGTTACACTAACAACAATAAGGGACTATACTAGTAATATAGGGACCTAACATGCCCCTCTCCTTCAAAAAAGTGTTGTCCTTAACGCCTAAGTAGCTCTGGGTGCTTCTGTATTAAATTCTCATCCTCCCATGTAGAATCTTCTGTGGGTAAGTTCTTCCACTTGATGAGATACTCTGAAATTGATCGATTCCATAGATGTCGAGTTCTTGTTTCCGTGACCGCTTCAGGTTCCAATATTATTTTTCCTTCCTCATCAAGTTCTAGCAATATTGTTTGAACTCGAAGATTTTCACCTATAATCTTCTTTAAGCATGAAACATGGAAAATTGGCTGCACTCGTGAAGAAGCAGGAAGCTCCAATTTGTATGCCATAGTATCAATATTTTGCGACACCTTGTAAGGACCATAGTAATTTAACGATAATTTATTATCCTTCTTAGCTTGCTTGAGGGACATTTATTTGTATGGTTATAGCTATAAAAATACCTAGTCTCCTACATCAAAACTTCTCTCACTGCGATGTTGATCTGCCTGTTGTTTCATTCGATTTTGTGCCAAATTCAGGTTGTCCTTTAAGAGTTGGAGAACTTCTTGTTGATGCTCGACGTGATCTTCCACTTCTTGAACCTTTGAATTTTCTCTTAAATATGATGTGATGAATGGTGGATGATATCCATAAAGTGCCATAAATGGGGTCATTTTTGCTGTAGTATGGAAGGAAGTGTTATACCACCATTTAGCGAGAGGTAACCACTTGACCCACTATGTTTGTTTATCAGATACAAAAAAATGAAGATATCCTTCCAAACATTTATTTACTATCTCATTTTGACCATCGGATTGAGGATGCTAAGATGAGCTATGAGCTAATGGAGTACCCAAACAAGAAAATAACTTCGTCCATAAATTTCCAGTAAAAATGGGATCTGTGTCGCTCACAATAACCCTTGGGTTTCCATGTAGCTTTTGAATTGTGTCCATAAATGTAGTATCAACTGTACTTGCTTTAAATGGATGAGATAATGCACAAAAGTGTGCATACTTAGTAAGTCTATCAACTACTACCATGATGACACTCTTTCCTTTGAACTTAGGTAAACCTGTGATAAAATCCATTGAAATCTCCTCCCAACATTGACTTGGAACGGATAAAGGTTGTACAAGACTTGACGTCTTAATTGTCTCAACTTTATTCTGCTGGAAAACCAAACATTCTGCCACAAAATTTTGAATATCAGATTTAAGGCCATCCAAAAAAAAATATTTCTTCACCTTGCGGTAAGTTTTTAAAAATCCTGAGTGCCCTCCTAAAGGAGAAGTGTGCAATTCCAAAAGAATCTTTTGTTTTAGTTGGGAATTCTTACAAAGATATAAGCAATATTTGTACCATAAGGAATCATTTTCCAACTAATGTATCAGATGTACTGGGATCTTGCTGCTACTTTTGAATGAGTTTCCACACTTCTTCGTCCTTCTTCCATTCATCTCTTGCTTTGGTTATCCAATCTGGTTGGATAATAGAAATGGCACAAATAAATTCTTCCACCTCTTCATTCTTTCTTGAGATTGTATCTGCAACAACATTTAGCTTCCCTTTTTGTAGATTATTTCAAAGTCATAACCCAACATCTTTGTGACCCATTTTTGCTGCTCTTCTAAAGATAGTCTTTGTTCCAAAAAGTATTTAAGACTATCGTGATCAGTTTTTACCTTGAAGTGTCTTCCCATTAGGTAAGTTCTCCATTTCTTTAGTGCATGCAGTATTGCTAACATTTCCTTCTCATAAATAGGTTTATGTAAATACTTTCCTTTGATTGGACGAATTTCAAAAGCAATGGGTCTTCCTTCTTGCATTAAAACAACACCGATTCCATTTTCTGAGGCATCACATTCCACAATAAAGGGTTTTGTGAAGTTCGGCGTAGCTAAGACCAGTGTTAGGCACATTGCCTCTTTAAGATGTTCAAAGGCCTTAGTTTCTTTAGGAGTCCATGAAAATGCATCTTTCTTGAATAATGTTGTTAGAGGTGCTGCTATTCTCCCACAATTCTTAAAAAACTTGCGATAATACCCTGTTAACTCGAGAAATCTTCACAACTGCTTTATGGTTGTGGGGAATTTCTATTCCTTAATGGCTTTAATTTAGTTAGGGTCTACCTTAACACCCTCGAGAGATACAATATGACCCCAATATTCCACCTCTTGTACTCCAAAGAAACATTTGGATGTTTTTGCATATAATTGTTTCTCCTGCAATAGTTTGAGCACCCTGCCAACATGTTGAACATGATCCTTCCAAGACCTATTGTAGATTAGTATATCATCAAAAAGAACAGATTTTATAAGGAAGGGTTTGAAAATGGAATTCATCAACCCTTGAAATGTAGAAGGTGAATTGGTAAGGCCAAAAGGCATGACCAAAAATTCATAATGACCCTCATGAGTTCAAAATGTTGTTTTCGGAATATCTTCAATCTTCATTCTAATTTGATGATATCCTAAACGAAGATCCAACTTGGTAAAATAAATTGCTCCATGTAACTCATCCAATAATTAATCAATCACAGGAATGGGAAATTTATCTTTAATGGTGAGCTTAGTGAGCTCCCTATAATCAAGACACATGGGCCATGATCCATCCTTCTTGTGTACCAATACTACAGGAGCAGAGAATGACTTTGACTAGGTTGAATTATACCTGCCTCTAACATTTTGGCAATCATACATTCAATTTCGCTCTTTTGGACATAAGGATGTCTATAAGGCCTTATGTTTGGAGGAACACTTCCTGGAATCAAATGAATAGCATGATCATGATCACGAATAGGTGGGAGTCCTTTGGGAGTTTCAAAAACCTTGGAATGATTGTCCAAGACTTTTTGGAGATCTTCAGAAATATATGATTTTGATGTTGGAACTTCTAGTGATCATAATTGTGCAATTATGCCTCATTGTTCTTTCTTTAGAAGCTTTGTCATGAAATTAGATATTATTATCTTTCTTGGCTTCCTTGCAATACCCTGTAATTCAAATTCCTTTCCTTCTGAAAAAATTTCAAGAAAAGTTCTTGAAAATTAAAAGCTACCATCCCCAAAGATTGTAACCATTGTACTCCTAGTACAACACCAGCAACTCCCATAGGAATGAAAAGCATTGGACTATTCAATACATATTCCCCCATGTTTAGCTCAATATTATGGAATTTTCCAGAGAAATTTATAGTTCCTCGATTTGCAACCATCACTTGACATTCTGGTGGTGGGTATATGAAACAATTCAATTCCTTGGCTACCTGACAATGAATAAAAGTATGGGTACTACCTGAATCAATCAACACTATTACCTTTTTCTTCTTGATATGTCGTTCTATCTTGAGAGTTTGATGAGTGGTAATTCCTACCAATGCATTACACAATATGGTCGGACTCATTTCTTCCTCTTCTAGGGTTGGCTCCTGGTGTATATCCTCTTTGTGTTCATTTTGTTCTTCCTCTTCACAATCTCTATAAAATAATTTCTTCTCAGCACACTTATGACCTTTAGTGTATTTTCTATCACAACTGTAGCAAAGCCCTTTTTCTCTTTTTTCTTCCAACTGTTGTGGTGTAAACCTTGTAGGTTGTTGAAATCTAGGAGTAGCAATACTTCCCTCTTTATAGAAGTGAGTGGTAGGCTTCCTTGTCGCCATAATTTTACATTCAATTTTTCTTGCCAACCTGAATGCCTTCTCTAATGAATTAGGTTCCAAAAAGCGAACTTCATGTTGGATGTTATCCGTTAAAGTACCTATGAAGAGATTAATTTTGTGTTCCTCTAGAATACCAATTACCCTTATATTCAATTTTTGGAAGTCCTCAATGTGCTCCCCCACTAAACCCTTTTGTTTGAGATTTATCAATTGGCTAAATAAGGTGTTGCTCTTTGTATCCTCATAATGTGCTACCATTTCCTCCGTAAAAATTGACCCCGTGACAATTTTTTTACGGGAGCAAAGCCATCGATACCATAAAAATGTATTTTTTCTAAATGTAAAGTTGCAATGCATACCTTTTGTGTGTTTTGCACATTATTGAGATCATAATATTGCTCCATCTGTAGGAACCATGTTACAGGATCCTCTCCATCAAAATTGCTCATATCCATTTTTGGAATATGGTGGTTCTTCCTGCCAACATTAGATTTTATGAAGTAACGATTAACATTTATTTTGTTCTCATCATGAGTTTCCTCTACTATATTTTCACCATTAGGAAACACTTTTTGTATCAAATTTGTCAAAGCTTCCATGTATGCTTTTAGATCATTCTTCATGTTTTCCATCTTAGCTTCCATGCCATCCACCTTAGATTCCATGCCAGCTTCCATGCCATGCATCTTAGCTTCCATGCCATTCTTCAAACCATATATCTTATATTCCACGCATTTCTTCAAACATTCCATGTCACTTTTTGTTGCTCTTTGCGAGAGTGAAATTTTTTGCACTTGCTTTTGTAATTTTGATATGCCATGTTGTCATTCTTCATCTTCATGAGTCATAATAGAGCCTTCTAAAGGCTTAATGAATGTTGAATTCTTTTTAGGGGCCATTTGAGAATCCAATACTGATATCTATTCTATAATATGCCCTTGGAATCAATTCAACTTGATTGTTCAAGCAAGAATTATGCAATTTGGAAAAAAAATACACACCTTTTACTTGCTTCTGAGGAGCTCGATATTGAAATTGACTTATCTCTATAATTTTAAATCCTCAATATCTGAAGTTTGGCCCTATAGTGTTCCTTTGAAGCTTATTTCAAATGCCATAGGTCTTACTTGATTTTTATTCTTCAAGGCAAAGTTATGTCCAATCTCCCACAATGACCTAATTATGGACTAGTTTAGTAGAGCGAACTTGTATGACTTGCCACGTGTTACTTTTTTCTCCTTTGTATCTGAAATTTATAGACAGGGAACTAAATTCCGTGTACTTCTAGTCACGTTTTACATAATTCCAATCCGATTCTTAGGGAGAGAGAGAGTTATGATTTTTTTCCCACGATCACCTCTTTGAGATGAAATTCGAGAGCCTGAAAAAGTCTTAACTTCAACAGGTCATATATCCAAAAATATTGCGAACCAAGGCCTAAAAGTTTGTAAATATATTCCTCAGGATTTCAACTTTACACTCTAAAAATTTCAGCTTTTGAACCTTCGTAGAAATAAAGTTATAGCGAAAAGTCCGCGATGACCTTTTTAAGTGAAATTCAGGAGCCTGCAAAAATACCTAACTTCCACAGATCTTATCTCTGAAAATATTGTGAACCAAGCTCTAAAATTGTGAGATGATGTTCCCCAGGATTTCAACTTCACACTCTAAATATTTCAGCTTCTGAGCCTTCGTAGAAAAAACGTTATAGAGAACATGCCACGATGACCTATTTGGAGCAGCGAAGCCCTAGAATCCCAAGCTCTAATACCAAATGTTGTGAAACCAGCTCCAAAAATAGAAGAAAAGAGATATCGTCGCCTTAGAAATAAGCCACTTCAAGAGGGAAACCTCCAATACATTACATAAATTAATAATTCTTGGATGATTCAAATTACAAAACCTCCTTTCTATATATAAGAGTCCATGGAGCCACAATGTAATCCTAGTGGGGCCACAATGTAATCTTAGTGGACCTAACAATAATAATTTAAGGGCACAATAATAACAATATGGGGGTTACAAGGGTACAATAATAACAATAAGGGGGTTACACTAACAACAATAAGGGAATATACTATTAATATAGGGACCTAACATCCATGATGACTTGTTTGGAGTAGCGAAACCCTAGAATTCAAAGCTTTGATACCTAATGTTATGAAACCAACTCCAAAAATAAAATAAAAGAGAGATCAACGCCTTAGAAATAAGATACTTCTAGGGGGAAACCTCCTTTAAATTACATAAATGAAAGTTCTTGGATGATACAAATGACAAAAACTCCTTTCTATATGTAGGAGTCCATGGGGTCACAATATAATCTTAGCTGACCTAACAATAATAATGTAAGGGCACAATAATAACAATATGGGGGTTACAAGGGTACAAAAATAACCATAAGGGGGCTACACTAACAAAAATAAGGGACTACACTAGTAATATAGGGACCTAACAGGGGTGTCATAGTTTTGATTCTTTTTCTAGAAGAAAATTTCTTTGCTAGTCATTTAAATTTTGTGGCTGTTGTTCTTGATGTCATTTTGGGGTGGTTGTTGTTGTTTGGTGTTAACCATGCCTTGGTGGGGGGAGGGATCCTGCATTACATCGGTTTGTTGTGTAGGTCTCCCTTGTCCACGAATACGTTGAAGTTTTTTCAGTTCAGGGAGTTTGGGACAGTGATGAGTGTAATGTCCATACTCACCACATATGGCACAAGAATGGTTTGTCCTTAAACTGGACCTCTTGTTATAGCCTTGGGAGTTGTGTGTTTCACTCTTGGTTTTGATTCCGGTTGGGATTTCCACCAGATGGAGATCATGGGGGGCGTTGTTGGTTATTGCCCCCCTCAGGGAAAATTTGAAGGATGGAAATTTATCCTAAAGTTTAGAAACCTTGGCGAATCTTATGAGTATGTAATATGTAGACTATAAAATGTTTGGTGATATTTTCATAAATATATCCAAATTTCTAATGATTTTATATAGTCTCTATATTTTTTGGCGATTTTTAGGATAACATAATTATATACTATAAAATTTTGGTGAAACAATTTTAGAAAAAGTGGAAATTGGCGAATATTGTTTTTGGAAAAGCCATGGAAAATTAGCTCACGTGTGAATATTAGCCCCTAAAATTTTCCTTGCCCCCACTGTCCAGAGTCTCCCATTTGTTTATTCTCAGGCTTCTTACTTGCAGTGTTATGAGGATTATTACGATTCTCCTGGTCATAAGACTAGTGTTGCTGAGCCTAAGAAGGTTGCACGAAGATCATTGGTGCAATGTTTTGGTGGTGGTTCTGTGCGGGGGAGGGGGAATATTGGTTTCCCTGTCCCTGGTTCATGTATGGTTACTTAGGGAAATTTCTTCCGTCAGCATTCCTAGTTGAGTACTGGGTTCCCTGTGAGGGAGGGTACGAGCCTCCCTACTATTGGTGGTATGATGACACCCTATTTGTCATATTCTGCAAAGGTGAATATTGGCTTTGGTGGCATCCATGTTGCGTCATGCTTTGGTTAGAATCATATGAGTAACCTAGGTACTGGATACTACTTCCTAGGTGACATTGGGTCAATGACCCAATCAAGCCGTCTATGATATTTGATGCACCTGGAAATTATCGATAAGTTTTTAGGCATGGGGCGTTAGGTAGGACATTATAAATGTATCCTGATTGGGCATAGATGAGTTTGAGATGTTGGGATTTGCAAATGGCATCCTCCTCGGAGGTAGGTCCTTATGTCACCACATCTTTTGAGATCTCTATTGTGAGAGTTTTAAAAAACAAGTCAAGTAAAACTCTATCGTCGAGTTTGGCTTTGCAAAAACTACGACATCGTCGCCATTCATGGAGATGGTTCGATATATGGATAGCTAGTGTTTGCCTAAAATGAGTAAAAAATTCCATCCCCGAATCATGGTGAATGGGTAGTTGAAAATAAGTGAGGAATGTAGTAGCGAGGGTGCTAAAGATTCCATGCGATGTAGAAGGCTACTCAACATACCATTTCACAGCAGGCCTAGTTAGGGTGCGCTGAAACAGTCTCAGTAGAATAGTATGATCACTAATACTATTGGTCGAACACCATTGGTGGAAAGTCATAATAGGATTTCTAGGGTCTTCTGCTTACTTCCCTTCAAATTTTGGAATATCTGAGGGGTGCTTCGTGGGTATGGGGGTAAAATTAGGGCTGTGTGCAATGGGATCATTAGTTAGCTTTGATAGATCTGGAAGGTTTAATGATGCTAAAAAGGGTAATTGAGTATTGACTGCCATTATGTACTTTGGAAACACAAGTGTATAAGTGTAATGTTGTATGGGGGGTGCCTGGGGAATATTGCCTTATGAAGTTCGCAGTTGTGTGTTTTGCTGAGTCCCCGAAGGGGTAGCGATCCTCTGCCCTCTGGGGGTTGCAGGAGGAGTTGAGTGTGGTGATCCTACTGGGATTTCCATGGGTGTGGTGTTTGGTGACCCTTGGGGGTTTCCAACTAAATATGCCCCAATAAAATATGAACCGATAACTTTGATGGTGTGTCATATTTGATGCCTAAATGGAAAAAGGTCTAGCGCTCCTCCCTCTAATGGGGGGAGGTCCAAAAACCGCCTAGATCGACGAGGTCCCTTTGGGTCCTTTATTGTGTCAAATAGCTTAATATTGGAAATATTTTTAGTTTGTTGAGAGAAGGAAGATTATTATCAAAGAAAATATGATCACATACATAAAAAAATCGAAAAAATAAAAGGAAATTTTTCCTTTAGATTAATGCTATGTGATCAAGCAAGCAGAAAATATGGTTTGGTTGTTTTTCATATGATACTCAAAAGCCTAAAAATACCTAATCGTCCTCACATTCTCAAGTGTAACTGGGCCTTGTGAAGATGTATTCTGATGGGTACTAGGGCTAACGTCTCGAAAGAACTGGTGATGCCATCTAGCAGCTGAAGAATATACCAAGTTAAAGGTAAGAGGATCTAGTGTTGCCTGCATTATCACCTATACGGGAGGATTCCCTAGATTTGGCCACTAAAGTACCGTTGTCCCACGTGAGAGTTCAAGTCTTAAGCTTCTTGGTATTTAGCTACTAGTACCAAGCACTAGATAGGTCAGGTAGCGCTAAAGAGTACCGCACACACTGGGCCTAAGCTTAACCCCTTCTGAATGGGTCTTTGTAACACTTGGGTATTCTGTTCCATGGGTAGATATAAGATTTTAAGATCTCTAAAAGGTAAACATCTATGTCTCAAAATGTAGAATGACCATGATGACTTACTAGATGCCTACCCTTGATGGTCCTAACTTGAACTATAATTTATTTTGTGGCCCTTATGGGGATAATTTAGTGAGTTCAATTAGTGGTTATATTTAGAGAGTCTTAATTTTCTTAAGGTGTACCTTGGTGAAGTAACTGTAAGAAGAGGAAAAAGGTCCCAACACACTAGGTGCATTTTGGTCCAATTCTTACTGATGCTTCATGCGTGCTTTGGAGTGTACAATCACAAGTGTTATGAGATATGGACATGCGGCTATACTTTACAATCCTTCTCTAATTATGCTATGTGTGATTGTTCCTTGCAAAAAATAAATAATGTGCGGTTGTGAGCTGCTTACACCTTGCCTAGTTAGACAAATTTTTGCACTATAGGGAGATGTCAAATTATCTTAAGAAATATTTGATATGCATACCCAGGCTCACCAAGAGGTGCAAGGGTGGCAGATATTACTTGCCTTCTTTTTGATATTTCGGTCCTAGTCCCGAATCCTAATGAAAAAATTGAACTAAACTAATGCAACAATTGAAAAAAAAAAATTAGCTAAATATGTGTTGATGTATGGGCCACTTAATTTTCCGCTAATTATTCTATGTGTTTGGTATCTTTTACAAGCAAATCATTTTTTTAGATTGCATTTGTGGATTGAACGCCACTTAGGTTCCCCTACTTAAACTATTTGTGTTTTTCAATGATATAAAGCTAAAATTAAAACAAACTATTTCCTAAGCTAAAATCCAACAAAAAGAGTCCTAACCAGTCATGAAATTCTAGAGCACAATGATGGAAAATATCCTATGGGTTTCCAACACCTTATAATTGCAAAAAATTGAGAAAAAACTGTGAAAAATGAGCTCACTTCCTACTTCCTGGCTTATTTTCACACAGACACAAATTTCGCATGTCTCTTTGGGTTGAACGCGCGTAGATTACAGTGACTGAAAAGACTCCACCATATCTGAGCCAAATTCCTCATTGAGGGTGACTGAAAAGTGTTGAGAGGAAGCACGAGTGATTTTTCATCAAGTCTGAGTAGGGGAGAGGACCTGCATCAAAAAACAGTAGCCCAAAAGGAATAATGAAGTGGAGTCACCATTCTTGTTGTAGTGTATTTGATGCATGGGAGGACGAAATACACTATTCTTAATAGGTATGCTTCTTTCCTACAAGCAAGTCACGGGTCAATAAGTTTGTTAGATCATTAGTGGAATAAAATAACATGTAGTAAACTAAGTAAGAAATAAAGAATAGTACATCAATGAAGAAATAAAAACAAAATAACATGTACAATAAAAAGCTCAATCGAGTCAAACACACTAATACTTAAAATGGAGAACTCTCTCCCTTTATTAGGTGCTAGTGGTATAAGAGAATAGGATGCTAAATCACTTACAATGGATCGTTAGAGCTTTGGAGATCCAATATCCAAGGCAAGGGGGTCTCTCCCCCTCAAGCTTTCAACAATATTCCTTCCTCTCTCGATGGATGGTAGAATGACAGACACGTGGTGAACTTCTTCGTCTTGGATTTAGGTGTTGGATGGACAACAACCGAATCCTTCCAATCCTCTTGATGTTTGGATAACACAAGTTAGTTTTCTCTCAAGAAATTTGGCTAGCATAACAATCTGTTCTCATGTTTCTCTTCCTATGGCTAGCTTTTATAGAAAAATTTAAAATATTTCCTCCCTCTCTTGCTACAAGATGGATGTTGACACAAGAGTGGGGGGATGATTTCTTTGTGTTCTGCACTAAAGCCTCAACGTGGCTCCAACGCATCTGTACTTGGATGGCTTGAGTGAGAATCTTCTTCTTCAAGTGTGCCAAGTGGTCCCAGATGGTGACTTTCTGCATACTCAGTTCCATGTGGCTATCTGAGGGATATCCATGATGTGTCTATCGAAGAAAAAGACGTGAAGATTGCCAAGGGTCAGTAATTTATGTGCGCAGTTCAATAAATTTTCCTGCTTGACCTTAGTAAAAGTTAAACTTTTCAACTCCTATAATGTATTTCTCCCCTATAGATCCTTATTTGTACCTTCTGCTTGACATTTTCTAACGTCTTTGTCTTGTATGATTTTCGAGTGTTAAGAGTGATCAACAAGTTTTAAAAACTTTCCTTTACTATAAAAGATCACTTTTCATGTAAGTCCAATCATGCATGGCATCTTTGGACTCACTGACCAAGGAATATGTAGTTCATGTGCATGGGGCTAGGTGAACATGCCTGAGTTTTTCACAAGAATATGTCTATTTATGCATGTATGTGTAGTTGCTATGCATGCATAAGTTTGATTGATACTTGTTATGCATGCATGAGTTTTGGCTTACTTCGCTAGTGCATGTCTGGTTAATTGAGATCGAGTTTTTTTACCAATGTTTACCTATGTACAAGTAGGTAGAATTCAAGCCTAGTCAACATTATCTCTGTCATGTAGAGCATTTTTATTGTAGTTAATTTTATTCATTGACGTAATTTGAATTCTCTCATTCTTTACTGATTTGTTTTCTCTCAAACTTCCAAATTTTTGCTTCTTATTCCCAATTAGATTACCAATTATCTTAAGATTTTATACTCTAACATATCTACATCACATTTTAGTCATTTATTTTCTTATGTTTCTTAATAGGCTTATCAACCCAATTATCTATTTCATAATAGCTTAAATGAGAGCTCCCCCTTGCACTCCTATGGAAATAGGTATTATATTATGATTTTGTGATAGTGAAACAACCCTTAACTTGATAAAAAATTTAGAAAAAATATGATTTTTAGGTAGATCTAATTTTTTATATCATTTCCATATTTTTTTCCTTTTACAAAACTCTTTCTATGCAACTTTCTTGTCACAAACATTTGATATAGTGAGATCAGGATACTCAATACATAGTTGGCCACCACTAGCTCTATTATATTACATATTAACTTCTATTGAAAACTTGCACCTCGTGAGGAGACTAGTCAACTCCTAACATTTCAAGTTATCTTTTGACCTCAATAATAACCAATACATGTCAAAACTAGTCCTTTAATGAGTAGACAATAGATGCTACATCCTCAACATAGGCTTATATAAATCAATACATCTCTAAAAAACATCACATTGTTCAAATAAAAAGCCTCAAAAATATCTTCATTAATAGAAATGTATCTCTTATGAGAAAGACTGCTATATACATGGCACTTTTTCTCACTTTTCAAGTGAGTAATTGTACCAATTCTATTTGCACAAATTATTAAAGTAGGGTTCATACACAATGGATTAGTTCCCACTTGAAATGGGCTCTAACTCCTTCCCGTTCTTACACAAGAATACATATCTCTATATTAGAAAATTGATTCATCATTACCTTTAGGTATGCATTACATCCTTACACATGCACACATTTAGGCCCATGTTCATGACCTACTCCTACACTTTTATTCATACATTTGGCCAATCTAAATTACAAGATTTTTCCTTAATTATATCCGTTTAACACACTTTAAAAGTATATTTTTATTTATTTTTGGCTCTCCTTTTCAAGGGAATTATTTGCTATAAAATTTCTCTTTGAGAACCATGTGTAACTTGGCCTCCTACTAAGGCAAACCAGGTAGTGTAGATGTCATCAAAAAAATCTTAATAAAGTCTTGTACCTTGCTCATAAATATATCTTATTTATGCATTCATCTCTATGTGATCAAGATAAAAAATTTACATTCCTATTTGCAAATATCAAATTCATTATTCACATCATAATTCTAATAGTCCTATGAGACTTCTTGTTTTTAGATGACATAGCCACATTAATTATATGTGCCCCACTTCATCTAAATATCTACTTTACTCCATTAGACCTCCTTTAAAATTCATCAATTTTTAGTTCCAAGAATTGTGCCTTAGCCTTATTGATCTATAAATTGTTGTAGATATCCCACTCGATAGTTTGTCATGACATATTTGATCAAATAATACATAAAATCTAAAATATATATTATGAAGGTTAATTACTCAGATTTTTGGATTCACTAAAAAATGTGTTATATGTATGCATGCAATAAATAAAATATTAATATAATATCATAATAGAAAAAAAAAACTCAAAAACCAGAATGAACACAAGATATGACCTTGGAAACCTTTTTAGATAAAGCTCAATTGGAAGGTGAGACTACTTTTCTATCTTTCTTTGTATGGACATAGATGCATATACAAAGGAGAGAAACTTGTCACCCATGGGTTTTTATGGTATACAACCCCTATTTGTTTTATATCTATCTATCATTTCTCATATACTCTTATAATCTATGAAAATATTGCAGTTTAATAGAATGTAACCCCATATCCTCCTAATGGCTCGATTATAACATGGACTGATGACCTACTAATGGTTAAATTTGACTCTCTCAACTCTTAATTAGAGTTACAATATGAAATATTCTTGAGTTATTTATCATGATCATATGGCTAGCCCTTTTCCATGGATAATTTGGGCTCAAATGGAATCCTCTTGAATCATGGTGATCAAAACAAGAAGGTCAACTTCTAAGTGGCATAATTTTTGCATATAAACTCCTATTGAGGTGATTCTTACACCATAAAAAATGCATCTATGTGTAGGATAAATCTATGAGTGCTTTTCTTTAGAGGCAAAGTTTTACCCCCCCAAAAAATGCCTTTTGATACCTTCAATTACTTTAAGAAGGTTTCTAAACCCAATTTTCCAAACTAGGAATTAGGGTAACTGTAATGTCTAAATTGGCCCTCCTAAGGAAAATAATAAAATAATATTTATTATTTTTTAATTGTATTTTAAGCTTATCTCCTTATAGGTTTACTCAAATGTCAATTGTATACCCTTTTTGGATATGGAATTCAATTCCACATCCAATGAGTACCCACGCTTCATACTTCTAAGTAGATCCACAAAGAAAAAAAATGAGAATACATGAAAAAAGTATGTGAAACATGAATGCATGAACACGCTTTAACACATCAACACATGAACATGAAAATATATGAACATTTTTTTCATGTATTTTCCATTTTTGTCTTTATGGGATTACTCAGAAGGATGCAAAGTGGGTACTCATTAGATGTGGAATTGAATTCTTCATCAAACGAGTGCCTACACTTGAAATTTGAGTAAACCTAAAAGGATATAAGTTAAAAATGCAATAAAAAAATCTATTTTTCTTCTTTTCCCTCCAAAATAGTTTCTCCTAGGGATGAAATAATCATCTTGAATCCTGTTTGTTCTTTTGAAGTTAATTTTGTTAGTAATTTGTTTGTTTTGAGGCCTATTTTTTACCTAAAAAATCCCTTATTGATCTACTAGTATAAATGGTCCTATGAGTTGACTCCTTTACTTTTTCCACTTTGAAAGCATCAATATGGATGAAAATATATGATGATCAAATTTATATCATACTTCCCCATTTTGAGAGGATTTTTTCCCTGAAAGATTCTACTGAATGAGGTGAGGAAATGTTTCCTCCCCCTTCTCTCAGGTGTACCTTTTAGGTTGTATAGAAGTTTTCCTTTCTACCCAATATGCTAAAGGTCAAGGTACCCCTATATTTTCATCTTATACCTCTTCTACAAAACTATAGCCCCTGTCAACTCTTCTTAAGCATATGGTGCTAAATCTTCTACATAAAGTAGGATTGCCCCTGTTCTTCATATATCATGGAAGGATTATAGAGTTTTGGTTTCTCTATATTCACCATTGAGTAAATTTGCATGGGAATATAATAATTTTATAAGAATTATCTACCACTTCTCCTGTATCTCAAAGGGACCATATTGATGGCCCTCAGTATTGCAGCGACAATGTTGCAACACCCAAGGGTCTCAATGTCAATTATGAACTGAGGGTTTTTACAAAATTAAGAGGGGTAGGGAATATGTTTTCATTAAACACTATATTTTTCTCTTTATAAATTTTATAGGGGTGGAAGTATTAAGATGCGATATAGTTACACATATACCATTCTAACTATCCTATGCTACTGACAATATTTAAAATTGTAGGAAATGAAAGATGATAAAAATATATGCTAGTTGCAATGAAAGGAGGAAAACCATATCAAATATGATGAAATGAAATAATATATATTCTATTGTGCCAAGAAATAAAACTCAAAATTAAAATAAAGCTTGTAAATAGCAAACCTTAATTCTGTAGGAAAAAGGCAATTTCTACAACACACTAGGTCAAAGAATGTACTTTGTATATTTTCTTCTAAATTTCATCTTTAGGGTTATAGGGATGTTGTAACACATCAAGTAACGTGAATTGTTATTTGGATGCAAATTTGGGTGATTCATGGATGAAAAATGAAATTTTTTACGAGAGTATCTATTTTTCTATAGGGATAGTCTAACTAGCAATAAAAGGTGGTAAAGATGTGGTTATAAAGAAAAAGGTGCTAAGGAAAGGCTAAAAAATGATAAATAATTCATATCCATGTCATAATATTAGTACTTTAAAGATTTATTTAGCAAAATGTGTTGTTGTAGATTCTCATGTAGCTACAAAAGCAGGGGACTGTGCAATCACAACAAAAAAACAACGATGGAAAACAAATAAATATAAAAAATAAAGTGAACTCAGATGCATAAATGAAGGTGTTAATTGAAAAATATATTCACTACCAATGCTAATGTCTAGTGCTCTAATACTTTGAAAAAAATGATTGTTCAGAAGCAAGGTAATTGCCCTTACATAGAGAAAGTTCTTAGAAATAAATTGTAGAAATGAAAAAATGCATAAGGAATAATGATACAAAAGGGGTATTGAGAAGATGGGGTGGGCCCTAACATAAGGAATATCATATCCGTGAAGGAGAAACAAACTAAGAATTGAAACTATTTCCTCCTGTATTCTACAGTATCACTAGGTGATTATGGATTTTTCTACAGACTAGTGAAGATATCATTCCTTGACTATCAGTTATCTTTAGAAATCTCACTGCCTTAATTATCTTTGTTTTACCAATCTACTATCTCTCATTTCGCCTTCTCAAATTACCCTCCTACCCTAAAAACCAAAGCTGGGCTTAATCCTCTCATATTCACCCTTTCTCCCTACCTAAAGCCTCATTTTCCCCACTAAATCCCCTCAACTTCAGCACTTTCCCTTATTCCATTAAAAAAATGAAAAAAGTCCTTCTTACATTGTTTTAAATTAGAATTTATATTATTCGTGACCCATTATTTTGACTAAAACTTTGTTTTTATTCTAAATCTACCCAACTCCTTTCATGTTAAACTTTTCTTCCTTTTTATGTTAAAACCTATGCTTTAATATATAAACGACCGCTCTAAAGGTTTTTTAGCCCCCACTCCAAAACCCCTTACCAATCGCTCATAAAACCCTACCTTCTACCCTTATTTCTAAGCACCTCGCTTCTATTCTTGCCCCGGGCTCCTTCTTATTAATCCCCCGCCCATATAAATGTTAGGATATTCTAACACATAGGAAATATTTAAGAATAACTTAGTCTAGTGTAGAGTTAGATAAATTGTGTTTCTTTACCATGTACATTTGTAACTTATAATCCAACGGTCACGATTTGTAGTGATCTGATGGTTATCTCTCACCATGGTATTAATGACACTTGATCCATGGCTTGACACCCGATTGGTCCATGATATCTATTTAAAGAGCATGGAGGGTCATTTGTCCGTTAACCATTTATGAGAGAAAAATATGTAACTTTTCTTTTTATATTAATAAATTTCCTGAAGTGGCTGTGTTGGCTCAGGCCGTGGATTGTTTCCCTCTTTGAGGGTTTTAACCACGTGATTATATTGGTTTACTGATTTGTGATATGTTTGTGGGCGGTGACCTTTGGTTCTTGACCTACAGAACTTACCCTGTAAATTCCTACATGGTATCAGGTGAAGGGAAAATAGTAGAATTCTCACCTCATGATGTTGTAATCAAGGCCCTCAAACATCCTAAGCATATTTTAGCTACTGGAATTGCTGATGATTCCACACGGTTGTATAAGTTTGAAAACTTTGGGTCATCATGTCTTCCCTCCATTTTTTTTGCTCACAATGATGAGGTGAGCAAACTTTGGCATGAGCGATTTGGTCACTTAAACTATCTCTCTCTTCAAACCCTATGTAAGGAAAATATGGTGACGGGTCTTCGTATGGTATCTTGCCGAGATGGTGTTTGCTTCGGATGTGTACTCGGAAAACATCATCAAGATAGTTTTGACAAACGTGCCTCTCGGCACGCTTCAGCCCCTTTGCAGCTTGTGCATAGTGATTTATGTGGTCCACTTCCTGTTGTTTCTTTCTCTGGTTGCAAGTACTTCTTAACTTTCATTGATGATTTTTCCAGACACACTTGGGTATACTTCTTAAAACTCAAGAGTGAAGTTTTTAACAAGTTCTTGGCCTTTAAGGCCTTTGTTGAGAAATAATCTGGACATCAAGTTCTTAAGTTAAGATCAGACAATGGATGAGAACATGTTAACAAAAAATTTATCAAATTCTGCACTGAGCATGGAATTCAATTGCAAGAAATTGTTCCTTATACTCCACCGCTTCCAAGATGGGTCTGCTCTACTTAGGATGCGGCAGGTTCTCTTGCAGGTGACCCTGCCGATCGATGACGTACATGTTCTCAGTTTGAAAAATCCTCTTCCTTATTGGCTCAAGTTCTAGAAAATCCTGATCCAGAAACCTTTGAAGAAGCCTCCGATCGTCCAGATTGGGATGCAAATATGAATGAAGAATATCGCTCCTTATTGGCGAATGATACTTGGGATATTGTTCCTCTTCCAAAAGGAAGAAAAATTTTCAGATGCAGATGGGTTTACAAAAAAAAGTTTGGACCAGATGGAAAAGTGGATAGACATAAAGCTCATATTGTTGCTAAAGGATTTTCACAAGTTGAAGGAATTGACTATACTGAAACCTTCTCCCCTATTGCCAAAATGAATTCTATCTGCATTGTCCTTTCCTTTGTTGCCTCCTTTAAATGGGAAGTCCATTAGATGTATGTTAAATATGCCTTCTTACATGGAGACTTGCATGAAGAAATCTACATGGAACAACCTCGTGGCTTTATCCAAAAAGACTCTAGCCTTGTTTGTCGCCTTCAGAAGTCTCTATATGTTCTCAAACAAGCTCCTCGGGCTTGGTATGCTAAAATGGATAGATTTCTATTAGATAATGGATTTTCTAGGTGTGATTCTGACAACAGTGTCTACACCAAGAAAGTGGGTAAGTCCTTCACCATCCTTTTTCTTTATGTTGATGATCTTATCCTTACTGGTAGTGATCCAAACCATATAAACCATGTGAAGTATAGCCTCAAAAAGCAGTTTTAAATGAAAGACTTAGGACACTTGCATTATTTCCTTGGTCTTCAAGTCTTACAATCCAAGGAAGGCATTACCCTCTCTCAGTCCAAGTATGCATGTGATCTTCTACACCACTTTCACATGGAAGACTGTAAGCAAGCCCCTTCTCCCTTTCAGTCTGGAGTGAAGCTTTCTGTCACTTGTACTACCCCTAAAGTTGATGCTATAAACTTCTGTATCTAACCCATACCCGTCCTGAACTTTCCTTTGCCATTGGTCTTGTCGCTCAGTTTATGCACCAACCTCATGAAAATCATTGGAAAAAAGCTTAAAGAATACTTAGATATATTCGAGGTACATTTTAGTTCGGGATTCATTATAGTGCAGGAGTATCTCCATTGTTGATTGGTTTCATTGATTCTGATTGGGCTGGTGACCCTGATGATCGAAAGTCTACTACAGGATATGTATTCACTCTTGGTTCAGTACCTATTACTTGGTATTGTAAGAAAAAAAATGCCATCTCTCTTTCTATAGTAGAATCAGAGTATCTTGGTGCAGTTGAAGCTAGTAAGGAAGCCATGTGGCTTTGTTAGATCCTGTCTGAATTTGGTCTTCATCAGCAGCGTCCAACTACACTTGGGTGTGATCATGAGAGTGCCATTTAGCTATGTAAAGATCCAGTTCAGCATCAGTGTATGAAACACATTCAACTCCACATACACTTCATCATAAAGCTCATTCATGATCATGTTCTTGAAGTGCAGTATTGTCCAACTAATGATCAAGTAGTCGATATCTTTACAAAGGCTCTCATAGAATTACCAAACTTCGATCCATGCTTGGAGTTCAGGAAAGTTGACATTAAGGGGGGATAGGCTCTAATGCCTCCTCCCTTCTCCTATTGTGTCACTTTTGTAAATACTTCAATCCTATCTCAATTTTTTATTAAAGGGGGGATGTTAGGATATTTCGACACATAGGAAATAGGATCCTTTTATGTCACCTTTGTAAATCCTTCAATCAAATCCCAAGTTGTTCTTAAGGGGGGATGTTAGGATATTATGCCACATAGGAAATGTTTAAGAATAACTTAGTCTAGTGTAGAGTTAGGTAAAGTGTGTTTCTTTACCATGTACATTTGTAACTTATAATCTGACGGTCATGATTTCTAGTGATCCGATGGTTATCTCTCACCTTGGTATTAACGACACTTGATCTGTGGATTAACACTAGATTGGTCCATGATCTCTATTTAAAGAGCATGGAGGGTAATTTGTCTGGTAACTGTTTATGACAGAAACATATGTAACTTTTCTTTTTATATTAATAAATTTCCTGAAGTGGCCACGTTGGCTCAGGTCGTGGATTGTTTCCCTCTTTGAGGGTTTTAACCATGTGATTAAATTGGTGTACTAATTTTTGATCTGTTTGTGAGCAGTGACCTTTGGTTCTTGATCTACAGAACTTACCCTGTAAATTCCTACAATAAATAAACCCCGCGACCATATAACCCAAGCCCCACACTATAAAGAACCCCACCATACACTCCATCACGTAACTACGGGCCCCACCGTCTCACTTACCCACCGCTTCATCTATTCCCTACCACTGTTGGATCTCGCCCCTCTCATCCGACGGTCTACGATGCTTATCGCATCATCATCTGCTTGGCGTTTAACGCCTCCAAACCTCACTAAATGGGAAGTATTCGCCCGCGTACCTCCCGCCACACATCACCCATTCTATGGCATCACATCCATTCACCCAAAACCGTTCACTGCCCTCAGTTCATGCAAAAACCACCTTATTGCCTCCTGCCAAAACCCGAAACCACCACTTCCATTCAAATGATCTAAAGGCTAGTTCCTTTGCGATGAAGCCCCGCAGCCACCATGAACCTCTGCAAGCACTCCTAAGGCCTGGAAATCCCAAATAAATGCAGAAACCCCCTAGTGCAGGTTTTAAATTAGTTAATTGTTTTAAATGTGCAGGTAGTCATGGCGGAAATGCATAAAATGCATTCTAAAGGTCCGAAACACATTCAAACAGAATTCCGGGGTGATGATCCAGCAACTTTGTCCATCAAAAGGACGAGGAGCGCCGATTCAAACATAAACACCAATGAATCATGACCATTGGTGTTCATTCAAACTCACCAAAGGAGTAGAGGTTATCTCAATGCACAGAAAGAGATAAAGGGCAAAGATGAAACATAATCAAAGAAAGGATTAAAGGGTTAATACTAGGATCAAAGGTTGAAATCAGAGGTTAAGGACAAAGCACAAAAAAATAAAGATCAAAAGATAGAATGAAGACATAATCATGGATTAAAGGAAAATGCAGAAAGAATAAAGGAGAAAACAGTAAGGAAGAGACAAATCCAGGTTTAAAAGACAAATCCAATTTTAAAAAGGCTTAAACAAATTTTAAAGGACAAATCAAGAGAATATTAACACAGAGGCCAGATCCGAATGACGAAAGCACACAACAATTACTCCCTCGGAGACACATCTTACCACCTACAACAGTTTTCACTCAAGTAAAGACAATCACAGTTATTGCAATAGTCAGAGATATTTTAAACAGCCCAATCAGTTATTGTAAAGTTAATGAAAAATCCTTAAAATTCAAACATATCCTAAAAAGTTAGCTCAACAGTTAAGTTAGGAGTTATTATTACAGTAAGAGAGTCACAGATATTTTGCCTTGGGCCTTGCATGGTCTCAAAGGTCAAAATACATTAACTCTGTAATAAATATAAATCTGAACTGTAGGGTAGGGAAACCTCCTCATTTTTGCAGATAAATACTACATGTATTATTCATTTTTAGTGTTGGTTGATAAGTTGAGAAGTTGCTGAGCTAGTTGATGAGCTGCTAGGATGGATTTGATAAGACTCTGAGTTGCAGAGTTTGTTGGACTGGAGTATTGTAACTGTTTTGAACATCAGTAATACAAGCACGTTCACAGGATTCTTGAGCTATGTTATTGGTGAAGTTATCCTTCTTTGTCAATGTTTTCCTTCTGTTTTCCATTTTTTCCATTATTTCTCTGATAATACAAAATAAAATATAGATTAAGAAATGTTGTCCTGGCACCTTAATTTTTTCTTCTTTATTTATCTTAATTTTTTCTTCTGCAAGGTATGATTGGAGAATTCTTAATTGATCTCTAGTTCTACCCAGCTTTTTGTCTTGAAAATTATTTAGTAGAGTCCAGCCAAATAATTCTATGGTATTCCCTGTCCTTTGGTCTTGCTTTAAACATTATTTTTAAGGCCTTTATTTGAAGTATACTTAGTATACTCTAGCCAAAGAATTCTATGGGTTAGCCCTATCCTTTGGTCCATCTCAAACTGTTGTTGCAAAGGTCTTTTTAGTTGATTAAAGAATTCTTAATTTCTCTTTGATTATATTGACTGTTATCTTGAATGTTTTCTTTTTTCTGAAAGTAATTCTAGGATTGCGGGATTGTTGTCTTAAGGTTTGCTTACTAGAGTTTGGCCAAGGAAGTATATGATTTTCCCTGTCCTTTGGTTTGTCTTAAATAGTTACATAAAAGGATTTTCTTATTGAAGTAGAGTTAAAGGATTCTTAAGTGACCTTTAGTTTTTTTTTTCACAACTTACTCTCATTTCATATTCCATCTAATCTAGGAGATCCACTTGATATAGTTAGATTTCCCTATGAAGTCCCTTGTAAAGTTTATGAACAATTAAATCCTTTTATGACTCCATATCCCAGTGGATTAATGTTTCCCATAGTCTATATTTTCAACTGAAACACTCAATCACTTAATCACACCATTAATTAATCAACCAAACAAAAAAAATTGTCCTAGAGCTTCATAACTAGCCTAAAATCAGAAAACAAAAGCATAAATACATATCATTACAAATAGATACATAGATAGGGCCCTCTGTCAGTCTAGGAAGGCTAAGTCCTTGGAATCCAAAGTGGTTTGATGTGGTTCCATGCAGAGTTGTTCTTGCCAATCTTACAAATCACGGGGAGCCAACATAGTGGCGACCATATAGGGGAATTGAGTATTAAAACAACTTAATATCACCTCAAGAACTCAAAAAAACTCATTTAAAATTAGATGAATCAATTTTTAGCCAATAATGGTACCTGTTCATTGATGGCAGAAAAAAACCAGCCCGAAGACAGTTAAAATCCACCACCTGGTCACTCCACTGGTTTTCAATAGGTTTGCTGACTCCTCTGGTTTTATACACACTCCACTGGGAAGTCATTGAGAAATCATGATATCCTTAAACCTCAATGCAACCTAGTAAAGAATATTTTGTGGATTAATTATTTCTCTCACAGATTCATTTTTTTCTCAAAACTGTTATAAACTCTCAACCTCTCTGAATTTTGGGTCCAAATTTTGGCTTCTAGAAGAATCTATACGAGATCCCTTCCTGACCCAAAACCTCCTACAATAGTTGACAATCCTAAAAGCATCCTTAGGAAGTCTCCTCCATCTAAAAAGCCAACCGTTAGCATACCTATCCACAAAGAAAGTTCCCTACCTGAAAACCTCAAAGACTTGTAAAATATCCTCTCTCACTCACCCCTAAAAAAAAGCTTGTCTAGGACTAGATCTCAGAGTTGGATAAACCAGATAGTTTTAGACCGATCCACCTTACAGCAGAATCTTGTTGTAATAACCTCATCCCCGAATGTTCACCTTCCTCCATTTAACCCTTTACCTCATTTTGTAAACCCTCCTCTTTTTAACCCTCCTTTGTTTCCCCAACCACAAATCATGGCAACATAGTATGCTCCATTAGTTCTACCATTGCCTTTAGTTGTCCTACCACATGACTATTAGTCCAATATTCCTTTATATGATGCAAGTAGTTCAACTACTGCTCAAAAACACGTGGATAGAATGAATGACTACTTTGACAGACAAGAAATAGTTGATGAAACTGTTAAACTAAGAATGTTTTCTCAAAGATTAGGAGGAGAAGCAAGAAAATGGTTTAAAGGCTTAACTAATAATAGTATTCATGACCTCCCTGCTTTTCATCAATTATTCTTAAACAAGTGGGAAGTCAAGAAAACCCTTCTCCAAATCTTATCAGAGTATGAAAACATTAAGAGAAACATTGGAGAAGGTTTCCAAGAGTACTGCACTAGGTTCAATAGTGTATATAACTACCTCCTTATCCACATGAAACATCCACAAGGTCTAGCTCTAATGAAAATTCTAGATGGGTTTGACCCAGAAATGGCCTACCAACTAAGAGAAAGAGACCCTCTTACATTAGAAGATATGCAGAGGGGTGCAGTAAGTGTAGAGGCAAATCTGATTGCCAAAGGAGCTAGAATGAAAAATGAGAAGAGAGTAACATATAGGGAATAAGCTGCACCTTCATCATCTGATATAACCTTGTTAGAACCATGGAGAGGATGATGGAGAGAATAAAAATAAATGAGAGAGCTTCCCCTAGAGAAAACCAAGAAGCTCCTCAAAATAGAAATCAAAATCAGAACCAAAACCAAAAATCTAGGAGAAATCCCCCTCAAATAATACAGAGAGGTCTTGATCAACAAATCAGGCATCCTTTCCAAGAAAAATATGTTGATGAGCATGAGGGGTTGATCGAAGAAACAAAGGAAAGTCACATCAATCTAATGGGAGTAAATAATGAGGATACTGTTTTCCTCACTGGGGAAGAACAAGGCATATTTGCACCAAATGAGGAAGAAAGCCTAGAATCCAAAGACTATAAACAAGGCTTTGAAAATGGCATCATGGAAGTACATAAATAGTATGACCTCGGAAGAAAGAAAGCCCAAGATACTCCCAAGAGAAAGAAATCTAAAATTTCTGCTAGGAAGAACCTTGAAGATATCCCTAAAAAGACAGCAGAAAACCCAAACATTGTGGCTGAAAGTTCTAATAAAAGCAAAAAAAAAACAACCAACAAAGTGGTGACCAAAGCAGCACTAACAATATAGCTAGTGCCCCTAACAAAGTTGTTTTAACTGAGTTCCCAATAAAAATCAGTAAGTTGAAATTGTTGTAAAAATGGTGTCTGATAAGACTGATTTCAAACTTTCAAAAACGCAGACACCCTTCAGTATTGAGAGTGAAATTGCTAAAATAAAATTTTCCATTCCTCTCACATAATTAGTCACCCAAGATGTATATAGATCCCAACTTTTGAAAGATTTCAAAATAGGAGAAAATTTTGACTTTGTGAATTTAAATGATGACAAACTTGAACTTTTGTTTAGACCAGAAGTAGAAGGAAAATTTCAAGAGGGAGGTGTACCTCCATTCTATGTCAATTTGAAGATCCATGAAAAAATCCTTCATAATGCCATGTTAGACTCAGGAGCTTCACATAACCTCATGCCAAAGGTAGTAATGGAAAGATTAGGCCTTGAGATAACTATACCATACAAAGATTTACACTCTTTTGACTCTAGTAGAGTTAAATGTCTAGGCCTAATCAAAGATCTTTGTGTTAATCTAGCACAAATACCAGCCAAGAGCCTTGTAATGGATATTCTAGTGGCTGAAATTCCTCCCAAATATGGCATTCTCCTTTCACGCTCATGGGGAGCTAAACTTCAAGGCACTCTCCAAATGGACATGACCTACGCTATCATACCTCTTTTCAGTCAACCAAGAAGACTATATAGGGAAAATAATATGAAATACATGGTTAGCAGTCAAGAAAAGCCAGATAACTCCCCTCTTTATTCTATTCACATTGACCTTGATTCATTTATCCTTTACAATGATGAAAATATTAATGAAAAAGTAGCAGAAAATGAGAAAACAATTATAGAGGAAGAAAAAGAGGAGGGACAATCAGAACAGTTAGGCCAAATAGAAAATGAACAACATAATAGACAACATAGTGGTACCCACAGTGACCAACATAATGATAAATCTGAAATTGAACCTCTTTGGAGTATGAGCTTTGATGGTTCTTGTGGAAAAACTGGTTCAGGAGCAGGTGTTTGGGTGCATAACACTGAAAATAATTATGCAGAAAGCCACTCATATAAGTTGAAATTTCAATAGATAAATAAAATAGCAGAATATGAGGCACTCCTCCTAGGGCTACCATTTCCCAAGAAACTAGGAGCCAAAAGGATAGTTATTCATGGAGATTCTGAAATTGAACCTCTTTGGAGTATGAGCTTTGATGTTTCTTGTGGAAAAAATGGTTCAAGAGCAGGTGTTTGGGTGCATAACACTGAAAATAATCATGCAAAAAGGCCACTCATATGAGCTAAACTTTCAATGTACAAATAACATAGCAAAATATAAGGCACTCCTCCTAGGGCTAAAATTACTCAAGAAACTAGGAGCCAAAAGGATAGTTGTTCATGGAGATTCTGAACTGGTCATTAGGAAGATTAAGGGAGAATACACAACCAAACATCCTAGACTAAGAGAATATAGGAATGATGTCCTTGACCTCCTAGAAAGCTTCCAATAATATGATCTTACCTTTGTCCCAAGAAATCAAAACATCCTTGCCAATGGTTTGGCATTTGCAACTAGTACTTGTCAAAAAACTTATCATAACTACACAGTACAAGACAAATATAGACCAGCAGTCCCTGATAACATAAAATATTGGCAAGTTTTTGAAGGAGATTAACAGATTGAAGATTTCCTGTAGTCTAGAAATGGGTTTGAATTGCCAAATTTAGATTTAGATCATGAGGAAGACAGCTCCGCTGAGGAACAAACTTACAAAGAAGAACCTCCTTATAAGGCTGATATAAATCTGTTAGAAAAAGAACACCCACATGAAATAGAACTGTGCACAAATTCAGAAAAAGAACACTTTGAAGTGCTGCAGTCCAGAGATGACACCTTGCCAAGAGGACTGGTTCCTCTAGAAGAACTATTTGACTTTAATGATGTGGCTAAAAAGACAAAGATGGAATCCACTAAAGCTGAAGTAGAAGAATGCAATGTAGACAGTGACCAAGAGCCCAAAATGATAAAACTTTCCAAAACACTGCCAGCTCATATAAAATAGAAATACATTGATGTTGGTATTATTTTATGGCTATATTTTCCTTCTAAAATTCCATCATTTATCCATAATTTTCTTCCATAAATCCCTTATAGTTTATTGAAATTGATTAATGTAGCATTAGAATTGTTATTTTACATTAAATTTGATTTATGGAATTTTTATGTTAAAAATTGAAGCTTTTCAAGAAAATTACAGGATGTGATAACTTCCTGTAAATGGTTTATGTTCTGACATGTGGCATAGTAGGTAGATCAAAACGAAGGACAAGGACGTGATCTAGGATGTACACATATGATGAAAAATCTATCCAGCATCAGATTTGAAGCTCCTGAATAGCCGGTCAACGCTGGTCAAACCCAACCAATCTAGCAGAAAAATCTGAATTCATAATGAATGAGCTTGATATTTTTCCTATGATTAGGAATTCTAAACTAATTCGATCTGTTTTGGAGATCAGTTAGGATTAGGAGGAACGAAAATAGCCTCTTTTGATTGTAATTTTGATAAATAAGAGAATGGAAGCATGTAATAGACTAATGATGCCAGTGATAATGTTGAATGTAAGAGAAGACTTGAGACTGTATACATGCTTCAGAACTCTGTCTTTAATGTAACTCATTCCCAGATCTTAATCAGAGACAGAATTTCATCATTTGAAGCTTTCCAAGTGTGCCTTCAAAGCGTGGAAGGGCCCCCATGTGAAGTTGGTACACTTTCTTTATATTTCTATTAGATTTAGTCTTCAGATCTGATTAGTATTTTATTTCATTTTCATGCTTTTGAGTTCATTGATTTTGACTAGAAGTGCTTGTGATTTTATTCATGATTGATATTTCATGATTCATAGTAGTAATTTGAGAATTCGATTGCAAAATTAATGAACAGTCCTTGTAAGAGGTTTAATTGAGTATTGAATCTCAAATCATTTCTGTGATCTCTGTTTTAATGAATTCAATTTTTAGGATGCTTTAGTGTGTTACTTTGAAAGAGTTTTTATGAACTAGAACCTTGTAAGAGGATTGAAAACCCAGACTAGTAGCACTCTGTGTTTTTAGAATAGTAGATTAGATTTAGTTACATAAGTGTTTAAATTGTGTAAGGAACCACAATCCAATCTCTTGTAAAAGAGTGTTGGAGCCTATCACAATAAGCATTTATATAGGAAAATAGAATAGATCTTTTTAGGTCTATAAACATTAGACATGTGCCTCTAAGATTACCTACCTTGGTTGAAAATAAATTGAACCTAATCTAGAACCCTATATTGGTCTATACAATTGACCATTTCAGAGAATTTAATGATGTGTTTTCTTGGAGCTATGAAGACTTGAAATCCTATGCTATTGAGATAATCCAGCATAAGATCCCTCTCAAAGAAAACCAAAAACCCTTTAAACAGAAATTGCGCAGAATTAACCTTGTACAACTACCACTGGTTGAGAAAGAAATTAAGAAAATGTATGATGTTGGAGTAATAGTTCCTCGGAGATATTCATAATGGGTTTCAAATCTTATGTCAGTGAGGAAGAAAACGGGAGAAATTAGGCTATGCATAGACTTCAGAAATTTAAACAAAGCCTCCTTAAAAGAAAACTACCCATTACCAAAAATGGATCACATTTTAAAAAGGGTAGTAGGCTCCAAAAAAATTTCTCTGCTAGATGGCTTTTCAGGATTCAATCAAGTGCTGGTACACCCAGATGATCAACACAAGACAACTTTCACCACACCCTGGGGCACCTTCATGTATTTAAAATTCCTTTTGGGTTAATGAATGTTGGTGCCACCTTTCAAAGAGAAATGGATATTGATTTCTTAGAAGAAATAGGCTACTTCATTGTGATTTATCTTGATGACATCACAGTCTACTCCCAAAAATATGAAGAACACCTAGCTCACTTAGAAAAAGTCTTTGAAAAATGCAGAAAATATGGTTTGTCTTTAAATCCCAAGAAAACTTTGTTTGGCCTTCAAGAAGGGAAACTTTTAGGCCACATCATACCTGGATAAGGGATTAAGATTGACCCAAAGAGGATTGAGGGAATATTGCAAATCAACCATCCTAGAAATATCAAAGAGCTGCAATCTTTCATTTGAAAGATAAATTTCTTAAGAAGGTTCATACCAAACCTTTTAGAACTCCTAAGAAACGTTACTAACATGCTGAAAAGAGAAATATGAGTTAAATGGACCATAGATGCAAAGAAATCCTTTGACTTGGTGAAGCAAGAACTTACACAAACACCAGTTCTGATCAGCCCTGAATTTACCAAATATTTCTTCATATTTTCTTTTGCATCAGAACACACAGTTGTTGTTGTCTTATTACAAAAAAATATAAAAGGAAAAGAGTAGCCCATAGCATTTTTCAGCAAGGCACTCAGAGATGCACCTCTGAAATATAACATAATGGAAATAGAAGCTTTTGCCTTAATCAAGGAATTGAAAGATTTCAGAGTATGCATTCTTCACTCAAACATCATTGCATTTGTGCCTCACACAGTGGTAAAAAACATCTTGACACAAGATCCTAATGGAAAAATATGTAACTGGATTGTTGTCATATTAGAATATGACATGGAAATCAATCCCACCAAGTTAATCAAAGGGCAAGGACTGGCTAAACTCATGGCTGAAACAAACCTTCAAGCACTGGACATCAATATGATTAATGCATTAGATGAACAAGAGGAGCTGGCAACTCCACCTATTGAGGAAAATTTTTTGAACTCATCTTGGTATTTTGAAATATTATATGTGATTTTTAATCTGAATGTTCTCCTGGTCTGTCCAAAACTAAGGCCATATTCTTAAAGTTAAAGGCTGTAAATTTCTGCATTTTAGATAAAGTGTTATATTGGAAAAAATCTGGTGGTATATTGCTTAAATGTTTGCCTAAAGAAGATGCAGATAGGATCAAGCATGAGTTTTATGAAGGAGAATGTGGAGGCCACTATTGGAAAACCAGTTTCAATAAAATCCTTAGAGCTAGTAACTGTTGGCCCACCCTCTTTCAAGATATCCATAAAATGGTAGGTGCCTATCGTAAATTCCAAATATTTGAGGGAAAAAGAAAACTGCTGCCATTACCTTTGCATCCAATTTTTGTTGAAGCTCCTTTTCAAAAATGGGGCCTGGATTTTATTGGAGAAATTCATCCTTCCTCCTCTGCCCAACACAAATGTATCCTCACTACAATTGAATATTTTACAAAGTGGATAGAGGCCATTGCTTATAGGATTTCCATAGACTCAGTAATTATCAAATTCCTTGAAAACCCCTTTTTGTCTAGATTCGGTTGTCCGAGAAAAAATATTACTGATAATGCTGCTGTTTTTAGATCCAAGAAAATGGTGGACTTTTGCCAAAAATATCATATTACATTGGGACATTCAACAACCTATTACCGTTAAGGTAATGGATTGGTTGAATCCTCAAACAAAATCTTGGTAAACATCATCAAAAAGTTGCTGGAAGGGAACAAGAAGTCATGGAACAGTAAACTAGAACATGCACTATGGGTAGAAAGATTAACAAATAAAAAATCAATTGGTATGTCTCCCTATGAGATAGTTTATGGAGCAGATGAAATCTTCCGAACAAGATTAGGAGTGCTAGTAATAAAGCCCATCCAAGAAGTACAATCTGAAGAGAACGACATGCAAAGAAGAATCAACCAAACTGTCCAGCTGTAGCAAACCAGAGAAGAAGTCTACAACAGAAAATAGCAAGTGCAAGAAAACATCAAGAAGCTCTTTGACAAGAGGACCAAGGCAAATGATTTCAGCATTGGAGACAAAGTGTTGAAGTGGGATTCAAGAAGGGAGGGAAAAGGCAAGAATGGAAAGTTTGAAAATCTATGGAAAGGTCCATACATCATCCATTCTGCAAGAGGTAACAATGCAATTTTCCTACAAGAAATGGATGGAACATAATTATTTGGAGGTCCTGTCAATGGCAGGATGCTCAAGAATTATTTTATTTGAAAATATCAATTTAAATCTTTATTCATTGTATCTAACATTGTCTAGATGAAAACTCGGAAAAATAAACACAAAAAAAGAACAAAAGAGGGCAGTTAAAAAGAAAAGGTAAAGCCCCATACCTAAAAAGAATATTTCTGAAAGTGTGCAAGTCCAAATTCCACTAATTTTGAAAAATAAGTCTTGCTCAATCATATAGCTTAATCATGATTGAAATTTTTTTGAATTTTTGCCGATAAGTTAGAAAAATAAGATTTTCCAAACTATTTAAACTTGGCTTATCAATAGATAAATAGGAAAAAGATACTGGTTCCAAAATCTAAATCTGAACCAAACGAAGAAAAAAGGGATGAATGATAAATTCCAGATTATAGCCCTTAATTTCAAATTTACTTTTTGTAAAATAAGATCCGGGTGCAGCTTGTACACAATGCCACAGTTCATGACAATCAAACTGCTTAATCTTGATTTGATCATGCTTTAAATTTCATGTTGATAGATCAGAGAATGAAAATCTGTCAAACTATTTAATCTAGACAGATAAGTAGATTAGGTAGAGAAAGAAAAGAGCTCATCACTCTAATCTGAGCCTTTGGATGATATAAGAGTAGAAATGGATAGGTTTTTTTTTTCTTTCAAAAGAAAATGATGTGAAGGGTTTGCCAGTCTAAAGCACCCAAGTGAAGAGAAAATGCTAGGGCATAATGATGGGTAGGTAGAGTTGAGTTGGAGCAAGCATTATTTTCATGACTTAAAGGTCACATCCACAAAGAACAATAGCATATCAACAATTGTAGAATGAAAAATCTGCCAAGTGCAAACAAGGCACTGATCTACAAATTCCATAGATCTGACTTTGAGGTTCTTGACACCTCCTAAAGGAGCTTCCCTCCCCAGCTAGACCCACTATTATCCTCCTGTATTCTACAGTATCATTAGGTTACTATGGATTTTTCTACAAAATACTGAAGATAGATTTCCTTGACTATTAGCTATCTTCATAAATCTCACTGCCTTCATTATCTTTGTTTTACCTATCTACTATCTCTCATTTCGCCTTCTCAAATTACCCTCCTACCCTAAAAATCCAAGCTGGGATTAATCCTCTCATATTCACCCTTTCTCCCTACCTAAAGCCTCATTTTCCCCACTAAACCCCCTCACCTTCAACACTCTCCCTTATTCCATTAAAATAATGAAAAAAGTCCTTTTTTACATTGTTTTAAATTAGAATTTATATTATTCGGGACCCATTATTTTGACTAAAGCTATGTTTTTATTCTAAATCTACCTGACCCCTTTCATATTAAACCCTGATTCCTTTTTATGTTAAAACCTATGCTTTAATATATAAAAGCCCTGCTATAAAGGTTTTTTAGCCCCCTCTCTAAAAACCCTTACCAATCATAAACCCTACCTTATGCCCTCATTTCTAAGCGTCTTGCTTCTGTTCTTGCCCCATGGTCCTTATTATTAAGCCCCCGCCCTTATAAACAAACCTCGTGACCATATAACCCAAGCCTCGCACTATAAATAACCCCACCATACATTCTGCCACGTAACCCCGGGCCCCACCGTCTAACTTACCCGCCGCTTCATCTATTCTTGACCACCATCAGATCTCGCCCCTCTTATCCGACGGTCTACGATGCTTATAGCACCATCTGCCGCTCGACATTTAGCACCTCCAAACCTTGCAAAATGGGCAATATTCACCCTCATACCTCCTACCACGCGTCACCCATTCTATGGCATCACATCCATTCACCCAAAATCATTCACTGCCCTCACTTCATGTGAAAACCACCTTACCGCCTCCCACCAAAACTCAAAACTTCCACTTCCATTCAAACGATCGAAAGGCTAGTGCCTTTACGATGAAGCCCCGCAACCACCATGAACCTCTCCAAGCAGTTCTAAGGCCCGAAAATCCGAAATAAATGAAGAAAACCCCCAACGCAGGTTTTAAATTAATTAATTGTTTTAAATGTGCAGGTAGCCATGGTGGAAATGCATAAATTGCATTCTAAATGTCCAAAAAACATTAAAACAAGCTTCATGGGTGACGATCCAGCAATTTTTTCCATCAAAAGGACCAGGAGCGCTAAGTCAAACATAAACACCAATGGGTCATGAACATTGGTGGTCATTGAAATGCACCAAAGAGGCAGAGGGTGTCTCAATGCCCAGACAAAGATAAAGGGAAAAGATGAAACTCAGTCAAAGAAAGGATTGAAGGGTTAATCATAGGATCAAAGGTTGAAATCAGAGGTTAAGGACAAAGCATTGACAAATCAAGATCAGAAGACAGAATGAAGACAAAAGCACGGATTAAAGGAAAATGCAGAAATAATAAAGGAGAAAGCAGTAAGGAAGAGACAAATCCAGGTTTAAAAGACAAATCCAAGTTTAAAAAGGCTTAAACAAATTTTAAAGGACAAATCAAGAGAATATTAACACAGGGGCCAAATCCGAATGGCTAAATCACACAACAAGTACTCCCTTAGAGACACATCTTGCCACCTATAGCAGTTTTCACTCAAGTAAAGAAAATCACAGTTATTACAGTAGTCAGAGATATTTTAAACAGCTCAAGCATTTATTGTAAAGTTAATGAAAAATCCTTAAAATTCAAACATATCCTAAAAATTTAGCTCAATAGTTAAGCTGTAATTTATTATTATAGTAAGACAATCACATATATTTTTCCTTGGGCCTTGCATGGTCTCAAAGGTTAAAATACATTAACTCTATAATAAATATAAATCTGAACCCTAGGTTAGGTAACCTCCTCATTTTTGTATATAAATACTGCATGTATTATTCATTTTTAGCATTAGTTGATAAGTTGAGAAGCTTCTAAGCTAGTTGATAAGCTGCTATGATGGATTTGATAAAACTCTGAGTTGCAGAGATTTGTTGGACTGGAGTATTGTAATTATTTTGAATATCAGTAATACAAGCACATTCACAGGATTCTTGAGCTATGTTATTGGTGAAGTTATCCTTATTTGTCAGTGTTTTAGTTCTGTTTTCCATTTTGTCCATTATTTCTCTGATAATAGAACATAAAATTTAGATTAAGAGATGTTGTCTTGGTACCTTAATTCTATCTGCTTTCTTTATCTTATTGTTTTCTTCTGCAAGGTCTGATTGGAGAATTATTAATTACTCTCTAGTTCCACCTAGCTTTTTGTCTTGAAAATTATTCGGTAGAGTCCAGCCAAAGAAGCCTATGGTATGCCCTGTGATTTGGTATTTCTTGAAACATTATTTTTAAGGCCTTTCTTTGAAGTATACTTAGTAGAGTCTAGCCAAAGAAATATATGGTTAGCCCTGTCCTTTGGTCTGTCTCAAACAGTTGCTGCAAAGGTCTTTTCAATTGATTAAAGAATTATTAATTTCTCTTTGATTATACTGACTGTTATCTTGAATGTTTTCTTTGTCTGAAAGTAATTCTAGGATTGCCAGACTGTTGTCTTAAGGTTTTCTTTCTAGAGTCTCGCCAAAGAAGTCTATGGTTTGCCCTATCATTTCGTTTGTCTTAAACAGTTACCTAAAAGGATTTTCTTGTTGAATTAGAGCTAAAAGATTCTTAACTAACCTTTCATTTTGTTGTTTTCACAACTTATTGTAATTTCATATTCCATCTAATCTAAGAGATCCACTTGATATAGTTATCTTTCCCTATGAAGACCCTTGTAAAGTTGATGAACAATTAAATCCTTTTATGAAAACATAGCCAAATGGATTCATGCTGCCCACAGTCTATCTATTCAACTGAAACACTCAATCACTTAATCATACCATCAATTAATCAATCAAACAAAAAAAATTGTCCTAGAGCTTCATAACTAGCCTAAAATTAGAAAATAAAAACATAAAGACGTATCATTTACAAACACATACGTCGAGAGAGACCTCTCTCAGTCTAGGAAGGCTAGGTACTTGGAATCCAAAGTGGTTTGATGTGGTTCCCTGCAGATTTTTTCTTTCCAATCTTGCAAATCACGGGGAGCCAACATAGTGGCGACCATACTGGGGAACTGAGTATTAAAACAACTTAATACCACCTCAAGAACTCAGAAAACCTCATTTAAACTTAGATGAATCAAGTGTTAGCGAGGAATGGTACCTGGTTGCTGATGGTGGACAACAACCACCCCTAAGATAGTTAAAATCCTCCACCTAGTGACTCCACTCGTTTTTAGTAGTTCTGCTGACTCCTCTGGTTTTATACACACTACGCTGGGAAATCATTGAGAAATCCTGATATCATTATACCTCAATAGAACCCAGTAAAGAATAATTTGTGGATTAACTATTTCTCTCACAGATTGGTTTGTTTCTAAATTTTTTTATAAACTCTCAACCTCTCTGAATTTTGGGTCCGGATTCTGGCTTCCAGAAGAATCTGTACCAGATCCCTTCTTTACCCAAACCCTCCTGCAATATTTGACAATCCTAAAATCATCCTTAGGAAGTCTCCTACAACTAAAAAAATCCAACTATTAGCATACCTGTCCACAAAGCAAGTTCCCTACCTGAAAACCTCAAAGACTTGCAGAATATCCTCTCTGACTCACCCCTAGAACAAAGCTTGTCTAGGACTAGATCTCAAAGTTGGATAACCCATATAGTTCTAGACCCATCCACCTTACAACAGAATCCTATTGTACTAACCTCATCCCCCACTGTTCACCTTCCTCCATTTAACCCTTTACCTCCTTTTGTAAACCCTCCTTTGTTTCCCCAACCATAGATCATGGCAACATGGTATGCTCCATTAGTTCTATCATTTCCTTTTGTTGTTCTACCACAAGACTATCAGTCCAAGATTCCTTTATATGATGCAAGTGGTTCAACTATTTCTCAATAGCATGTGGATATAATGAATGAATATTTTGACAGATAAGAAATAAATGATGAAACCGTTAAACTAAGAATGTTTGCTCAAAGCTTAGGAGGAGAAGCAAGAAAATGGTTTAAAGGCTTAACCCCTAATAGTATTCATGACCTCCCTGATTTTCATCAATTATTATTAAACAAATTAGAAGTTAAGAAAAATCCTCTCCAAATCTTATCAGAGTATGAAAACATTAAGAGAAATGTTGGAGAAGGTGTCCAAGAGTACTGCACTAGGTTCAATAGTGTATATAACGCCCTCCCTATCCACATGAAACCTCCACAAGGTCTAGCTCTAATGAAATTTATAGATGGGTTTGACCCAGAAATGGCCTACCAAATAAGATAAAGAGACCCTCTTACATTAGAAGATATGCAGAGGGGTGCAATAAGTGTAAAGGCAAATCTGATTGCCAAAAGAGCTAGAATTAAAAATGAGAAGAGAGTCACATATAGGGAAGAAGCTGCACCTTCATCATCTGATAGTAAGATTGATAACCTTGTTAGAACCATGGAGAGGATTATGGAGAGAATAAACATAAATGAGAGAGCCTACCCTAGAGAAAACCAAGCAGATCCTCAAAATTGAAATCAAAATCAGAACCAAAACCAAAACTTTAGGAGAAATCCCCCTCAAATAAGATAGAGAGGTCCTGATCAACAAATCAGGCCTCTTTTCCAAGAAAAATATGTTGATGACGATGAGGGAGTGATTGAAGAAACATAGGAAAGTTGCATCAATCTAATGGGAGTAAATAATGAGGATATTCTTTTCCTCACTGAGGAAGAAAAAGGCATATTTGCACCAAATGAGGAAGATAAGCCTAGAATCTAAAGACTATAAATAAGGCTTTGAAAATGGTATCATGGAAGTACATAAATAGTATGACCTCGGAAGAAAGAAAACCCAAGATACTCCAAAGAGAAAGAACTCTAAAATTTCTGCTAGGATGACCCCTGAAGATATCCCTAAAATGTCAACAGAAAACACAAACACTGTGGTTGAAAGTTATGATAAAAGAAAAAACAAAAACAACCAACAAAGTAGTGAAAAAAGTAGCACTAGGAATACAGCTAGTGCCCCTAACAAAGTTGTTTTAACTGAATTCCCTAATAAAAATAGTGTCTCATCAGACTGATTTGGACCTTTCAAAAATGTAGACACCCTTGAGTCTTGAGAGTGAAATTGCTAAAATAAATATCTCCATTCCTCTCACTGAATTAGTTATGCAAGATTTATATAGATCCCAACTTTTGAAAGCTTTAAACATAGGAGAAAATACCGACTCTTTCAATTTAAATGATGACAAACCTAAACTTTTGTTTGGACCAAAAGTAGAAGGAAAATTTCAAGAGGGAGGTGTACCTCCATTTTATGTCAGTTTGAACATCCATGAAAAAATCCATCATAATGCCATGTTAGACTCAGGAGATTCACATAACCTCAAGTGAAAGGTAGTAATGGAAAGATTAGGCCTTGAGATAACTATAGCATACAAAGATTTATACTCTTTTGACTCCAAGAGAGTTAAATGTTTAGGCCTAATCAAAGATCTCTTTGTTAATCTAGAAAAAATACCAGCCAAGAGCCTAGTAATGGATATTGTAGTGGTTTACATTCCTCCCAAATATGTCATGCTCCTTTCACGCTCATGGGGAGCTAAAATTCAAGGCATCGTCCAAATGGACATGACCTATGCTACCATACTTTTTTTCAGTCAACTAAGAAGACTATATAGGGAAAATCATATGAAATACATGGTTAGTAGTCAAGAAAAGCCAGATAACTCCCCTCTTTATTCTATTCACACTGAACTTGATTCATTTATCCTTTACAATGATGAAAATATTAATGAACAAGTAGCAGAAAATGAGAAAAAAATTATAGAGGAAGAAAAAGAGGAGAGACAGTCGGAATATTTGGGCCAAACATAAAATGAACAACATAATAGACAACATAGTGGCCACTACAATGACCAACATAATGATAAATCTGAAATTGAACCTCTTTGGAGTATGATCTTTGATGGTTCTTGTGGCAAAACTGGTTCAAGAGTAGGTGTTTGGGTGCATAACATTGAAAATAATCATGCAGAAGGCCACTCATATAAGGTAAACTTTAAATGTACAAATAACATAGCAAAATATGAGGCACTCCTCCTAGGGCCACAATTACTCGAGAAACTAGGAGCCAAAAGGATATTTTTCATGGACATTCTGAGCTGGTCATTAGGAAGATTAAAGGAGAATACACAGCCAATGATGGCATCTCATCCATTCACCCAAGATGGGAAGCTATTCATTGAATTCTATTGATATTTATTCCCACTTCTGGTTTGGAAAGTGTAAGGGATGGAGAAAACTTGTAGTGATAATATTTTCATTTATTTTATTTACAATTTATCACACTATGCAACTTATTTTTGAATATATTTATTTATCCCCTTTCAAAAAATACTATTGGCTCACATTACAATAATATTAAAAAAAAAACAGATGCCTAACTCTAGGTGAGTCATAATTTTTCTTAAGAACCTTGGAATTGAATTTTGTGGTTGGGGTTAGATAGATTCATCCTTTATACCAAAGGATGCCATTATTCCATTTAAATTTTGAGTCTTGAATGGGTTGTTTTATTAAGGTTCATGTTTTCAAATTTTTTTCATATTCGTTTAATCCCATCCAACCAATGTAAAATTATAGATGAGACTACAAGTAATAACACTTCTTCATATTTTCATGAAAGAGAATAAATTATTATATTATCCTTACCTATTTTATGTGTTATTTATAAATCAAAGGTGGAAATTATATCTAACCATTCTCATTGTTTCGTTGAAAGTGTTTTTTATTGGAGAAGGTATTGAAGGCTATTGTGATTTGTATGTATAAAGAATGTACTTCCTATGAGATAATTTCACCATTTGGTTGGGGAATGGATAAAGGAAACCATCTCTTTTTCATATGTATATTTGAAAATTCCCCTTTTATTAATATTTCTATTTTCGAAAGCTATAGGGTGGCCATCTTCCATCAACACCAATCTTATTCCAAAAGCTAAAGCATCATATTTGATTACAAAATAATTTAAAATATCAAGGGTTATTAATATATGCATTGTAGATATAATTTCATTTAATACTTCAAAACACATTTCTACTTCATCATATAATTGAAATAATGTTTCCTTTAAGAGATTTTTCAAATGAAGGCTTACATGAGTGTAGTTTTGGATAAATCTTTGATACTATCTTGTCAAATACAAATCCCCTTAATTTGTAAATATTTCCCGATTCAGGTCATTATTTATTTTCCTTCATATTATGAGGATATAACTTTACTCCTTTTGATGTCACATGACCTAGATAATCTTCTTCTTCTTTTCCAAACGTCCATTTTAACTTTTTTTTCACATAAAATTGATTCATTTTTAAAATAAAGAGAACTTGTTACAAGTTCCTCCGATGTTCCTCTCGTGTTTTTATATATATAATAATATCATTAAAAAAACAAATTGAACACGAATTTCGTTAAGGATGGTCAAACAATTTCATTCATGGCAACCTTGAAGGTGGTTGAAGCATTTCTTAACTGAAGAGTAATGACTTTGAATTCATAGCGACCCTTCGGAGTTTGGGAGTATTTTTTGGTACATCTTCTAATATTACTCTAATTTTTTTGTTTATTGATCTCAAATATGATTTGTATAAGTACTCGGTTTCATGAAATATATATAACAATTTTTCTATGAAGGGAATATGAAAAAGAGATATAGTTATCTTATTCAACCCTTTGTAATCTATGAAAAGTTTGAAAGAGACATCCTTCTTTCAAACATAACTACATGAGCTTCATATGGGTTTATAATTTTAGTAATAATACCACATGTCAATAGGTCATGGATTATCCTCTCGAGGACCATGGGTTTGGCTTGCTAGATGAGGTAAAAAACAAGTCTTAAGCTGTAAAGTGAACTAGAAACAACAACATTAAAGGAACCAATAGCATTCAAGATGATGATGTCATCCCGAGAAGTAAAATTTTGGAGGGAAAAGAAGAAAAATACTTTTTATACCATATCTTTTACCTATCTCCTTATATGTTTACTCAAATTTAAAGTGTGGGAACTTGTCTGATGAAAAATTCCATTCTACATCCAACGAGTATCCAGTGAACATACTTTTGAGTATATCCACAATTAGAAAAAATGAGAATACAAATGTGTTTTTCAATTTTTCTTGATGTAGGTATACTCAAAAGTACATTGAGTGGTTACTAATTGGATGCATAATCCAATTTCACATCTAACAAGTTCCCACACTTCAAATTTGAGCAAACCAATAACGCGTAAGTAAAAAATACAATAAAAATTGTAGTTTAATTTATTTTCTTTAAAAAACCATAACTCGTGTTTTATTATTTTTACTATTATTTTATAACTTTCAATAGGAGGATAATTTTAGTCCTCCAAATTCCCTTAATGATATGGTTTGGCATTGATAATTTCTTACCCTAATTTAACTTAATTATGTGTTTGATGTCACTTTCAAGAGGAATCTCCAAGGGCAGACCTTGAATACCTTTTATTGTTTTTGAATTAAATATTTAATCTTGAGTTGTTCAACACTCACTAATTATAATGCCAATTTCATTTTGTGACATTGTACCATTATTTTTGTACTCATTTTTACATTAAATTTACTATTTGATGGAGGATACAATTTGGTGTGGGGATGGTTGGAATCCATATAACTTACACCTTTCTCCTTGCCAACAAAAATTTATGAAGTGTCTATGACAGGTTTTTCATTAAGCTCCTATGTTCGACAAAAGTAATACTGAGAGGGGGGGTGAATGAGTATTTTGGAAATATAAAAATTATTTATGCAAACAAAAATTATTCAAAAATTAACTTCGAAAAGATCTAACAAGATCATGCACATGAAAAATAAAAATTATAATGACATATAGACACTTGGATTTTAGGTGGAAAAACCCCCCTCTAGGGAAAAAACCATCGAATTGTTTGTTTCTTCTTCTTATTATCTATTGCTTCAAAATATTCTCATTTGAATTACATCAGCTAGCTACCATTAGCAATGGAGCACCCACCCCTTAACTGAAATAAGAAATGTTGGCTACAACCAACTTGGAGCACCATCTCCTACAATAGACAAATATCTTGCACTTAGTCTGAAGCCCTCACTCTATGTATAAACAATTATGATACATGAAAATATGATTTAGAAATAAAATATTGTTGCATAAACAAAACATGCAGCAAATATGCACACTCATGTAGCCACAATTTCACACTACATATGAGAGAACAAATATCTCCACAAACACTCTCCAAACTGATCTTTTCAAGCTCCCATGTATTTTTATTTTCAATATGATGTCTTTCTTCATTCATGGATTTGACCGAATGTTGATCTTCTTTAGCCTCACTGAAGCTTTTGGTCTCTATTTGAGGCAATAGTGAAAAATTTTCTTGATTTAAACTGTCCAACAACTTCCTCCTTGTTTGTGCTCTAGGCTCTTTGTTTCCAAGAATTTGAATTTCTGGTTGCTTCTTTTGAATGTGACTTGGTGGAGCCTTCTTTGTAGTGGAGGTCTCTCTCTCTTCTTCCTCTTCTTCATAACTTTATTTGTCCTCATATTCTATGATATCATGATCAGCTGCAACATATTTGACATCATTATAGTTAGGAAAATCCTCATCAACAACAACATCAATAAATTTAATTACCTTTTTAGTTATCTTGTTGTAGAATTTTTATTTTTTTCTCTTGAAGGAATATCCAAGAAATATATCTTCATCATCTCTTGTTTCGACTTACCAAGTTTGTCTTCTGTTATTTTGATGTAGCATTTGCTCCCAAATATTTTGAAGTGATCAACTTTTTTTTTTCTTCCTTTCCACAACTCAAATGGATTTTTGTCACAATTATGCATAAGAAGAAATCTATTGGCCAAATATATTGTTGTTTGATCAGCTTCTCCCTAAAATTTATTTGATAGACCAGCTTCATCCAACATAACACGTGTCATATCTTGGACCAACATGTTTTTCCTCTCCACTACACCATTTTTTGGTGGTGTTCTAGTTATGGAGTATTGCCTCTTGTTCCCATGTTCCTCACAAAAATCATCGAATTATTTGGACATGAACTCACATCCTCCATTATATCTAAGGCACTTTATCTTCAAATCAATCTCATTTTCAACGAGTGCCATAAAATAGTTAAACTTGTTGAAAGTTTCTAATTTTTATTTCATGAGCATAATCTATGTGCCTCTAGTGAAGTCATCAAGAAATTACATAAAATATCTCTTCCTCGTAGGGCCACATACATCTACATGCGCTAGATCCAACGGTCTTCTTGAAGTGAAATCCTTAGATTTGAAATGCACTCTTGTTTTTTCAAAATTGGCATGACTTGCATGTTGTGCTATCTAATTTCACCAACCTTGGTAACCCTATAGATTCTCTAATATTGCTAATTTTGAATAAATGATCAAAATTAACATGACACCATCTTCTATGCCATAGAAAATATTTCTATTTTTCTCATGCAGCAACTGCATCTAGTGTCACAAATAATATACATGTTGTTGCCACTTCTAATGGAAATCACCACTATCTTTCCTGATTTACCATTTCTGATCTCACACTCATTAGATTTTAAAGTCACCACCAACCCATTATCACACATCTGACTCAGACTTAGGAGATTGTGCTTCAAACCATCGACATGAATCATGTTTTGAGTTTTTTTTCATTTTTTCCAGTATAATTGTTCATTTGCCTCTGATGGTAAGTACTACATCATTTCGAAAACTTCGATTCCATTTTCATATTCTTTTAGCTGCAGAAATTTTCTCTTATCACCGCTCATGTGCTTAAAGAAACCACTATCAATCATCCATTGCTCATGTTGATCATGATCTATCAAATCAAGCTCACAATTTTCTTCCTTTTTATTCCATCTTTTCTCAACTTTCAACTGATTAGATTTCTCTTGAGTCTTGTTGCATGAAGGAGTTTAGAAGGATAGATCTGCATTGACTAGATTTTTGAGCAAAGTTATTGCATCTAAAACACTCGATCTCATTCATTAGTGGAGAAAAATAATTATTTCCATTTGCATGCAAAATATTTGTACCTTGAGAAATTTTTGATGTATCAAAATTTATTCTAGGAAACATCTTTAACCTACAAGTTATGGCTTTGTGTCCAAAATTATTACATGCAAAACAATAACCATAAAATAGTGTAGGATACCTAAAGTTACATTGCCATGATGGAGAAGTGAAATTTGAGGATCTTGCTTGCTTCACTTGCTGAGTTTCTAATTTGATTTAAGCTTCGTTCATTTGCCCACTCTTGCTAGTTGCTTCGTTAAGCTTCCTTTCAAAGAATATGCATAACTAGTACTTGGCTGAAATTTGGCATTTTATAAAGGAGGATTAAACACCAAATCACTTTATTCCTATGGTGAACCTTGAATGTTGAGGATATTTTGCAAGGTTTCAGACCCCTTGACAAATTTTTGATTTAGGCATGCTTTAGTTTCTGCTTTTGATAGATTGGCCCTTAATGCAACAATTTGTTCCTCAATTTTGTGACAATTTTTTTTAGAATCTTCTATATGATTGCTAAGAAAATTCGCCTTCATTCTTGATTCTTCAAATTCTCTCTTTAAGTAGATGATTTCTTCTTCATGAGTGCATGCAATGGGAGCTCCTCCATTATTCTTCTTCAAATATTCATTTTCTTTCTCTAACTCGACCATATTATTTTGTTGAACCAAAATTTGTTGCAACAAATTTTCTTTGAATTTCCAAAGCTATCAAAGTGGATCTTCAAAGAATTATCAACCAAAGAGGGTTTATTCCCCTTTAGATTGTTTATTTCATCCTTTAGCATATTGTTTTTATTTCTAGCTTTTCTTAGCTCATCAAGTGTAGTAATGAGCTCACCTTCATAATCAATTTCTCCATTCTGAAGATATGATTCGTCTTTGGACTCAAAGGCCATAAGAACACATTCATTGTGCTCTTCTTCTTTTGATGAATATTTATCACTGCTTTCATGTTAAATATCGCTTTCTTCTTTGGAGTAGTAACTCATTCTCTTTTGAGCTTTAGCTTTTCAAAATTTCTAGGTTTTATCCTTGCTCTTCATATCCTTCTTCTTTTCCTCCTTTTTATTTTTTTTGTTTGGAAAATTTTCAGGAAATTTCTAACTTCTCCACATTTGAAACACTTGAAAGGAATCATGCCTTTATACTTTCCTATACATCTCTTTAATTTATTGGAAAACTGAGAAAAATCTTCATCAGATTCAGTACTAGAGTATTTTTCTTCCTTGATTTTCTTTGGAAGTTTCTTGAGAATTTTGGTAACAACCTTTACCTTCTTGGAGGCCTTCAATGAAACTTCACTAGATTAAGATTTCTCTTCTACAATATGCATCTCATAAGCTGTAAGAATTCCAAGCAATTTCTCTATAGTGAGAGTGCTCAAATTCGATATTTCCTCAACAAAAAAACCTTGGAGTTAAATCTGGTTGGTAAAGACCTCAAGATATTATGAATAATTAATTCATGTTAAAATTTTATATCTATGCTCTTGATCAGATTGTTCATTGTTTCAACTGTTCTGAAATATGCTGCAATAGTTTCATCTTCCTTCATTTTCAAGCTTTCAAACCTCATCCTATAGTTTTGGAGCTTCTCTTTCTTCGCCTTATGATCACGTTCATAGTTATTCTCAATTTTTTCCCAAACTTCTTTAGTTGATTTTAAATGCATGAATTTTATCAGCTCGGTCTCACTAAGTGTTGCAATGATGGGATTTATGGCTTTTGGATTGTTTTGATACCTCTTCTTTTCATCAGTGTCTGAAGGAAGAACATCAAAAAACCATATCCATACACCACAATAAATAAGACATCAAAACCTAAATCATGAGGTGCCCCTCCATTCTCGTCTTCCATAAGTTGTATTTTTCACCATAAAAAATTGGGACTTTAACATTATTGCCAACCATTGTCCCTTATGAAATTATCCTTTTAGCGATCAAGATACATCAAAGGAGTTGGCTCCGTTACCAAATGTTAGAAAAAAGTAATACATAGATGGGAGGGGGGGGTGGCGTTGAATTAGTATTACGGAAATATAAAAATTAATTCTGCAAATAAAACTTGTTCATAAATTTACTTCAAAAATGTATAACAAGATCACACACATGAAAAACACAAAGAATCATCACATGTAGGCACTTGTATTTTAGGTGGAAAAATCCCCCTCTAGGGAAAAAACCATTGAAATATTTGTTACTTCTTCTTTATTATCTATTACTTAAGAATATTCTCATCTACATTACATTTTCTAGCCACCACTAGCAATGGAGCACCCAACCCTTAACTGAAATGAGAAATGTTGGCCACAACCATCTTGGAGCATCCACTCCTACAATAGAAAATCAACTTGCACTTAGATTGAAGCCCCCACTCCAAGTACAAAAAATTATACAACAGGAAAATATGATTAAGAGATAAAAATATTTTTGCATGAAAAAAACATGAAAAAAATATGCACACACATGCAACCAAAATTTCACACTCCAATTGAGAGAAAAAACCTCTCCACACACGCACACTCCAAACTGATCTTCAATCTTTGCACACAACTCTGAAACGCTGTCGAAGAATAACCTCTAAAGCACACTGTAATTTTGAAGCTCTGAACTCATTGAAAAACTCACTCGTTGTGCACTTGTAACACATGCGCAGTTACTAACTCACACTACTATATAACCAAATAAATGAATTTAATTCCTGCACATATTTGTAAGTTCTAAGATCAATTAATTCTTCAAGTGATGGAGCTTGCCCAAATCGTGTTCACATTCTTCAGATTTGATTGAGTTGGAATTTTTGACCAAATCAAGCTACTCATTCCACTAAACTTTTGATAATTTCAACATTTATCACTTTCTGGAGGCCCAAAAACTTGTCTTGAAAATTTTCTGGAAAATTTCGACAATAAGATTTTCCAAAAGAAATTTTCTTCCAAATTAGCATGCAAAATAAGAAGATTTTTTTCATGTTTTTCCTCAGTCGCATGCATGACACTGAGTTGATCTGGTCAGTCTCTCTCATAACATAGGAAGCCAGTGACTAGGAAGTTTCAGTCGCTCCCATGGGCCTTTATCCATGCGCCCGAGGGAGATAATAAGTTGAAACAAGTAATATGCCCCTCATATTTGCAACCTAGATTTATGGGGTTGACATTGTTATCCAAGATAACACTTATATTTTTCCTTGAGTCAATTTGGTTAAGTTTGTTAGGGTTTTCATTTTTTCTTCAAAATAATTACATGTATAAAAGTCATATTTGTCATAAAGCCTGTTTGCAAGGTCACTATGAATTTTAGTCGGTGTTGACCAACATGCTTGGTCATATATAGGCTCATACATGCTTTTATAAGTGTTTTTGAGGCAAGAATATTAAAAGGGAAAAAAAATCTTAGAAACCATGAACTTTCGTAGCAACAACTAGGCTTGAAGGCATAAATTTGCTACGAAACTACTGTAGTTTTCCATGGAGGCAAAGACCAGTCTAAAATTCAGCAATGGGTGGGATAAATGTAGTTTTTTAACTTAAGGAACTCATAGAAGGCCCTTGAGCAGTAAAAGAAACAAAATAACTTGTAGAATGATGTTTTTTTGGCATTTGATTTTAAATGTTTGCTACCGAAATTCTAGAAATGATTGTTTTAGTAGTCAACTTGAAGCTCACTTTCTGACCAAATAGAAAGTAATTTTGTAAATATGAAGGATTTGTTTCTTCATCACAAGCTCATATACAAAAGCCTCTCTCCATTTTTACATGTCTATTAGGGTTTGGAAGATACACACTTATCTTTGGGGCCTATTTTACATAAATTTACAAACTTGTTGCAAGTATTTTAAAATTTGACTTGGTGGATATCCAACTCAGCAAAGCCAACCATGTGAGCATCCATGTGTTAAAAGAAGAGCACCACTCCAGCACATTCAGAAATTAATTCGTTTCGATAAGGTCCACCAACAGAAGTTTTTTGAGCTCATTAAGATAGAAGACTCCTATTTGTATTGAGATTATGTAAAACAGAAAATCCCCCAAAAAAATTTCAATAGGTGTCAAATAGGATAAGAAATATTAAAGCTGAATCGAATCTAGCCCAAGTGGAAGATTCTTGTAAAGGATATCTCAGTCTATAAGTATTTTTCTTTTTTACTTTGAAAAAGAGGGGGATTGACAATGTGAAGGAGGCCACTCTTTGTAATATTTTTTTATAGTTAATACATATGTTGTAGCAACTCTATTTTACTACCTAAGATTCGATTTTTGGCTATGTATTTTCTTATTATTCTTATGCTTTCATGTTTGTATTAGCATTCATGGCAATTTCATTACTTGGAATTCATGACAAATGCTCCAAATTCTTTCATTTGTTATGTATGATTGTAAATGTTTATTTTGACATAAGTTTTAAAGCCAAATTACCTCAACTTCCCTTAGACAATGTTGTTTGTAATTGATTTTTCTTGACTAACTCCATGCCCAATGGTGGTTGCCCTCGCGTATTCTTTCACCTAAAAAATCACATAAAAAAAACCAGAGTTAGCCATCTGAATTTTTGAGTTTATCATAGTCAATTTTTTTAAGTATTTTGAGAGACCCCTCTCAGACTAGAAGGGATAAATTCGAATCAAAAGTGGTTTGAAATAGTTATATTGGGTTGGAGGTTGACACTTCTCAACATGTTCCAGCCTGATGATAAAATTTTGGTGTGTCTGATGGGGAGTGAAAGCTTTATCTTCCCCAGAGAAGAACAAGAAATATCAACTCTAATTGTTGATGGTGAACAACAAGTGGACATCAATAGGTTGTATATATTTCACCCGGCGACTCCAGTGTCAAAGAATCCAAAGTTCAAAGTTTTCATGGAAACTCCACTCTTCATAAAACATTAACTAGAAGAAGATGATTTCAATTTCAACAAAGAATGCTAGGTATGCACCTATGAACCAGTCTCACATCCCTAGTTTTCCAAATCCTATTCCTAGAGTAGATTGGTTAACTTATCTTCTTATATTTAAAGATATAAAGAAATATAATTCTTCTCTTCACTTGATTAGATTCCATATGCATCTACATAAGTTTCGATATGAGTTTCCTGAATATTGTCTCATGAAAATGTTTATGGCCACCATAGAGGACGAAGCTAGAACATGGTATGAAGGGTTGAAGCCGGAAATATTATTCTCTCTTAAAGATTTCCATAGAGAATTCTTCGAACATTATGATAAATCTCATTCTTATTTATCGCTATTACAAGACTATTGTGATTTTTTGAGGTTTTTATTCCATATCTTAAAACTCTTAGTGATAAGGGAGAGTGCTTAGATGAGGATGTGTTAGAGGCACTTTATGAATTCTCTTATCAGCTCAGTTGTTATGATAATCAAGAAGGTTTCCAACAAGAAGATGTGTCTTCTTTGATTGGAGATGAAATAGATCAACACTTTGATATCCAAGATACATCCCATAAAATTTGTGAAAATTTGCAGCAACTTTCCCAATCTTTAGGCAATAAAGAGGAACATAAATATGGTCAGTTACATGGCTCTTCACTTTGATCATTTTCAGAACCTTCTTTTGAATAAGATTATACCCAAGAAATTAATGTTGAGCAACATGAAAATGGGTAGGAGAAAGGAGAAGATTATGTGGAACATGTTTCTTTTCATCATGAGGAGGAGATTGATTCCTTGAGTATGCTTCAAGGTTGTCATAAGGAAGCCCTTAAAGAGAATAATCAACAATTTTTGATCCACAAGTAGCTATCCCAAAATGCCTCGCTACAGATTTAAATGATCAAAAATTTATGTTTGTACATGATGATATACATGAAGTTCTCGTTGAAATGCATGAAAAGTAATTTTTAAACATCCATGTAGCACGTGATATTGTTTCTCCCATTGAAGGTTTTCATGAATAGTCAGAGTTGTGTCTTAAGAATGATGTTGAGATTGAAGGCATAAAGCAAATACAACCTACAGTTATGAATGAAAATTATCCGTAGGATCATCACAACAGTATAATTTTCAGTGTTTTCAGGGATCCTTTTTCTAATTTACTACCATCAAAAGATGATATTTTCCATGGTTTCCAAGATCTAATGGTAAGTCTATTGTAGTCGTTAGTTAAGAATTTTTTTGTGTTTTTTATGGAGTATGGATTCAATTTTCATTCCAAGTTGCCAATAGATTATCCACTTCTGGTTTTGTTCAAGCATAATCAAGAAGGCAAGGTGTTGGATCAACTCTTTGACTGGATATACTGGAGGTTTCATATTGATTGAGTTAAGCAGGTGGATTTTCAGATGTTAGAGTAGGGCTATTGGTACATAAATAAGCTTGCTGGGTAAGCATCTCTTTCAGAATTTAGTTTGAATATTGTAGTTACAAGTTTTGGTTTCTAAAGTGTTTTTTCTTCAGGAGCATGCCAAGGGTTGAATTCATGCTGAAGACTCTGACAAATGGTTGGGAACTTCCCAATGGATAAGGCAACTAGTGTGTTGGTTCTTTGTGTACCACATGGGCACAACATTCCCATTGTATCTATTGTTACCCAAGATAACACTTACGTTTCTCTTTGAGTAAATTTGGTTAAGTTATTTATGGTTTAAAGTTTTTCTTCAAAATGATTACATTTATAAAGGTCATATTTTTCATAAAGCAAGTTCACAACGTCATTATGAATTTTAGTGGGTGTCAACATTAAGGTGAAAATTAAAAAATCCATGTGTCTTAGGCTCATTTGGTCATTATTAGCAATTTGATAGTTCAACAAACTTTTGTAGCAACTCCAGTTAGAAAAATAGAGTATTTTCTATGAAAGTTCCTAAAAATTCCATAGAAAATCTGCCTTCCCAAACAATGATTTCTCTATGGAAGTCTGTTGTTGTGATCCAAATTTGTAATTATGACTACATGACTCTGAATCACATGACTCAGACTGGTCTTTACATAATTTATAATTTTCTACGAAACTGTTGTAGATTTCCATGGAGGGAAAGACCAGTCTAAACTTCAACAATGGGAGGGATCAATGCATTTGTTTAACTTAGAAACTTTATAGAAGACCCTGGAAAAATAAAAAAAATAAAATAACTTGCAGAAGGATTTTTTTGGCATTTTCTACTAAAATTTTGCTACCAAAATTCTGGAAATGATTGTTTTAGTAGTAAACTTCAAACTCACTTTCTGACCAAATGGAAAGGAATTTTGGAAATCTGAAGGAAATTTTTCTTTAGCATAAGATCATATACAAAATCCTCTCTCATTTTTTACACCTCTATCGGGGTTCGAAAGATAGGCACTTAGCTTTGAGGCCTCTTTTACATAATTTTATAGACTTGTTGTAGAAATTTTAAAATTCGACTTGGTGGAGATCCAGCTCAGCAAAGTCAACTAGGTGAGCATCCACGTATCAAAAGTAGAACAAAAATCCAACACATTTAGAAATTATTTATGTTCTATAAGGTCCAACAACAAAAGTTTTTTGATCTCATTAAGATAGAAGACTCCTATTTTTATTGAAATTATGTAAAATAGAAAATCCCCAAAAAAGTTCTCAATAGGTGTCAAATAGGATAAGAACTCTTAAAGGTGAATCAAATCTATCATAAGTGGTAGATTTTTGTAAAGGAGATTTTACTCTATAAGTATGTAGCTTTTTTTATTTAAAAAATATGGGGATCAACAATGTGAAGGAGGCCACTCTTTGTAATTTTTTTTTTTTTTTGGTTAATACATATGTTGCACCAACTTTGTTTTACTACCTGAGATTCGATTCTTGGCTATGTATTTTCTTATTATGCCTATTTTTTCATGTTTCTATCAATATTCATGGAAATTTGATTGCCTGGAATTCATGAAAAATGCTCCAACTTCCTTCATTTGATGTGTACGGCTGTAAATGTTTATTTTGACATCATTTTTAAAGCCAAATTGCTTCAGCTTCCCTTAAACAATGTTGTTTGTAATTGCATTTTTCTTGATTGAATGCATGCCCAATGCTGGCAACCCTCACATATTATTTCACCTGCAAAATCACATAAAAGAAAACTAGAAATAGGCATCTGAATTTTTGAGTTTATCATAGTCAAATTTTTAAGAATTTTCATAGAGCCCTCTCAGGCTGGAACGACTAACTTCCAATAAAAAATGGTTTGAAATAGTTATGCGGGGTTGGAGGTTGACACCACCAAACTTGTTCCAGCCTAATGATAACATATAAGACCCATAAACCATCCTTCCAATCCCAACTTGACATCAGGAAGCGAATTTCATGACTCAACAAGGCTCTACACATATTATCAACTAGACCTCTAGCACACATGTAACTTAGATTTAGATGATGCCTTATTAACCCATGACAACTCTTCTACGGACATTCTAAGACTTGTGAAAACATTTCACATCAGCATGAAAACCCTTAAAGGTGTACAATAGGCTCAAGATGATACATCAGGACTCATGAGTACGTACTTCAATAGGTGACATCAATAGAAACACAAATATGCCATTTTCTAAGACTACATTTTCTCCTAAGACTACATTTTCTCCTCCTAGATGTATGACGTAAAACTAGGATTCTAAATTGTATTCTTGAACTTATATTTTAAGTTTATGGAATTTCCCCACCCCTTCAATTTTTTTTCCTATCTAATACCATGACTTTCATATTGGGAATTTGGTATACAAAAATATTCATTCTTTTTTTGATATTTATGTCAACCAAATAATGGGTACTTCTAGTATCTATTAGGACCATCACATTAAACATTTTGATGTATGATTTTAATTTTAATGTTTGTAGTTATGCTATCTTTGTTATGGTTGATAGTGATTTCTTTGATGTATTCTCATTATTGAAATCTAAGGAAACAATTTGAGGATATTTGATTTCTTCTACATTTAATTCTTCATTTTCTAAGTAATCTTTTACTTTACACATATATAGATTCTTGGTGTTGTGCCTTTTCAGATGTTTGAGTCATTATTCCATAAGGAGGTATGTTATTTATGGGTTTGGTTTTTTATACAGGATAAGGGTTTAAAGCATTTGATGAATTTCTCTACGGAGTAGATGTGTGTTTTAAAATAATGAGATTCATTGGTATGTTATTTATTTCAATGTGGTTTTATTGAATATCTCGCTTAACTTGCTGCTCTTTTAAAGTATTGTGATTCTACATGACTAAGTTCTTTAACTTTGTTTTATATTTTTCTAAGATATAATAATTATGATAAATTTGTATTTCTAATAGGTCATGCTTCTCTTTTAACGGATTCTAAAATGCAAGAAGTGTTTTTTCATTCTACTTTCATTGTTCTATTAGTTTGTCCAATCTTCTATTGAATTTGTTCATAATTATTTTCCTAATCACAAGAAGGGTTATTTATCAATTTTAACTAATGTTTTTTCTTTTTTTGAAAACCAATATTCTATTCATTGTTCAAAAAAGATATACATCAGTAGGAAAATGCAGGTAGTCTCACCCCGAACATGTTTGTTGACTACTGCATTCAGTAAATGACAAAGAAATGGTAAAACACCTAAAGACATTGTCCACAACTTGGAAGGCCAAAGTACCAGTAAACACATAAAACAAGTAAAACACCTGTAACCATGCTAATCATATGAGTTGATGGAGGTTGGGTTGTCCAGGGTTGTTCCTGAAGGAGGTGGAGGGCGAAAGGATCATTGGACATGCTCTTCTAAATGGGCCATCTAGGCCTCGAGCTTCTCTTATTTATTAGAGAGTATATTCTGGTTGTGCCAGACCACCATGACATGCTTATGGACATGGAACTGGAAGTAGGGAACTTTTTTTAAGGTGGAAATTAGTTATGCATGCTCTTCCTATCGCACCCACTTCGAAGTTTCCAAGTTCTCCAACACCCCCTGGATCAAATCTTGACACCTCTCCAAACATCAATCCCGACTATTTCCCCAGCTCAAATTACACATTTTCCCTGACACCCTACACCACCGCGTCGAGCCGCTCCACCACTCTGATGATTCTGTGGTTTACGGATCCCATGTATTACCACTGATCCCCCACCACCACCACCTCCATGAGCTTCAGACTCCACTCTACATGTTCAAATAACATTTCCACCACCACAACCCCCAGAGACCAACTGTTAAAGGCGACAAGTGTTGCCACCACCTCGACCTGAGCGAGTGGTTGTTCCTTCCATTTACAAAGGGGACTCTCGACCCCCAGAACTAGCAGAATTGAGCACACGATGCGAGGAGGAACGGGCAGAGTGAGGGGGCGGGCGCATTGTGGCTATCTTGGTACTACTGAGAAGGGTTGGAGCCGACCAACAGATGGCCTCCTAATCCATAATTACCACGGTGGAGTAGCACCCCACACCCTTCGTAAATACTGTAGACAACCAACCAAAGAAAAACACAAGGAAATGCAAATGTGAATCCATAGTGAGGGCTTGGGCTCGAACTTCATCATTCCCCACCCTGTGTGAAACAACCACCAACCAGAGCACGCCGCTACCAACACTACCATGCCTCAGAAAACACCAGAGCTTGAAGAACCTTGAGAGAGGATTATTGATGGCAACACACGAGATTATGATTTGTCACTTCGAAGAACCCACCTAGCCCCAACAAAATGAATCTGGAAACAAGGGTCCAAAGCCTTCCCCAAGCTTCATAACTAGAGACGGGGCCCCGATTTGGAAATTAACCCAAATACAAACTCCAAAGATAAGGAAGGGATGTTGACGACGAAGTCGCCACCTTTACCATACAGGGTGTCCTCTAAAACAATCTCTCCAATGCTCAATGCTCAGGTTGCATTCACCATAAACAATCCAAACCCAGACTTCCCGATAAAATACCTTGCCACTCTCCATAAAACACTAACATGCTCTACCACCCATAAGCTTCGAGATTGATGGAGGCCTTGTACGAAAAACATTTACCGTTCTCGTACTCAAGGTGTCTTGAGAGGAGACGGAGGCCAGTCCTCACACTGTTCGCTGGGTGTACATCATGAGATCCCAGGTGTGGCATCAAGAGCATCATTGTCTCGGTTCACCACCCCCATTGGGGAATTTTTATAACCTAATCATACAAGTTTGTGAATTTACATATTTATACCTTTTGATAGAAAGGTTTAAATTGAATAATTTTTTTAAAATATTTTTGACTTTTTATTTTGCAAAAAAAATTAATAAAGTTTTATATAGTTCATAAAAAATTATTATATTAAAATGAATTTTGAAAAGTTAAAATTATTTTTAAAATTGTTGAAATTCAAAATTTTAATTTTTTATTGGTTAAAACTCTTGATGTGACTAGTTCTATGGGGTTTAAATTTTAATTTTCGGGCATAAAAAATCAAATATAAAATGCAAATTTTTAAAAATATAAAAATTTGGCACTTATTCAATCATTATTACATGTTTAACCTGAATCCATTATTAAATTTGTACCTTAATTTTTTGTTTACAATTGTTGGGAAGGTACTAATTATTAATTTATCTCCACTTTTGTAGAAGCCTTCTTCTAATATGTGGAGAGATAAATGTTGTGTTGAAAAGGTTATAACATCTACATCGTGGAAATTTTTGGAGGCAGAGTATGTTTATTGAATACCAAGAAGATATATTTTTTTATTGCGCATTCCAACTCAACTCAATCACCTTCACTTCCACATGGCTCATTTTTTCTTTTGATAAAGGTGACGTAATTATATTTTTTTAAATGCAACCATGCTAAAAGAGAGTAATGCAATTCATTCAGCTCTCCCATTCAGTCCGTGCATATAACTGACATTTGGGCATTACCCATCTTACCTTCCACTCCACGCGCCTTGCTTTCATATAAGTGCATTTACTAAATATTTAATTATGTGAATTTCTTTATTTAATATGGTCATATCATCAATTTTCATCCTTAGATGTGCCCGGAATTTTTTGTACCCTAATTACTAAGAGGTTGGGCCATAAATTAGATTTGATATCTCTTTAAAATATAAATGTTTTGTCCAACTTTTCCCAATAAAAAAGTTCCCGTGTGTAACAACTCTACAACATTTCCTAAATATACATGATTCAACCAATCTAGTTTGTATTCAATACCTTCTTATTGTTGAGAAGTTTCAAAGTTGGGTAAATTTTGTCGATTAAAGTCACCATAATAGTGTTGCTTCAAATTTTGCTTCAAATTTAATAGTAAGTACATCATCTTCAACAATCAATATTGGTGTTATAGATTTTTTTGGTTAGATTATAATCTAGATTTTTTTTTATTCTTAAATTAAATTTTTGAATTTTAGAAAGACTTAAAAAGGAATTAAAAAAATTATTAAAATGCTTGTATGGAATCTAGCTAAAAATGTATGTTGTTAATTTGGTAAACTAATCCAATTTTATAATATGTAAAATATTATACAAACTATATATCTTTAAAATTTAGGTTCTATGAATTCTAAATCTACATTTGTTTATGTGAGATTTTATTTTTATTTTTATTTTTATTTTTCATAGTGGGAGAACCTATTATAAATTAATGAATGAATAATTGTCATTGGGTGCTATCCATAAATGCACGTTCATTCATCACCATTATTCAAGGAAATTACCTACTGTTAATTGTAAGAGGGCACCAAATGCCTTTGGGTTTTGGGCGATTAAACTTGTTTCCTTGCATTCATTCAAGGAAAATAAACTCTTAGCAAAGAAAGATAAATTTTAGTTACATTTTTTCCTTCTTATACAACAATTTAAAACTTGTATTTAAAGTGAGTAATTTTGTATTAATTTGTTTTTATTATAATTTTTTTACTAATATTAAAAATTAGAATTTTGTAATTAAAATATAAAAGGCGAGAATTGTTATGATAGATAAACATTTTGAAAAATAATTTTCGCCATTACAAATTTAAAAAATTTGAATTTTAAAACATTAAAAATATCAACTTTTCCAAAAAACAAATTTACCATTAACAATTTAAAAAATTACAACCATAATAAAATTCTATTTATGTGTCAATTTGTAATATATTTACAGTATAAAATTAATTTACTCCATAAATTTTAATTTAAAACAATTTTTTTTCTAATAATATCGAAATTTTAACGTATTTTTTTTCAAATCATATATACAAAATTAGTATTAATTTTTTTGATGAAAATTAATAACTAGGTACTTATTTGCCATTTTAAAAAACCAATAAAATATAAATTTATAAATTTTTCTTAGTTTGAAGGTTATAATTTCAAAAAAATAATGTATCTAGATAATATTTTAACTTGCTTAAAAAGATAAACACAGGTATGTATGTGTCTTGCTTAAAAATATGGATGTAATTAAAAAATCACTATTCTTTTTTCTTTTTTCTAGCTGTGGGTCTTCTAGCTGTGGTTATAGACACACCAGAAAATTTTCTCTTTTTTATCTCATATATTTTTTTTAAATGTTCTATATCCACTTTGATATAAGTCCCATGGGTTTCTATAAACATTCTAAATGCAATGATTTCAAGAATTAGGAACTAATAGAAAATAGTTAGATCAGTTATTTCTAGGTGGTTTTCGTCATGTAAAATTGGAAAGGACATAAATGGTTTATCATTTTATTTTGTTATACTTATTTTTCCACTATTAAGGTTGAAGGAAAATGAATTCCAAGTTTTAACATACTATTATGTTACCGAAATTTCTCCAATCCTTATGTTATTGTTGAGCAAGAGGATTCTCGTTGAGAGCATAACGACTCTGTAGTAGTAGTATTATTTTTATCTTAGTTATCTTAACTTCGGCCTATAAATGATTTTTTGCATAAGAAGCAAGAACTAAGAAATAATGTTGTATATTACACGTTTCTCAAACTAATATTTGACCCAAAAAAATTATTTAGGAAGATAGGCCTTTATTTTGAATCAGTGAAACTCACATTTTCGTCTACCATTTTCATATGATCATGACATATGTCCAACTACATTTACATAGATATTTTGTATGACCGTGACATCCAACTTCATTTCAAAGGATATTTCACCCTATTCCTGTTACACTTGACATGCTTGTCGGAAGGATGTCTCCATTTTGCAGGATGTGTGATCCTTCCCGAGTCTTAGCTTGGTGAGGTAATTGTCTCAAACAAGGCCATGAATTTCCACTCGCCAAGATTCAATGTGGATTATGACGGATCACCGCTTCGACAGGAACTGGAAGGAGTAGTGACTTCGATTCCCCCTAACAGATCTTTGATATCTTCCCCAAATTCAGCATTTGTGGGGCATTATTAGTCACCCTCTCATTTGTCTCCACCATTGTCACCATTTTCATCTCCTCCTGTGCTGCCTGATCCTTGCTGGTATAATACTTATAGATTCATTATTCCAAATGTTTTTATTAACATACAAATCCCTGGACATCATTGTCATGTAGAAAGAGTTTCCTCAATGCCTTATTAAGCCTCAAGAGGGTTGTCAAACCTAAGGCTTATGAAATTATATCATACTAGTTCCCAACAAAAACCAATGGTGGAGCTTACTAATTCACTACAGAGTTTAAGGTTGAAGGAATCCTATGTACCATCATGTGTGATATTCCTAAATTAGCATATAACTAATTGGAATAATAACTTTTGTTTTTTCTTCTTAGTTAGAAGAATAAGAGGGTATGGAGACCCATAAATCTCCTTAGTAGGAATAAAGACACTCCTAGTGTGAATGGAGGTCATCTTAAAAGCTCGATTGAAGACCTTTGTGTGTGAAAAGGTGTTGGAGCATGTAGACTGGGTCAACTTTTACCAAATCAATAGCGCTGGTATGGAAGGAGTGGCATTCATTGTGGGACAACACAATTTTGGAGGGAGACTCCATGCATGGAAGTAGTGGCTTTAATGAGTGGGGCCCAAGGTGAGGAAGCTCACAAAGCATATAAGGAAGGGGATGGCATCCATAAAGGGTATGATTGGATTATTATTTTGTTTATGGTATGTTAAGACTTGAGGCTTTCTTTAGCTGTTTGGCAAAGATTGCAGTGCTGTTTAGCACAAGGGTGTTCCCAAGAGGGAATCCCACCTTCATCCTCAAGGGACATTGAGTGCCTACTCAGGAGAAGTATTTGCACTACATTTCCACATTTCAGCATAAGGCCAAGCTATATTTTATTCTACAACACAGTTTCTGTTTAGAGTTGTGCTGTGTTGCAAGTTGCAACAGTGGAGGATTGTATTGGGTGTTTTCTAAGCTAGTTTTTCAGTGGAGGAAGGTTTCCTTCCATTAGGAGGCCAGTAAAGAAGCCCCTTTGGCTTTATTGACATATTTGGCACTAGGCCAAGGTGATATTATCCCCTACAATGCATTTTTAGCCTAGATCTGCATTATTTTGGGGAGGAGTTATAGGGGTTGTTGCAGTGTCTGATTTGGGAGGTGATTTCTTCACTGAAGGGGACATAATTTCATTTGGAGGATCTATTGGAGAAGAGCTACAGGATTCTACATCAGCTTCTTCCATATCTTCTCATTTCCTTTGTTGTAGAAAACTTTCAACCCTAGGGCTGCAACTCACATTTGTATAATTTGTACATTTTCCAGAAACCCTCTTGGGGTACCTTGGAAAGGTGATATAGGGCCTAGATCTATTTGTATAACATATATTGAGGCATATATAATTATATTTACATTATTGTGTGATCTCCAACTGTATTTATGCTCAGTATGACTGCGCTGTATCAGTTATCCGACATTTTTTATTGTAGCAACATCTCATATTTGGGAGTGATTGTTTATGGGAGGCTTGTTTCCTCATATCATATGATTTGTGCCTCACTATTTTGTATTGATTTTATATTCTTATACTTAATGTAATGGATTCATATTGGTCTCCATTATTGATGTAATTATTTTCACTGCTATTTCCATCTTTATGTCCTATATTACTGCTTTCCCCATTTGGGAATATTACAATGGTATCATATTATAATCTTGGCTCAACCTGTGGATCTCAGCCATTATGCTATCAGGAGAATAAGAAGAAGGAGAAAGAGATCAGAATGATGGAAGGAATGAGTTTTATCTCATATCTTTTCAGATCTACGAGGGACCTCACCAAGGAGGTCAAGCAAAGAAGAATGGAGAGAAGCAATGAAACCACAATAGGATTTCAAGATGAGGAAGGTCCATGCACTTCCTATCAACAGAAGAGAAAACCAATATTGAATAGAGCTCCAAAGCAATACACTATGTATACTTTCTTTGAAGAGGAAGGTGAAAGACATGAATATGGAGGGAAATTATATCATGAGATTCTAAGTGAGCATCTTGCAGAATACAAATCTCAATCAAGAGCTTTCAAAGAGAATCTAACTCTCCCGTAGTTTATTCAGATCAAAGAAGAGAGGAGACCTTGCAACAATGGAATAAGAAAACATAATAGATTCCTATTGTGTACTTTTGATGGGTCATCCACATGCACAACAAGGGCTTGGAGGAGAAAATTAGATGCATTCTTCCTGCTACATCCAGTGGTAGAAAGAGAAGCTATTGAGATTGCAGCGCTGAAGAAAACATTTTGTGGTTCAGCCATTTGAGTCATGCCAGAGTGATCACTTATGCATATTTTACTCAAAGGTTTATCAAGAAGTTTGCCAACAAGAAATAAGAGAATGAGAAGCTACCACCACCATTTTTTTCAGGAGAACTTGCATCAAGATAAGGAACACTTGCATCATTACAAATTGGTCTTGGTCTCTTGACATTTAGAGTCCCATGCATTATTCAGGAGATGCATGAGAAGGAGGAGACTTATACCAGCGCTGGTACAATAGTAGAGGAGTAGCCATCATCATCACCAATAGTTGGGGAAGTCATCACACCGGTGGGAGGAACCCTTGTAGCAGTACAAGATGTTCCCAAGAAAAACCTAGGTATGCAAATGTTTCCACTTTGTATTATTTCAGCACATCTTATGGAAGGTTGTGGGGAAATTTCATTGCATGACCTAGGATCAAAACACACTGTTGATTTGGAGCAGCAGGATATCACTGCACAGAGGACCCTTGATAGGATCAAGGAGGAGATGTACATTCATCCTAGTATGTCATTGTTGAGATGCACACAACTCTTGGGGTTGGAGTGTAGATTTTTGGAGGATAGGATAAGTATTGTCCTAAAAAATCAAATGCAGAACTATATGTTCAACATTGAGCATGATCATGAGACAACAGATGCACCATCATGGAGATCAACATCACTGTCATGGAGCAACAGTGATGGGTTGGGGGCCCAATCATTATTGGAGCATTCCAATGACCATACTACAGGTGTATCAGGGGATAAGTAGATGGTTGATGAGATACATTTTTATTATGCATCCTTCTTGATGAGAACTTCACAGCTCAATGAGAAGACTTTTCCTTTAGCGTACTTGGATCCTTATGGGTTCAACATGGTCATTGATGAGTGATATTCATATGGAGATCTCGAGGAGGTTACACTTCAACATCCCATGAAGTGTAAAGATAGTGATTTGACTTGGGAGGATGGTATTCTCCATTGTAGGAATACCCAGTTGGAGCATGATATTAGACATTCATCATTGGTTGGATGGGTGATGTTGATAAGTTAGAGGTTGGTGAGCCACTTGTAGATCTATGACACAAGGCAACAAGAGGTAAGGCTGCACTGGCTACTCTTGAAATATTTTGGCCATCATGTAACATATCCTATATTTAAGGCTCTGTTAGTAGTTGGGACATGGCATGACACTTAAATTATATGGAAGCAAGGAGTTTGGTTGCATTGGGATGATGTGGCATTTTTCATGTCGATCATCATAATTTCACTCCATGGTTTGTATGATGGAGGTGTGAGGAGGCAGCAAGAGTTATTGTTGCTTTGGTTACTCTTGGGAGAGTATGGGCTGATTTTCTCCCATACTTTGCATAATATTTTAGAAGAAGAGGATGGCACAATCATAGTGCAAATGGGATACCCTTTAGCATTGGAGGATTAGGAGGTACTTCCACATAGGAAGGAATTTCCCACACATAACAACATTATGGTGGATGAATTTGGCATGTGGCATGTCAAAGAATGGAGTCATGAGGTGATAAGAGCCCTATCACAAAGGCCCACAACACTGTCACTAGAGGGTATGTATCTATTGATGGAGCATTCCAAGGGGAGTATGCATCACTTCACATTTCAGACCACTATGAGGAGATTCTCATGGGAGGGCTCATCCATGGACCTCATTTTCAGCTTACTCACAATCCATGGTAAGAATAGTATTTTTGTACTTAATACTCATCTAACAAAATATTTGCATTCTCTTGCCATATATGTACAATGCATTGCTCCACAAGAGGGCAAGTTTCTATCTTGGCTTCGTGGTATTTCCAAGACCAATATCAGTGTCAGAGGAAGCCATTTCTTGGATGGCTTGGGGCAAGTGTTGTGTTATTCTTGTTATGCTAAGCTGATATATACTACCATTTACTACTTCCTATTAGATGAAAAAACAGGCACATCTAGCAAATTGTTGGGAGACAAATTTCCACATGATGTTCTAGAACAACAGTTAGCAAAACTACTTTGTATCCACTCAAGAGACCATTGGTACCATCCAACATTACACATAACACTCAGTAACCCTCTGATTTGGATGTTGTATGGTGATGATGTTCTATTCACTTTGTATGGGATAGCTTGGGCAAGCAAGATTCATGAAACTAGAGAAGGGGTCTTTGATGATCCAGTTGTCCTTTTGTCTCTTGAGGGCAACATTATTGTAGCTCAAATTCAACAACAGCTCTACAATTTTCATAAGTGGAGAGAGAGACAGTGTGGGGTAGGCCATTTGTTCTATCATGTTCATATATGCATCCCACCTACATTGTAGGAGCCAAAGGTGGAGGATATTTCCCATGAGTTACCATTTTGGAGGGTGACTCACTTTGTGTGGATGATAGCTTGGGGCTTGGAGCTTCACATGGGAAGGAAGGTTCCCAATCATTTTCTGATCCCATGCCTCAAGAAGGCCTATATACCACATATAGTTGCCTCCATGGGTATCCCACATTTTCATGATGAGGGCCATTTCGATTTATCACCAAAGGCTTACTTAGCTTCAAGGAATTTGATAATCATTGAGTCAGTAGAAGTTCTGGAAGGGATCACCTCTATCCATTTGGTAAAATAGTCTATAGCAGTGAGGATCCATCTATGCTAGGCAAAGGAGGAAGGGTGGATTTATCCAATGAAGTCTAAACCCCATTGTTGGAAAGGAGCTTCAACAGAGATACGTTGTAAAGGAAGAGGCAGTAAATTTCTTTTTCGCTTGAAGATTTAGCATTTATGACAGGAAGCTACCATTTTGTGGATGTTTGGGAAAAGAGTGGGCCAATAGAACCTAGCCCTAAGGATCTTGTTAGCAGTGGTTTTCCAATAGATATGGCCACCACAATCCCCTTCATGAAATTCATGCATCACTCTATCTGCATCTTCTTGAAGCAAACATTTAAGCAATATGCCCCCAAAATCTTTCCAATACAAAACATTTTCTAGTATGCAGAATTTTATAGCCTTTAATTCAAGAATCTAACCTTTCTTTTGGAAAAAATAGGAGGAAAATTTAAATAAAATAGAACATACAATATATCTGCGTACTAGGGCGAATTTAGGTATCCTTCCTCAATAGGTGGAGTTGCTAGCTCCTCTTGGTCATCCAGTGAACCATGTTAATATCTAGTGCTTGAAAATTTGTTTCAGCCATCAATTTGGCTAGTCCTTGTCCCTTGTTTAGTTTGGTGGGCCTGATCTCTAAACCATACTCCAAGATGACAACAATCCACTTTCCTATTTTGCCATCAGGATCTTGTGTTAGGATGTCTTTGACAATTGTGTGAATGCAGAATGTAGACTCTGAAATCCTTCAGTGCCTTGATCAAGGAAAAAGCCCGCTTTTCCATAATATTGTACTTCAAAGGTGAATCTCTTAAAGCTTGGCTAAAAAATTCTATGGGTTTCTCTTGCCCATGTTTATTCTTCTACAGTAACACATCAACAATTGTGTGCACTGATGCAAAGGAGAAAATAATAAAGTCCTTGGTGAAATCGGGGCTGATCAAAACCGATGCCTGTGTGAGTGCTTGCTTTACCAGCTCGAAAGACATTTTAGCCTCTCTGGTCCATTTGACTCCTAAATCTCTCTTGAGCATGTTAGTGATATTCCTCAGGAGTTCTGCGAGGTTTGGTATAAACCTTCTTAAAAAAATTATATTTCCAATGAAAGATTGCAACTCTTTGATATTTCTAGGATGACTGATTTGCAATATGTCCTCAATCATATTGGGGTCAATCTTGATCCCTTCTTAAGATATGATGTGGCCTATAAGCTTTCCTTCTTCAAGACCAAATAATGATTTCTTAGGATTCAGAGATAGACCAAACTTTCTGCATTTCTCAAACACTCTTATCAAATGGGCCAGATGCTCTTCATCAGCCTTAAAATATACTATAATATCATCAAGATATATCACGATGAAAAGACCAATTTCTTTAGAAAAAGAAATATCCATTGCTCTTTGAAAAGTGGCACTAGCATTTATTAATCCAAAGGGCATTTTTACATACATGAAGGTCCCCCAAGGAGTGGTAAAAGTTGTTTTTTGTCGATCATTTGGATGTACCAGCACTTGATTGTACCCTAAAAAACCATCTAGTAGAGAGATTCTTTTGGATCCCACTACCTTTTGCAATATGTGATCCATCTTTGGTAAGGGGTAGATGTCCTTAAGAGATGCCTTATTTAGGTTTCTGAAGTCAATGTAGAGTCTAATATCTCTTGTATTCTTTCTCACAGGTATTCAGAGTACCTAATTGGGACTATTATCTTAGCATCGTACATTTTCTTGATCTCTTTCTCAAATAGTGGCATTTGGATAGGATTTATCCTGCACAGTTTCTGTTTAAAGGGCTTTTGGTTCTCCTTTACTAGAATTTTGTGTTGAATAATATGAGTATCATAGGATTTGAGGTCTTCATAACTCCAAGCAAACACATCAATAAATTCTTTAAATAAAGCAATGTATTTCTGCTTTATGGATGTTGGCAATGTCTTTGATAACTTTACCATCTTGGGCTCCTGCTCACTACCTAGATTGCGCTCTATATTTTCTTCTGTGAATTCCATTTTTGGCTTCCTATCCACTTCGTTGAAATCAAAAAGTTCATCTAGAGGGATAATTCCTCTAGGCAAGGTGATGTCTCTAAACTGCAGTACTTGAAATTCTTCTTTTTATGGATCTTCATGCATCTCTATCCTATGCCTATCTTTATTTGCTGAAAAATTAACATTACAATTGTGAGGGGGTTCCTCCCTACATGTTTTCTCTCTAGTGGAACAATTTTCTTCACATTCTAAACCCAAGTTGGGGTCTTCAAACTCACCCTTATATTGCAAGAAATTTTCAATTTGTTTATCATCTCCAAAGACTTGCCAATATCTCATATTGTCTAGAACTTCTAGACGATGTTTCACTTGCACTGTATATTGTTTTTTAGGGTGAGGTAGCTGATAAGTGTTGGGTGAAAATGCTAACCCATTACCCAAAATATTTTGGTTCCTTCAAACTGTAGCAAGGTCATATTCTTCAAATTTTTTCAAGATGTCAAGGGCAACATTCATATATGCTCTTAATCTGGGATGCTTGCTTAATAATCTCCCATGATTTTTTTAATGACCAACTCAGAATCCCCATGCATAGAGATTCTTTTATCTCCTATTTTCTTCAGTAGTTGTAAACCCAACAGGAGTGCCTCATATTCAGCTATATTTTTGGTACAATGAAAAATTTAGCTTGTAAGAATTCCCTTCTGTGTAGTTGTTTTCAGTATTGCAAATCCACACTCCTGCTCCTAAGCCAACTTTTCCACAAGAGGCATCAAAAATCATGTTCCAAAAAGGTTCATTTTCAGACTAGTGTTGCATAGTTTCCATTTGTTCTAACTGTTCTCTCTTATGTTTTTCTTCTTCTTTAGTTACTTATTCACCAATATTTACATCATTATAAAGAATAAATGCATCAAGGTCAGATTGGATAGAGTACAAGGGGTAATTATGAGGCTTTTCTGAGTTGTTTATCATGTATTTCATTAAAGTATCCCTATACAACCTCCTTTGTTTGCTGAAAACCAGTATGGTAGCATAAGTCATATCCATTTGGAGGGTGCCTAAAAGCTTGGCTCCCCATGAGCGTGATAAAATCATACCATATTTTGGTGGGATGCTAGCTACCGCTATATCCATCACTAGGCACTTGGCTGGTATCTGAGCTAAAGTAAGACAAATATATTTAATGAAACCTAGACATTTAACTTTGCTGGAGTCAAATGAGTACATGTCTTTATAGGGTCTAGTTATCTCCAGGCCAAGCCTCTCCATAATTGCCTTAGGCATGAGATTATGAGATGCACTAGAGTATATCATGACATTATGGAGGATTTTATCATGGACATTCAAATTGAGATAGAATGGGGGAACACCTCCCTCTTGGAATTTACCCTCTACCCCGGTCTAAGCAAAAATTTCCGTTTGTCATCATTTAGATTGACCGTATCAATGATTTATCCTATGTTCAGAGCGTTTATGACTTGGGACCTATATACATCTTGATTCACCAGTTTATTGTGAGGGAAAAATATTTTTATTTTGGAAATTTCATTCTCAATGTTGAATGGTGTTTGTGTTTTTGGCAGATTTGAATCATTCTTCTCAAGCATGATTTTAGCAGCAACTTCAGATTGTTGACTTGTCTTAGGGACATTAGCTGGAACTGTTTTTCTAAGGTTGATTGTTGGGCTACTAGTGCTACTTTCTAAATCATTGTTTCCAGCTATTTTAGTAATTTTCTTGGAACTTTCTGCTATTTCCTTTGGATCAGCTTCAGGGGCCTTGGTAGCAGAGTTTTCCGAAATATTTCTCTTGGGGATATCCGAATTTTTCGTGCTTCAAAGGTTATATTTTATATGCACCTCCATAATGATATTCTTGAATCCTTGTTTATAATCTTTAGACTCTTCAAATTCTACTGCAGTTTGAGTTGAAGAAAACATATCTTGTTCTTCTTCGGTGACGGAAACAATATCTTCATTATTAATTCCAATCAGATTAATTTGACTTTCTTATAGTTCTTCAACCACCCCCTCATCCTCATCAACATAAGTTTTCTTGGAATGGGGGCCGAATTTTTTGGTCAAGCCCTCTCTATTCTCTTTGTCTTATTTGAGGGGGGTTTATTCTAAAGTTTTGGTTTCTATTTTGAGGAGCCGAATGATTTTCCCTAGGGGTAGATCTCCCATTCAAGTTTATTCTTTCCATCATTCTCTCCATGGTTCTCACCAGGCTATCTATCTCGGCATTGGAAGTGGAGGTTGCAGTATTTTCCCTAATAGTTACCCTCTTCTCACTTCTCATTTTAGCTCTTTTTGCAATTAGGTTTTCTTCCACACCTACTTCACCCCTTTGTATGTCTTCCAATGTGGCTGGATCTTTTTCTCTTAGCTGATAAGCCATCTCAGGGTTGAAACCATCTAAAAGTTTCATTAGGGCTAAATTTTGTGGAGGTTTCATGTGAGGAGGGAGGGCATTGTATATATTGTTGAATCAGGTAGGGTAATTTGGGACACTCTCAACAGCATTTCTCTTGATCTTTTCATATTCAGATCAGATTTGGAGAGGATTTTTCTTAACTTCCCATTTATTAATGAACAACAGGTGGAGGGCAGGGAGGTCATGGATGCGATTCAGGGGCAAGCCTTTGAACCATTTTTTTGCTTCTCCCACTAAAATTTGGGCAAATATTCTCAATTGGATAGTCTCATCCTCCATCTCTTGGTAGTCAAAAACATCATTCATTTTATCCACATGTTTTTGAGTAGTTTTAGGACCAGTTCCATCAAAATGTGGGATTTTGGATTGATAATCCTAGGGCATAGGCACCATAGGTTGTGGTAGCACTAATCACTACAAGGAAAAGACCCTCTAGAGGAGGTTACAAAGGAGGTTTTTAGTGTTATAAAATTGGCCACAATTGTCAAAAAAAAATTTTCTACAACATCCGTTTATGGTTATGGAGGTTTTGGCGGAGCTTTTAACGAAAATTCAACACAACCAAAAAAAATGGGCAGCCGAAGGTTATTACGGATGTTTTTTCATTGGTGTGCTACTCTGGATTTAATGCACCGATGCGTACTGAAGATGGTGCCTCGGGGCTTTCTCAGTCAAATGAACGCACCAGGTGTAGTGTTGGTCATACAACGCACGGGGCCATTCTAATTGGTTTTGGGATTTTTGTGGTGCCCATAGTTTGTATCAACGCACCTGTGCTTATACCTTTATGATGCACTGGTGTGTCGTATCACAGAAAGGCATCGAGATTTATAATTGGTATCGGTATTCGTGCGATGCCCATTGATCGTAAAAATGCACCAGTGCTTATAGATACATAAACCCCTGGTACGCAGTATCACACAAATGCATCGATATTTATAACTGGTATCGGTATTTTTGCAGTACCCATAGATTATACAATGACACCGGTGCGTATAGACACATAAATGCACGGGTCAACAGTTACTGACATACACCAGTTTTCATTTTGTTTTTTTTTAGAAACATCGACCTGTGACAGTCCAATTATTATGATTGTTTTAAATTCATTATTCATCAAAAGTCGACACACATATATCTTATAACAATATTCATATGAATTAAATTTTTATTAGTGAATTTGAGAACGACAATGGAGAACACAATATAATAAATTAAAACATATATATATATATATATATATATATAAGAATAAGACATTCTTTATCATACAAAATGGGACAGTTATTCGTATCCCTTTGTCTTTCAATTGGGACACTATGTCCATTACATTAAACAAAATGTCTGATTTCACAGACATATTTCAAAAAATAAAATGCGTTGCTTTGATATCCAAACATAGTGATCATCATTCTTTGCTTGAACTGCTGTCATTGGTAGAGCTACTTCCATGACTTGGGTTATTTTCAAGAATGTTTTGTTCACAGTGTTGATTGATTTCTTCTTCGTCACCTTCCATCTACAAACATAAAAATAAACTGAAATGAGTGTATATACATTAGTGAGAATAATGAAAATTGCAATATTAAATAATATACGTGAATGTAAATCGAAAAGAAAAATTATGTACCATAGCAGCAATTGACTCATAAACTATATGCATTCTTTCAAAACCATGTACCATGCCATCTTTCAAAATTTCATCTCTTGGCGTAGTTCCATACTTTGTTTCCTGCAAGTTTTATACCCCATAAAAAATCATATATTTAATATAAAAGATATTTTTGTTCTATTAATTATAGACGGAGCTAAGTAAAACAAGATCGATAGATGCTTACAAATTTGACAATTAAATTATGATATGCCAACATATACTCACAACCCATATTTAACCCAATTTCAATCAATTCGTCTTATGGTTCTTTGCATGTTAGCACCTCTTTGAAGACATTCAATGATGATTTTTGTAAAACAACTTAAAAAATACAAAAATGAAATCTAGTTAAGTTGTTATGATGAAGTAAAAATTACTCACAAACTTAGAGATCAACCATTTTCTTCATTGTCGTCCTATTTTATGTGCTGAATGGGTTCCATTTTCTTTTCTTTTTTGCAAGAAAATTCTTGAAAATTAATATTTAATGCTAAATTGTTTATTTATTGTACCTAATGATCAAAAAATTCAATGATTACATATTACATTTGAAGCACATTGTTGTTGAGATGCCTCCTCCTGCAATGCAATTTTGTCCATTTCTTTGACCATCTCCTTGGACACCTTTTTGGACATTCCTACTGTCATATTTCTGATATTAGCTCATTCATCTTTTGAGATTTTCATAATATTCCTAAAATTGTAACATGAAAATAAAATATTTAATTTTTATATTGATATATGAAAAGTAAATAAAACAAAAGCAATATTTATGAATAATTCTAGACAAACATTTAAAGGAATATTACTTTTTCATTCCTTCTTTTTTTTTGTTGTATGCTTTTGCTATTAAAATTCTGACATGTCTCATTGACCAATTCGGTGGAAACTCTTCCTTTAGTTTAGATAAAATTTGGTTCTTGGAATCATTGGATTGATTTTTGTATGTTAAGTGGAAAGAACATCTATAAATTCGTTCCACTAGATCCCTCAAAATTTTGTAAAAAAAATTCCCCCTTTTGTTAACTTCTAGCACCACTCCAGATGAGCTAAGGAGCAATTTAGTTTCATTTGCATGTTCTATTTTTTTCTTTTCTTAGAACAACATTCCTTTTCTGAGTTGTTGGTCCTTGTAGAACATTAAACAAATGTGAATTAGTAGACTATTTGACACATGTTATCTAATAATTTTAAGTATATTTTTAATGATAATTAAAAAATAAACTCATATTGGATCAATAGTATCTTTTCATTCACCTGATTCATCCATTTACAATTTTTCATTAAACTTTTACGCTCTTCTGGTCCTAGATTAGAAATAATCATATCGATCTTCATCATTTTGTGGCTTTGCATAATACACAGTAACAATACATATTAGTTAAACTTACATATAGTTCAAAAATAATATTTTTTATAAAGAATTTACAAAGAACTTGCATTTTTTTCTTTTCTTGATGTGTTAACAATATTTTTGTTTCTTGATCTCTTGTTAGTCATTTATTTATCAATCTGAAACCTGTACCAAATCATTCATTAATATATTTATAAATAAATTCTCAACTTTTTCAGGTAGAAAATAAATCTCAAGACACCGATGCACCTTTCATGTGGTACGCACCACAGCCGGTGCGTGGGGATATCAAAAACTCGCCGCAAAACAGTATAATATACCATACAGTGTTTTGGGTATTATAAACGCCCCGAAAAAATAATGTAATAGATCATACGTTTCATGGGGTATTATAAACACACCGCAAAAATGGTGTAATACACTTTACAGTGCTATCTTCTTTAAATGGAGTACCGGTGCTCTATTTTAGATATGGCGCATAGATTTAGAAAAAATGTTTTCAATTTTTTTTACTACACTATACTTGCGCGATGAGTTGTATAATATAGCGCACCAGTGTGGTAGTGTACACAGAGTACATCGATAAAGAAAAATCCATTTTTTCCAAAAATTCACACAATGGTTGAATGGATTAGGATCCGACTATGCAAGTCATCCTGTGGGTTGGACGTCAATCTAAAATGAAAAACCCTAATTCTGAAATCACATAAATAGGGAGAAGAAAGGGAAAAAACAAAAAAATGAAGGGCTTCGGGTTAAAATGGATAAAACTGCAGAAAAAGTAAAAGAACTACAGAACAAAGTAAAAAAAAAAAATCAAATTTAATCACGAGATAGTTTGAAATTCTATGATATAGGTTTTGAATCACCAAAGGTTTGGTTTCTGATTGTTTGAATACTTCTATTCAAACGTATTTCGCTGCTCCACAGTGCCCTCGTGCTCCCTTGCTCCAGGTTTGTCTCATGCAAATATCTGGCTGAAAATTTTAGCAAAAATAGTGAAATATTGAAAAGTGTTTAGTATTTAAAGAGTTATTTTATGAAATTAGATTTTCGAAAATATTTTTCCGCCCATTTTTCGAATTGCCGCTTTTTTTCACTTAAAAAAAATAGAGTTTTGTTTTTTTATTTGTGTTTATTCGTTACCGGTGTGGAATATTTGTGAAGCACCGATGTGTCTTCGTAATACGACGCACGGGTGCATGTTATGATGATAAGCGCACCGGACTATATAAAGTTTTTTTTTTGGTATGTAAGATCATAATAAAATAATGATAATTCTAAAGTACATGAATTTATTTTCATTATTTTTTGAACTTTATTATGTTAAAAAATTTTGTATTATTCTAGATTTGTTATTTTACAATTATTTGTAAATTTACATATTTAAATATTTTAATAAAATCATTTCAAATTAATACAATTAAAATTTTCACATTAATAGAATTAAAATTTTACAAATATTTTACATACAATTAGACTTAGAATTAGAATTAGAATTACAATTTTACATTAATTTCACATACATGAATTACGATTAGAATTAGAATTAGGATTTTAATTTTAAATACAATTACATTTACAATTTTACATAGAATTACATTTACAATTACAATTACAATTTTACAAATATTTTACATACAATTTAATTAAAATTAAAATTACAAATACAATTACAATTTTAGAATTTTACATACAATTACAGTTACAATTTTACATAGAATTACATTTACAATCACAATTACAATTTTACAAATATTTTACATACAATTCAATTAAAATTACAATTACAAATACAATTACAATTTTAGAATTTTACATACAATTAGAATTACACTTACAATTTTACAGTTTTTCATATATACAATTACAATCATTTCACAATAAATTAAATATTATAATTACAATTAAAATTTTACATTAATAAATATTTTACATACAATTACAGTTAAAATTACAATTAGTATAAATAAAAATACAATTTTACAATTTTACATACAATTAAAATTTAAATTTAAATTACAGTCACGACATAATATTTAATAAATATCATGGTCATTTAATATTAAATTAATTAATAAACATCATCATGATCATGATAACCATCGTGCAAACATCATATTCAACTAAAAACACATTCAAACATCAAATTAACATTATATATTAACATCATCACAACAAAAACATAAAATTATATACATCTCATGTCAAATAGCTCATGCTATCACATATACACATCTATTTGCAAGCTAAACATTAAATGAACATATCTAATATGACCTAACAATATGCGCCACATCATGATGATCACCAACATGTAAATCAAGTACAATTGCAACATGAACATAAAATACATGGACCATCCATCTATATATATATATATATATATAACTCAATAATGTTAAAAATATACAACTATAATATAAATGTCATGGATCAGCTAGTGGTAGTATAACAACATGATTAATAGCAGTACAAGTGGAGGCCTACTCAGTAAAGGGTGTAGCCTCGACAGTCGATGGTCGAGCCTACTCATGATCATGATCACTAGTACTGACGGATGCATTAGCTGGTGGTAGTACAACATCAATATAAGCAGTAATAGTGGAGGCCTGCTCAGTCAATAGTGCAACCTTGACGGTCGATGGTCCAGGCACTTCCTCATGATCATGACTAGTACTGATGGATGCTGCAGGCTGCTGACTAGATGTGGTCGATAGTACAACCTCATCTCCATGATGAGTGCTAGATGTTGCTAGTGGAGCCTCATTCTCATCAGGCACAACGTGAGGTGAACGATCATGAGATGCATGTGAGTCACTGCTCGCGGACTGTCCATCATGTGCCATGGCTCGACTATGCCTATAGCTACGGAAAGTCCTTCTCAGTCGCGTAACAGTTTTCGTAGCTCCTACGACATCCCACATAAGGCATTACATATCACGCGGCATGCCTCTCCACATCTGTAACAGCCTATCATCGGCTTGTATGTCTTTGTAATGAGTGGGCCCAATGCTCGCATCAATAATGAATGCACAGATTTGGTTTCCCAACTCCATCCTATATCTGGTCTTAGGTCCACTGCACCTAGAAAAAGGCGGTACCAGTGCACTATGAGTAGGAGCATGTCTCTCTGCTGCACCAGCCTCATCCTGATCATGATCATCCTTGGCATCAGCCATGTCCTGATCGTCATCAGGATCCACACTGGGATCATGTGGTGGATCTGGCATCTCCTCGCCATCAAAAGAGCCAATGCCTACAAAATATATATAAGTACACAACAATAATTAGATAATTTCATTACACAATTTAATAAAAATAAGTTAAAGAACATGTTAGAATAAATATAAATAAAACAGTAATATTACCTCTATCATCTGGTGACTCATCATCTGTGAAGACGATGTTAGGACACCCTCGCCAATCTAATCCAGCATAAGGACATGGGACCATAACGAAGGGATGTAGCCCTTCAACACTGGATAGTAATTCCAGTGCATCATGCAATATCCTGGCTGGAAACATAGTGTCTCCCATCTTGGGCATCATCTGCCCCCACATGTGCATCAGGGCCTCGAACATTGGCCTACGAGGCTGTCGAACAAAGCTAGGCCTCATCTTTGTAAACCTCTTAAAAAATAAAAAAAACAACTCTGAAGCAAAAGGGAAGTTGGCCCTCTCTTATGCATAAGCATGACATCTATCTAAGGCCATACAAAACTACCACAAAAAAATGGTAGACCACCTAACAAGTCGTGGCTGTTATACTAAATAATCAACATAATATAAAAGTGAGCAACTAATGTGTTTCCCATCACTGGTGTTGCGCGAAATGGTAGAAATGATAAGTGAGAGGCACTGCACATCTTGTCTACCAAATGCACCTATACATAACTGACCTCCAGGTACCTGAAACTCTGAAGGAGATAGTACATGTGCTCGAATGTATCTCTGGGAGTAAACTAACTAACTCCCTGCTACACAACCAGCTGGCACGTCTAGGAATGAAAGAAAATCCACCCCTCTCCTCGATAGTCCTATAATAAAATAAATATCCTCCTTAGTGGGTGTGTACCACTCGTCAGGACCAACCTGGAAAGCTTGTCGGTGGGAATTCCACTTGCGAATAAGATATCTCAAAAACACACTATGGGCCTTTAGGGAAGTAGCCTCCTCATAGAACTTGAGGAGGCCTACCTGCCTAAGGATCCCCTGGGTATTTGTTGTAATAGGGTGAGGGTATGCATCTTTCTCACTCTCTCAGGCCTCCCATTGGTGAATCATGTCATACTGTTTAGCCTATTGTTATTGGTGTGCCTCCTCTTCTCTTTGAATCATTGACATATTAAATATTTTTTTTTTATTAAAACAGACATGTATTTAGGAATATACATATATATTGTTTTTTGAAAAAAAAAAATAGACCACTCAGTGTGCCACAAAAATAGTCACGTAGCAGTGGCAGTGGTACTTAAGTTTGTAGCACACCGGTGCCAGTGCCCCTAATGAAATACAACACACCGGCCTCGGTGCAACTGTCTATTTTTCAAGCACTGTTGACTATATCTAAGATCAGAGTATTGGTGCGCTAACTGAAGAATATGCCCTGGAGCGTATAGTCGTGCCATCACACTAGCTTCTTGACAATTACATAGTTGACGGTGCGGTCTTTTACTTGACCACACTGTTGACCCTCTCGGAATGCAGAATGTGGTGCGCTGACATACACCGGGGCGGATAATTCTGTCAACGCACCGCACTAGGATTCCCATGGTCAACAGTGCGCCTAGCTAAATGAGCACACTGCATTTTATTTTATTTTAATTTAGAATTATGTGGGGTGCCTTTCGGTACCACCCCTGAAACGGTGCGGATACCGTTAGCACTGGTTGCAGTGCGACCTATAAATTTTACAGGCAACACCTCTATCCGGTGCAAGCCGAACAACTCAGGTGCACCGTGCGACAATTTTTTTTTTTTTTTTTTTTTAATGGTTATTTTTAAGGTTATTTCAAATTCTTAACCACTAAAAGTCTTAATTGTGGAAAAACTAGAAAAATACCTATACATTTTGTCGTCAAGGAGGCATATTAGCTGTAAAATTTGGAAAAGAAAATTTTCCCACCATTTTTCAAAATGCAAGTTGGAGATTGGTGGCCAATGCAGAGTAGCAGTGTGTGAAATGGGTGCAATTAGAGCACCAATGTCAGGGTGGCTCAGAGAAGAGGAAATGGCACTGGTGCTTGAGAGCTCTGGAGCACTGAGGAAAGTGAAAAATGCGGTTTTTTAGCCGTAATTGTTTTTTTTATTTAACCCTGTTCCGGTGCGTGGGGTTTTATAGGCACACCGATACGCTTGTTTCAAACCGCACCGGGCGGTGTCATATTTGGCACATTTTTTATAATGCACCGGGGAAGTTCCCTAACAATGCACCGGGATGTTTCAGTTTTGGCGCGATGTTTTGATGATGCACCGGGGTGGAATATTCGTAAAGCACCGGTGCGGAATAGTCATAAAGCATTGCTTTTTTGGCCTTAATTTTTTTTTTAATTAGCACTATTCTAGTGTGTGTGTTTTATAGGCGCACCTGTGCTCTTGGATAACAACGCACCAACACATTTATGTTTTAGCACGGTGTTTTGTGATGCACCAGCGCAGAAGAATACTGAAGCACCGGTGCGTGACTGTAATAGGACACACTGGGCGGGTGTGTACATCGAGCACGATGTCTGGTGTGCCAATGTTTTTTGCACATCATTGCGTTCGATGGTAGAGAGTGCATTGGTAATTGAGAGCTTAGGAGTACTGGAAAATGAAAAATCTGGGTTTTTTGCTATAATTTTTTTTTTTTTTTAACCCTTGACTGGTGCGCATGGTTTATAGGCGCACTGGTTCTGTTTCTGACAAACACACTGGTCGGTTTGTGTTTTGGCATGATTTTTTATGATGCACCGGTGCAGTTTCTTTCTACTGCACCGGGTGGTTTCAGTTTTGGCGCAATGTTTTATAATGCACTGGCGCGGAAGAGTTGTGATGCACCGGTGCTATATAATAATAAGATGCACCGAGCAGGTGTGTATGGAGTGCATAGTGTCTAGTGTGCCAATTTTTTTGTGCGCATCGGTCCTTTCGGTATTCCAGAGCACCGGGGCGACGTTTAATGACAAGCACACCTAGCAGAAAACATTCGAAAAGCTCTTCGCCCGCTAACCTCCTCTAGTAACCTCTGCTAGAAATGGATGTATGGGGTTATTTTCTATGGGGTTCCTCATAAACATCTTCTAGAGGGTCTTTTCCTCGTAGTGAACGGAACCCATGCCATGATTGGTGGTGGGGGAACCCAAGGGGGGGTTGATAAGAGGAGGATTTACTAAGGGAGATGGTGGGTTAAATGGAGGATTGAATGGAGGAGACTGGAAAATGGGTCTATGAGTGGGGGTTTGGGAACTCTAGTGGGTAAGGTTCAAGGAAATGGTAGGAGAGGTGGATACACTTGAGCAATTTAACCGAGGATGAGCAGACTTAGAGATAACAAAAGGAGTTTCTGTAGTTAGAGTGGATAATTCTACAGCCTGTTGAAGGTAAGCATCATTGATAGATGAGGTGAGCCCTATTACCAAACCTTGAAGGGAGTCGAAGTGCTGGAGAAGCTGAGAGTCAGTTTCAGTGGAGGTAGAGGCTTCCCCAATAGGAATTTGCTATAAGATAGATGGATCAAAAACTATTTGGGATATCCAATTCTGAGATTTGGTCTTGAACAATCTTTGTTCAAAGTGTAATTCAAAATGGATATCCTACAAGGTTGTAAGGTTCTCATGGAAGGAACTTTATTTGTGAATAGGCTTGCTAATAGTTGGGTCCTCAGACCTAGGAGTTTTTCTTAGGATTTTCTCTAGGTTGTCAACTATTGCAGGGGGATTTGGGTCAGGATGAGATCTGGTAAAGATTCTTCTGGAAGCTAGAATTCAGATGCAAAGCACAAAGAGGCTGAATATTTTTACAAAAAACCAATCTGTGGAAAGTACTTAAGTCCCACGGTGTATTGACTTTGGTTTCTAAGTTATGATGAAATACTAATCTTTTCAATAACTCCCCATTATGGTCACCATTATGTTAGCCCTCCATGATTTCTAAGATTGGAAAGAACAAATGACAAAGGAAAACATCAAACCACTTTGGAGTGTATTTTTTGAAGGCCAAAGACAAAACTACAGAGGGAACCATCAAACCAACTTTGGAGTCGAAGACCTAGCCTTCCTAGACTCAGAGAGGGCTCTATCTGTTACATATAGCTTGATAAATATAAGTGCTGATATTAGGCTAGTTATAGAAATGAGGTTTGTTTGAAGATTTTATTGAGGTAGCAGAAGAGGCCCATTGGGATCTGGAGTCAAACAGGAGTGAAAAAAATCATATGGATGAATAACTGAGGTCAGGTGCAACCAGGAAAGCTAGCCATGTCAATGGATCTAAACAGCTTGTGAAATGGAAAAGAGGAGGATATTGAGGTTCAACAGGAATGCAGAGCAGAATGTCTTTGAATTCTACATTCAGTCTCAACATGGATACAGAGAAGACCGTTTCTGAATTCTGCATCTAGGTCTTAGAGGAAAACATAATGTACTGCTTCAAGGCTAAGCAGGGTACCCTATGGTAAATCCTACACAAAAATTTCTATCCAGAGTAAAGAAAAGAAAACAACATGTAGAACAAAAGAATAAAAAATTACATGGGATAAGCACGTCACCACAGATCATAACACAAGAATCTGGAAAAAAAAATCATCATTCATTCATTCAATAGAGAGTTCTTACAACCAACATAATCTATTACAATGGTTTTTCCCCTTCTGGGCCCCCTTTTACATTGCCAATGCATATAGTATTTATAGAGAACTTAAGTCGGTTAATCTTCCTAATGTAGTGATTACATTTAAGCATAAAATGGACAAGTGGAGGCATGCACGGGGTGATAAGACATCTCTGACAACAACACCGCCTCTGGGATTAATTCTGGGCAACTCTTCGTAGATCCAAATGCTTCAATGGCTCCTCGAAAGATTAAACAGTAAGCTTTGGAGTAAGCTGTGATGGTTTTGAAGAGGAAACCAATGGAGGTTCTGACATCTGGCTTTGGTATTTGGACCACCTTTGCAAGACAATAAACTCCAATGCAGCATTGGCATTCCCACTTCTCTGATATTACTCCCCTTTCTCTGTTACAAACTAATACTAGTTTATTTGGGGAAAGTTGTTTTTGAAGGATAAAAATGGTATTCTGGATCCCCCTGAAGTAGTAAGTGGTAATAGAAGGCAGGGTGGGGGGGGGGGGGGGGTGCGAATTCATGAGAGAATGACACATAAGGGGGTCCCTTTCTGGAAAAACACTCGTTCCAAACCCACCCAGTGGGGGGTGGGGCGGAATGAAACATAGGCCATTAGATTAAGGATGATGGAGGCACGATGAGGTGGAAAGCCTTTGCCCCTTGCCGGGTCTTTACCACAAGTAATTTTGTTGTGTTTCAACCTATTTATTCATGAAATGAGCTCCAAACCTCGTAGGCACAACGTGAATTATTTTACACTCAAAACAATGCAAAAAATAATTTACTCAGACCTGAGAATGTTTGATTTCAGTTATGAAGCTGCATCGCATCTGCGCTGGTATCACACTTTGCATCCCGTTACCTTAACTTTTCCTTTGTGCCTATACTCCAACATCTGCAATTTGCAATCGGGTCCCACCACATCGCACATCACATTTCAGCAATTATAACATTCACCTTCATGATTAACTCTTAAAACTTGCGATGTGTGGTACGAGGGCCAAGGTTATGTCACCTGCCATGTCACCCTTCCATGTCATCTTGCGACGTCATCTGACGTCACAACTACATCATATGCCACGTCACTATCACATCATTGCTATGTCATATGCCATGTCACTGCCACATCATCCTGCCACGTCACCCACCACATCATCTTCTACGTCACCCATATCGCACTTCGGCGATTTTAACATTTACCTCTGCACTTGTTCTTTAAACAATGCAATTTGCGATTGTGATTGGGTCCCACCTACATTGCACGTCGCATGTCGGCACTTTTAACCTTTACCTCTGGCAGCAATTCTTTGAAAACTGCGATGTGCGATTGCGATCGGATCGCATCACACCTTAGAACATTTAACTTTTGTTCGCTTACCTCCTTAGCTTTTCAATATACGATTTTTTCGATCTCATCACAGTCTAACTAACTTGCGGGCACTTTTAAAAGGTAAGTTATAAAAAGAGCACAGTGCAAAGTGCGATGTGTTAAACGTGGAAAGGTGCAAAGAGGCGGAGGGGTAAGGAAAATGAAAAAAAAAGTTTTGCATGCGGATTAGTAATATATAAAGGTTTGGATGGGTCCTATCAAAGCGCATCGGCGGGGTTTTTATGTTTCGGTGATGAATTAAGAAAAAATGTTAAAGCTTGCGGGGTGCGGAATGTGGGCAAAGATAGGATTTTATACTTTTTAATATAAGTGGATTTTATAAAGTAGTGAGTCCAAAAGGTTATGTATGTGGGTTTTGGGGTTTTGAATGGGATTCAGAGCATGGGAGTGTCAGAATTTGGAAAATGAAAGGTAAGAAGAGGGTAGATGGAATGAATGAGGGCAATATGGATTTCGCTCACCATCACACTCAATCAACAACACTCTCCTCTTTCAACTGAATTAAATGGAAGATAGATTCATTTGATCCTCTTGACAACCAAGATCTCCCTTTATTTTATGAAAATAAATGATAGTCATGGAATATCATTTTCAGTATGAAAAATATAAGAAATAATTAGTCACCTTTTGATACTGTGAAATATAGGAGTCTAACAGTGGCTCCAGCTGGGGATGGTGGCTACTTCAGGAGGTGTCAAGAAAATCATAGACTAGTGGCCTGATCCATTGGGCTGATCCCAAAACTTGCAACTCAATCTGCTATAAAAACCTTTTTGGCTGAAAACCTTCAAGCTGAGGTCAATACTCTCTACAATCTTTAGTCTAGGACACACTTGAATTGAAAATGGAAAGCAAACTGAAACCAAAACTAGAAAGAAAACTGAAATCAAAATTGGAAATATGCTTAGAGTGTTGAGCTTATTTTCACACCTACCTACCCTACTCTATTGAAATCTCTGCTTTTCTAAATGATACAATAATTCCAGTGCAACCATTCAAGTAGCAGCAGAAATAGATGGACAACTTGACTGCTTGTCAGGAAAATCAACACTATAACCTGATTAGGTGTCTTCATAACCAAAGTTATAATATGCAATGGAAGCTACTGATGTATTTGATCTTTATAGAGAATGCATGTTTGAAAAATTGAGCTAAAAAGAACCTCCATATACTCTGCTATATGATCAACTAAAGCATGATGTATGATATTTGCTTCTAGGATTTCAATGACTAGTTGATCAGTTGTATCTCCAATATTAAACCTTGAAAATTCATCTTCAGTTTGGTACTTGAAAGTACAATCATCCTCAATAAGTAATTCAAGAGGTAGTACAATTTCCTCTTGCTTAGGGGAAGGAAGATTTTCCAATATTTCTTTAGGATCTTGGAAATTATATGACTGAATTTGAGAATTCAAAATTTCAATACCAGTTTCATATCTTTCAAAAACTATCTCCAGAAAACATGTTTTAGCCTCAGGCCTAAATTTGCTTGATTTCAAAATAAGAAAGACAACTTCTAGGAAATGTTCATCAATTTGAAATTTTGATAATTGATTCATGAATGCATTTAAAACTTCACTAGATAGAAGGTTTGCCACAAACCTTGTTAACTTGTTCAGTAGGAACTCTGGTCAAAATATTGTGGAGTCACCATGAGTGCTTAAAAGCTGGGTTTCTTGAATCATGGAGTCGCCAGGTGAATGACGCAACCTTCTTGTGTCTGGTTACTCTCCACCATTAGTAATCAAATATGAAATTTGATGTGCTTCTGAGGAAGATAATTTCCGTCCCTAGTATGCTCGCAATTATGTTATCACCCTGTAATTTCTGAAGGCTGAAGACATAACTACAGAGGGGAACATCAAACCAACTTTGGAGTCTAGGACCTATCCTTCCTAGACTCATATAGGGCTCTCTCTATTAGATATAGCTTGATAACTATAAGTGTTGATATTAGGCTAGTTATAGAAATGAGGTTTTTTTGAATATTTGGTTGAGGTAGCTGAAGAGGGCCATTGGGCTATGGAGTACAACAGGAGTGAGAAAATTCAGATGGATGAATAACTGAGGTCAGGTGCAACCAGGAAAGCTAGCCATGTCAATGTGTAATATCCCAGATGGGAAATATGCGGCAATACTAAACAATACTGCTCAGAAAATAACACAATTAAGTAACGTAAGAGCAGGAGGCCAATATGGAGGCTCAAAAATGACATTTACATCATCAAATCAGAGTTATATTAAAGCCCATGAGTTATAGAACAGAAAATAGAAGACTTTACATGAATAAAAACCTCAAAAGTGAGGTGTTGCAACCATATATTTGACTGAACAAGCTTGACAACATTATTTTTATTGGATGAAACGAAAGTAGATTACACTTTAGATCTAGAGCAGATATGTGTACAAAAATTTAGATCTATATCAAATCTATACACTAGATAGGCTCCTCTACAAATGCCCCTTTAGGTTTTTAGCAAAAAGTGGAGTACATGGAGTATATCTGAGATCTTATGCAGCAGATCTGTAGAATGATTCAGAAATTCTGAAGAAAATACAACAACATTAAAATCAGATTTGAATATGACATGGAATATATTTGAAATCCATGGATCACCATAGTGAAGGGCAGAACCCCAACACTAGAGATATCTCCTCCAAAAGTGTGCCAAAACACCTTGCAACTGTACACTTGCAAATAATGTAGTACTGGAATGAAAACTCTGTTGTAGGCTCTAGAACATATGTGGCCTCAAGCCAAGATCTGAAATCATTGCTCCAATCATCCAATACTCTCTTGCCAAGGGGATAGAAGACTTTCCCATTGAAAAGAAGCACTAGAATGGCCTAGATCTGAGTAGATCCAGCCTCCACTTGCTGCAACTTACAAAGAAAACCAAACCCTCAATAGGATCTGTGTTGTAGTTGTTAGAAGATCTTGGCCAAATGCCTGATAGTGGACAAGAAATGCAAGACTCCTCGAAGAGCTACTCAAGGAAGAAGGTGGGATTCCCAATCAGGAACCCCTAGTGGTAAACAACACTATTCTCGGCTAAACAACCAAGAGAATAAGAAATGTCTAAACAGACAAAATCTTCAGAAATATGATAATCGTCAACAACATCTCATGTTGTCATCCTCTTCCTTTTATAAGATTGAGATCTTGCAATACCCTAAACCATCTCAATGATTTAGCTTCTTTCACATGTGCCACCTCCAACTAAGATTGCAGTGTGCATAAATGAGTATCACTTATTCTAGACAACGTTGTTGATTTGGTCATGGTTGACTCAGTCAAATGATACAATCCCTTTCACACATAAGGGTGTTTATTTACATAGCCCAGATTTAGTTTTGTTCACATGTGGCATTGATTTATTCACTGTTTTAGGAGTTTTTATTGTCCTCCTTTACACATTTATTCATGCAACAAGAAAATGAAAAAAAATGAATATTCCCATTAGCTTGGGCTAATTGGGAATATTATAGTCCTCCCCTCCAAAATGTTGCTTGTCCTCAAGCAACTGATAAGGTGAGTGCTACAACACTTCTCCTCCTCCATTGGTGACACCATCATGAGTTAAGCTTTCTTCATAGGCTAAGTGTTCACCAATCCAGCCCTCCATGAATTTTTTCCTCCAAAGTCATTGTGAGATTTACATAGTCCATCCCACAAGGAGTCAAGAACTCAAATGAAACAAACATGGTTGAACCAATACTCTCCTTGAAACATGTAGCATAAGGTACATAGAGAGTCTCCATCGAATGTGGTACATACATGCCTCCCAACCTCCCTCCATACATATCCATAAAAAGTACAACTATATCATCAAGGTATGGAAGAAAAACTACATATAAACAAATAGAAATTTGAGCATGTGGAGGTGGGTCATAATCCCACATATGGTACCAGTGCAATGAAATTCCTGCCTGCATCAGATCAAGGTGTGGTAAGTGCTTTCCCTACCACTTACTTGCTTCCCATGTTATCTCACTATGGCTGAAAGTGTGAGATATGTTTGGTGCCTTTTGGAAGCACCCATCATGATAGAAAATCTCCCTTTGCACATCAAGGGAGTGGCCAAATTCAGAAATTTTAGTGGCCCAATGTTTTCCATGAGATTTATATGATACATTATGTTATAAAATTATATATTATAGAGCAATGCAACACATAAAATATGCGGAAAATGCAAGCACACTAAAAACATAAAACCAGAGAGACACAGATATATGTGGTTCACCTAGTTTGGGCTACGTCCACCCCAAACAGCCAGTCATTCCTTTCTATTATCCAGCAAAATGAAGAGACACAACCTACAACAGATCCGCTGTAATATCCTATGTTCTCTCTCACAGTCTCCCTCTCTGTTTCTCGCTTTGAGAATACACATACAATACACAGCCGCAATACAATACCCTCATAAAAGCAAGGGGTTTCCTTCTAGGGAAAAAAACCCTAAACTAAACATATCTTCTACTGTCATATCATTTTCCTAATGAACGGTCCAGATTGACTAGAAATTACTATACTTTTACAAGGCAATTTTACATCTTTTTTTAGCTTCGGGGGCACTGCCCCCGGAAACCCCTGCCAGGGGGGGCTCCATAAAGTCGCTGCTGCCCCCCCTTGGACCCCCCACAACAACGATTAAGTTACGGTACCCAACACATTACTCCTCCTTAGGTCCATGGCCTACATAAACATGGTGAAATAATATGTACAATCATAAAATAAAACATGCATTACATGATCAAATTCTTCACCAACAATACTCCTCATACAAATGGAGTGGTGCATGGATCTTTCTCCTCTTTCAAAAGAAGGAAGAGATGGCTGAAGTAACCCCTTCATGGAGTCATTTTTCTGCCCCAACTCCACATAGTTCATGAATTCTTAGAAATGTTGATATAGTTCTTATTTCAAGCCTTCCAAATCAAAGCTCCTCATGATGATGTTGTAGATCCTCATGGAATACATATGGCTAAAACAAAACTCTTAGTAAGCCCTTTGTAGCAACTTCTTCTTGAGCTTAGAAGCTATAAACAAGAATATCCAACCATGATGATAGATGACTCCTCCTTGGACTAAATAGCCCTCTTCATGTAGCTGGTCATCAAGTATCATACAAATGTGAAGATCTTTGGAATAATCCACCAACAGTTGGGATTTCCAATATAGTTCTAAACTGCTCAATAATGACAACACTGATGGTGTATCAATACAAATGTCTGTCATGTTGCTGATCTCCTCCTTGACATTTCCCATGCCAAAGATGTGTGTTGGAAGTCCATTCCTTCCATTCTCCTCCTCCCATAGCGCAGATCCAGAAATGAGAGTGGGTGATGATGTTGAGGGAAAAAAATATCCCTCCTTCTTGAGCTTACCCAAGACTCCCAGTGTTGTAGCTTTGCCCTCAAGTGCTTCAATCCCTCCTGGATCTAAGCTTGGATCATCATGTTGTGAGGTCTTTCCCACAAAATTTGAATCAGGTGGCCTCCCAGGTGGTTTGCCACTAGATAGTGATGCTCATGGACCATCCTCATATGCATAATAGATTGGATCCTCATGTCCTTACTTCCACCGTGCAAATTCCTCTCTATTTTTTGTGTGGAAGTCTCATGATAATGTGGTATCACTCTTAAAGATGCAAGAGAACTTCTGTTAGAGCATTTTCTCCATTCTTTCTTCCATGCAATAGTGGGTCATCTCCTACTATGTCAGCACTGTGATCCCTCCTTTGTTCTGCCTCATTTTCTATCATCGAAGACACATGCTGCTCATGCTCTTCATGTGTAAGATCCTTGGGACCTTCCTACAAAGGTAGAAGAGCCCTCCTAGTGGAAGCAATTGCTTCATCTCCATCTCTCAATACAATTGGATCTCGTCCTGCTGTCACAACGCTAGAGGATCTTCTCTTCTCTTTCTCTCCCTTCTCCTCATCAATGGAGAATGCCTCATCATTAAGAGACTCTTTTCCTTGATCTCTTCTTGAATAAGGAAGCCTCATGTCTTCTCCTTGAGAAGAGAGTTCTTGTTGTAGTGGGGCCTTTGCCTTTAGAAAATTATGCAACAGTTCTTCAACCCCCTCAACAATATTCAGAAATGGATGTAGCTTTATGGATTTGTCCAACTCATGCAAAGATTCAGATTTCTTGGGCTTGATTTTCTCTCTCAAAGAAGTTTCAGAATGTCTTAAATCAAATATTTTCACTAACATCTTAGTGAAATTTGCATAAGAAGAGATATTTACATTTTTCAAGGAAGAAGACTCAAATAACCACCAGGCATAAGCATTACCTTGAAGGTGCAGCGCTGCTACTCTCATGGCTTCTTCTTCTGAAACTTGATGCAACTAGAAATATGTGTCTAGCTTCCTTATCCAAGACTTGGCTGAGCTCTTAGCTGATCCATCATAAGTAGGTAGAGAGGATATACGCAAAGTGTGTTGCATGCACCCTCTTCATCTACTCTAGTTTCTGGATCTTCTTTCTTCTTTAATTTGCCAGAACTCCAGGAAACTTAGATGCTCCTTCAATCTCTTTGACTGAGACTCATATTATTGGAGATAATCACCAAGAGTTTCATCCTTTGGTGTTCCTCCTTCTCCTTCTTCCTTTGTCAAGAAAGCAGGCATGCTACAGAGTTGTAGATCAGATTGTGTGGCTGAATGATCACACACATAGTATGAAATGTTGGGGCTTCCTTGATGTGAAAATATTCTTAAGGGATCTGCATACCTTTCCCTCCTTATTCCCTGGATTTCTCCTTTCAGCTCATGCATAGCTTGAGAAAGAGTTTTAGAGAACTCCTCTCCTTTCATCCTTCCAGATAAAGGGGTTTCACCCTTGTTTTCTTTGTCTTCTGTGTAATCAATTTTCTTCTGTCTTCTTTTCAGATACCTCTTCTCTCTATTAGTAATAGGCTCTTCTTCTTCTAAAGACATATTGGCTTCTTACAAGCTGTGCCAATATTATTGCTATTGTACCACTATAATATCTCAGATGGGAAACATGCAGCAATACTAAACAATACTACTAAGAAAATAACGCAGTTCAGCAAAGTAAGCGTAGGAGGCCAATATGGAGGCTCAAAAATGAAATTTACATCAGCAAATTAAAGTTATATTGAGGCCATTGAGTTATATAATAGAAAATAGAATACTTTACATGAATAAAACCCACAAAAGTGAGGTGTTGCAACCATATATTTGACTAAACAAGCTTGACAACATTATTTTTATTCGCTAAAAAAATAGTAGATTACACTTCAGATCTAGAGTAGATCTGTGTACAAAAAGTTAGATCTATGTCAGATTTGTACACTAGATAGGATCCTCTACAAATTCCCCTTGGGGTTTTTAGAAAAAAGTGGAGTACATGGAGTAGATTTGAGATCTTATGTAGCAGATCTGTAAAATGATTTAGAAATTCTAAAGCAAATACAATAGTATTCAGATTAGATCTGAATATGACATGGAATAGATCTGAAATCCATGGACCACCACAGTGAAGGGCAGAACCCCAACACTAGAGATCTCTCCTCCAAAAGTGTTCCAAAACACCCTGCAACTGTACACTTGCAAATAATGCAGTACTGGAATGAAAACTGCGCTGTAGGCTTTAGAACATATGCGGCCTCAAGCCAATATTTGAAATCAGTGCTCCAATCATCTAATACTCTCTTGCCAGGGGGATCGAAGACTTTCCCACTGAAAAGAGGCACTATATTGGCCTAGATCTGAGTAGATCTAGCCTCCACTTGCTGCAGCTTATAAAGACAACCAAAACTTCCACAGGATCTATGTTGTAGTTGGAAGAAGAGCTTGGCCAAATGCTTGATAGTGGACAAGAAATGCAAGACTCCTGCAAGAGTTACTCAAGGAAGGAGGTGGGATTCCCAGTTAGGAACACCCAGTGCTAAAAAACATTATTCTTTGCTAAATAGCCAAGAGAATAAGAAATTTCTAAATAGACAAAATCTTCATAAATCTGATAATCATCAACAACCTCTCATGTTGTCCTCCTCTTCCTTTTATAAGATTGAGATCTTGCAAAACCCTAAGCCATCTCAATGAGTTAGCTTCTTTCACATGTGTCACCTCCAAATAAGACTGCATTGTGCATCAATAAGGATCACTTCTTCTAGACAACCTTGTTGATTTGGTCATGGTTGACCTAGTCAAATGACATAATCCCTTTCACACATAAGGGTGTTTATTTACATAGCCGAAATTTAGCTTTGTTCACATGTGGCATTGATTTATTCACTATTTTAGGAGTTTTTATTGTCCTCCTTTACACATTTATTCATGCAACAAGAAAATGAAACAAAATGAATATTCCCATTAGCTTGGGCTAATTGGGAATACTACACAATGGATATAAATAGATTGTGAAATGGAAAAGAGGAGGAGATTGAGGTTCAACAGGAATGCATAGTAGAATGTCTCTGAATTCTACATTATAGTCTCAACATGGATGTAGAGCAGACCTTCTCTGAATTCTGCATCTAAGTCTTAGAGGAAAACATAATGTACTACTTCAAGACTGAGCAGGGTACCCTATGGTAAATCCTACACAAAAATTTATATCTGCATTAAAGAAAAGAAAACAATATGTAAAACAGAAGAATCATAAATTACATTGGAGAAGCACTTCACCACATATCATAACACAAGAATCTGGAAAACAACATCGTCAATCATTTATTCAATAGAGAGTGCTTACAGCCAACAGAATATATTACAATGGTTTTTTCCCCTTCCAAGCCCGACTACATCGCATATCGCCCGTCAGAGATTTTAACGTTTATCTCCCATAGCAACCATTTAAAACTTGCGATGTGTGATTGCGATCGCATCACATCACAAAAAATTTAACATTGTGGTCGCTTCTAGGTAAGTTGTAACCAATGCGAAGTGCGTTGCGTGACTCGCTAAATGTTGGAAAGTGAGAAAAGACAGATGATAAGGAGAATGCAAAAAAAAGAAGGTTTTTCATAAGATTTGGTAATATATGGGGGTTTGGTTGGGTACCTCCAAAGTGCATCGACGGGATTTTTATGTTTGGTGATGAATTCATAAAAGGTTAAAGTTGGTGGGGTGCGAAAAGTGGGTAGAGCTATAACGAAAGAATTTTGGACTTCTGATATAAGTGGGTTTTATAAGGTAGTGAGTCCAAAGAAGGTCTTGGGTTTTAAATGAGATTCTAGAGCATTGAAGTTTAGAATGTGGGAAAATGAGGGACAAGGAGGGTGAATGCAATGAAATTAGGGCAGCAACGAGTTTTTGATCACCATTACCTTATCAGTAACAAATGTTCCTCCTTTCCACTGAACTATAAGGCAAATTGATTCCTTTGATGCTCTTTGACAGTCCGTGTCTCCCTTTCTTCTCTGAAAATAAATGATAGCCATAGAATATTATTTTCAGCATATACAACATCTAATCAGTGATTAGTCACCTTGTGATATTGTGAAATACAAGAGTCTAATAGCTCCATCTCCTTATAATAATCTCATAAACATTGTGAGCATTGGTCTTCCATTACAGTAAGAATTTGTCTTGTTTAGGAAGAGCATAAGGATTGGGTATTTGTCTTGTTTAGAAGCAACATAAATATTTGTTGGGGAAATATTCTCATAAACTACATGGTTTATTATTATATCATAAAATTTGGTAGATAAATCTTATTTTAAACTGATACATTTTATCGATTTTCCATTAAAGTGAGTATTTGTCTCATTTTAAATAAGAAAAGGATTTGGTGGGGAAATCTTCTCATAAAATCCATCTGCTAATAATTATCTCATATACTATCTTATTATTATTATTATTATTATTAAATCTCTCATAACTATATCTTATAATGGTTTGAAGATAATTATGGTATATGAAAATAATTATCATATGCTTTACCAATGTTTGTACGGAAGATATATGAAACAAAAAATTATGCCTTATCTATAAAATAATTATTATATATCTTGTTATACATTTGGGAAGAGTTATACAACAATGCTTTAATTTGCAATGAATTTTTTCTACCTTTTTTGTTATACATATTTGTTCCTATGATTTATAGGTATAAGTTAAATGGTGTGAGGGTTTTATTTTACAGTTTGGGAAAAAATTAAAAGGTCTTTGTATTTTTAGTTTGGGCGTACATATCTTCGTATTTAAGATTGTTTTATTTAAAATAATATATATGTACATTTGATCACCTTAATGTCAAGATGATAGATTTGAATGAATGATATTATATTTGATAGGTATCTAGGTAATTTAACTTCACTATTTGAATGATCAATCTTATATTTTATAGATTTAACATTAAGATGAAAATCATCTTAATTTGAAACCATGTTTTGGTATAACTTTGATAGTTTTCATTCATTCTCGGGTTCAAAAATTTAGAGAGAAGTTGTGGATGCAAGTATTTTGGAAAATTAAATTATCGAGGAACATCCAAATTATCCCAAATTCATGCATTTGGAATAATTCCCAAAATTCATGAAGTTCCCACAATCCCTCACACGGAGAGGGTGAGAAGTTGAAGATGGAATTTTTTGGAAAACTAAAGTAGTGAGAGACCTGCAAATTCATGTAGCTTTACATTTGTGCCGAAATTATTTCTTTATCCAACATTAAAACTAACCCCTAAATGAAAAAAAAATTAATGAATCTAAACACAAAGTCAATCTCTAAACATCAATATAATTAAACTTAAAAAATATGAAATCATATAATGGTGTAGGTATAACTTCTGAAATCATCTTCTCATTTAGTCCCCCAAGGCTTTCTAGGGTATTGATCATTTAGGATATTTTGGAGAAACAATGGAGCTAGGTTGGGCAATCAAATTTGTTGTTCAAATACGAGCTGCAATTTTCATATTGTTATAATCTTCTTTCTTGCACCTTTAGTCATAATTTTCATATTGTTATAATGTTCTGTATTGCACCTTTAGTCATCCTTTTCAGACCTAACCATTTCACAATCTTAAACCTTTACTATTCTATTATGTCTTTAAATTTGTTTGAGTGTCTAACCTTTTTCTTCTCTCAAATGCATGCTTTTCTCATTGTCATACATATAAGTCATTAATGATTAGAAATAATGACTTTCCATTGGGAAATTTCTTAATAATTTGTTTTGAGCATATTGATTGCAATCATAAAAGGATTCAATGTGGTTGAAGCTTATATATGGAGGGGGGAGTTCTTTGCTTGGAATTAGGAATTTTAACTTCCTTTTATATTTTTAGTCCACCAAGAATCTTAAGAGTTGTATTAACCTTGTATCAAAGAGAACATTTTGACCTAATTATGCCAAGTTTAAGTTGAAATATATACATTCATTGTACTTTGTTTTTAATTTATTTCAGTATTCATGCCCTCAATGTCATGATCATTTGACATAAAAGATTTTATTTTAGATAAATGTTTTTTCGAATTAATCACATTATTAGGATTTGGTCGAGGTTTTGAACCAACTAATGTGGTTCATCCTTAGGACAAGGTGAAAAAGCCCATGGAACTTAATGTGGTTATCTATTCATTAAGATCCATGGGTTTTTTCACCTAGTCCCAAGGATGAACCACATTAGTTGGTTCAAAATGGAGACCAAATCCTAATAATGTGATTAATCCGAAAAACATTTATCTAATGTATGGATCACAAAAATATTAGATCTAAGATTGTATGTTGTTGGTTGTGCTTGTAAATATGTTTTCATGACTGTCTTAGTTCCCTACTAATTACAAAAGTTGATGCTAAAAACTCCTTTCAATTGAATGCAAATTGGCGTAAAGGTTTTTGCACTTACTCAAAGGCATTTATATAGTTAAAAATGCAAAATTAATAGGTCAGCTACATATAAAAATAATAGGTTAAAACTCACTTTAAATACTATTGAAGTTGAAATATATTTCTTAGAAATTTAAATAATACTCAAGTTGAAATATATTTCTTAAAAACTTAATGAATGTGAGATTAAAATGAATATAAATTAATTCATTTATTTTTGAAATAAATCCAGGAATATATTATTATTATTATTATTATTAGGGATGATTTCATAATTAATTAAAGATGCCATTTTTTTTTTTTTAAATTATATAAATTAAAATCATATCAAATAAATAAGTAAAAATATATTTTAACATGAAATAATTAACAATTTCATCGAGTTAGCTATTCATCCAAATATCTTTCTATTCAACTAATTTTATAGTTGTCCATTGGTCCAATTAAGTAATTAAGTTAAGTTTTTTTTTATTTATTTGAAAAAATTGCATTATATTTCATTTTTTATTAAATAGTGTTGTATTCTCTTTTAAAAACTAATAATATTGAAATTTTAATCTCAAATTGCATTATATTTCATTTTTGATTAAATAGTATTGTATTCTCTTTTAAAAACTAATAATATTGGGATTTTAATTCAAATGTATATGTCTTTAAAATTATCATAATTCTATTGAATTTTTAGACAATTACCAATGTATAAAACTTTCTTTAAATTGCAAGTATGGTTTTTTAATTAAATCACATGACACTACGATAAATTGTATAGTATGACTATTAATTAATTGTATGATTATTAAATTAATTAAATTCATATGTATTGTTGGCTATGTCTTAAAGAGCAATACATATTTCCTGAGCTATAAAATAACAAATGCGATTATGTTTACTATTAAATTTAAATTCATTTAAATTTAAAAATAAGCATATACTGCCCAACAACATTTATGATTAGTTGTGTGGTATATGGACGTGATCACACATAGATACACGAATGTAGACCTTCATGATGATTTTGCATTATTGCAATTAATTCTTTCAAAATCTTTAATTCAATTTTGTATGGCAGATTGCAATTCGTAGTTGGCAGGATGGACGTGATCACACATAGATACACGAATGTAGACCTTCATGATGATTTTGCATTATTGCAATTAATTCTTTCAAAATCTTTAATTCAATTTTGTATGGCAGATTGCAATTCGTAGTTGGCAGGATGGACAATTAAGTGATGGTCGTTCCAGAGCGATTATTCACACTGATTGATGGTAAAATCTCAAAACAAAGCGCACTCTTGTGGTGGATAGCCGCTTCTATTTCTGGGGCATTGCCTGTAATACATCATTTAATTGTGCATTAATCTTGACGCTACTACTGTCTTGTACTGGCGAAGTAGACACTCTACAACTCTCCTATATTGGAGAAGTAGACAGTCTGGAGTTTGGACCATATACTATAAGTAGACACATTAATTTCGATGCTACTATTGTCATCAGCATATATCTTTATTAGCCAATTGGAATATCTTTGTTAGCCAATTGGTTATAAAATGAAATTATGATCATGTATATTGTGTGATATATCATATTATTAATTTAAAAATAATAATATGATTATTAATTAAAATTAAAATTGATGTAGAAGAATTTTATGAAAATTAAAAATTAATAATTTACTTTGAAATTATTATTATTATTATTATTATTATTATAACTTATCATCTATAAAGATTGATATTAATATAAATAGTTTAAAATTGTAAATATATGGATAAGTATATTTATTGATTAGATAGGTGTTCCAAAGATGTGTTAGATTTTAAAGAATTTTATTTTATATGTTATTTGTATGTTTATGATTTCAAAATTATTTAATTTTATTAATTATTTAATTTTTATGATTATAGATTAAAATGAGATATCTATTTTTGTAGTTTTTTTTATTCTCATAGTTTTTATTATTATGGATTATGTTGCCGAAACCTATTTATCTTTATCTATAATTTAATTTCTATGATTTTAAAGTCAAACTAAATGCTTATCCTTTTCTAATTTATTTATCTTTATTAATCATTTAACTTTTATGATTCCAACATGTTGTTGAAAGATATTTATATTTATCAATCATTTAACTTCTATAATTAGAGACTCAAAGGTGATGCCTATCTTTATCGTCTTTATTATGATAAGCCATGTTGCTGAAAGCTTAAACGTAGATGAATGGGATAGAAAACCATATCTCAGCCACTCAAACTAGAAACTATTAACAACAATTATATATTTTTGAGTTCATAAAATAGTTTGATTAGCCATTGTCCGATTATAAAGTATCATGTTAACTCTGAAATTCAAAAGTCAAATGCACCCATCACACCAACAAAAACGAATAATATATGTTTTTCAATTCCATTAAAATAATTACAATCTCCCAATTAAAAAGTAATAAAGCTTTATAAAATATTGTAACGTGGAATGAAAAACAACCAGTGATAATGATAAATGAGCAAATGCTGTTTGAAACCACGAATCAAAAAGTCTCCACAATTATTGGCACACTCACTTTGGTACATGTGATGACAAGAGGGCGTACCAATTCCATAAAATAAAAGAGGTAGAAGCAAGTTCGATATTGAATACCAAAAGTCAGATGCAATTATTGACATTTTGGATTTTGGTTTCGTTTTCATTTTGGTACGTTTTATTCATAAGTTTCGTGAACTAATTTCCAAAGTGGTCAATTATTATTATATTTTTTATATATGTTGCTTAGATGACTCCGTTCCATTTTATTTTGAGGGTTATTTTAAATTTCTAAATTAAACATTTCAGAACTAATAATGAAAATAAATTTCTAATTTCAATTAAAATAAATTACAATCTGCTGCCAATTGAAAAATAAAAACGTAATCACGAAAGCTGTGTAGGATATTCTAATGTGGAATGAAGAACAACCACTTATAATGCTATGAGAAAAATATATTGTTTGAAACCACAAATCAAAAAGTCTCCCCAATTATAGGCATTGCCACTTTGCTACATGTGATGGCAAACGGGGTTTTAATTTCATAAAAAACAAAAAGTAGAGAAGAGGTAGAAGCAAGTTTGATATTTGAATCAAAAGTTTAAACAATTATTGACATTATCGTTTCGTTTTCATCTGATGCATCGAATTCATCAACTGTTGTTGTTGACTAATTTCCAACTAAATTGTTGCATTTCTAATGTTGCTCAACAGAATTCTATTTCAAATTGAGAGTTGAAATTTTAAATTTCTGAATGGAACATCTCGTATTTCAATATATTATTGAGTTAAATTTTTTGTTTTAAAAAAAAACATAAATAATTATAAAAATAGATTATTAGTAAGTTCTTATGGTAGTATTTATAAAATCAAGGTTATTAAAATCTTAGTTATCAACGTGTACTTGTTTTCATTCTATAAGAACTCGAGTAAGAGGTGTGAGGCAAGCGTTACATAAAAAAATGTTGAAGAGAGGGCTTAAGCTTTATGTCTCACTTGAATACAATATAATCATGAAGGAATAGTGAATGGGTACCTATATTAGAGGATAGATTATCAAATTGAGATGCAGTCATCCGAAGAAAAGAACGTTGTACTATCAAGTAGAGAATCTAGTGAATAAGTGTGAGTGGAAGTTAGTGTCAAAGGTTGTCATTGTATGATTAATGGAATGAAAGGGATTAAGTTGTTATGTTTGGGATAGAGTGCAAGAAATTATCGAAGAAGGGATAAGCTAGTGAGCAGCCCATTTCTTACTGCATTGTGTGAGTGGAGTTGAACTTATAGAATTGAAAATTAAATTATCAAGATTCAACACATGTTCCTACTTGTACCTAGCACATAATTTGTAATTGTAAAATTCATGTAAAGCCATATAATCTATCAAGTTAGGAATTGGAGATATGAAAAGTGAATACATAACAACCATCGAAGAGAAAAGAGTTATTCTCATTACTATTAGACTCATAAAATTCAAAGAGACCTAATATATTCAGAAACATAGCAGCTCACAAGTGAGCCTTCACCTAGAGACCGCCTCAGAGAGAACACATATGGATTGATCAGTATTCATCAATAATATATAGCTTTACATATGGATAGGAGAGTTAGAACTAACTCCTGGAAAGTAGGAACTAATTCCTAAACTAGGATGCATGCATAACTAATGAAATAGACTCTCTCTAATAATACATTCTCCATTAATTCCAACACTCCCCACTACAAACATCTCCTTAAATAATTCAAATTTATTTCTTCCAAAGGCTTAGAAGAATAGCATACGGCCGTTGGTCTCAATCTCAACTAGGCTTACAACGGTACAGAAAAAAACTTGAGAACCGAGCTTTCATTTTTATCTTTTTGCTAAAGAGTCCATGCTTGTTCATTTGTCGGTGAAGTTTCATCTTCACTTTTCCTGCCTTAAGATAGTGGTGGAACTTCTCCTTATTTTTTCTTTTTATGTGCCAAAGGTGGAGCACTTGAACTTTTAATCTCCTCTTTATTGATCTTGATTGTATGCTAACATTCTTTGTATTTAACGTTGGAAGTTCTTGGGACATATACTGTTGGGTGTGGAGCCTGATTATCTTGTTTATTTTGTATCACAACGTTGGACCCCTGTAACTTAATCGGGCAGAAACGCTATTCGTAATTAAATGTTGCTTGCGGGGTCCATGATGGAGGGGGGGGGCTACGACTTTTTGGAGCTCTCCCCTGGCGGGGGGTTTCGGGGGCAGCGCCCTCGAAGCTAAAAACATATGTAAAATTTCCTTGTAAAAGTATAGTAATTTCTAGTCAATCTGGGTCGTTCATTAGGCAAATGACCTGACGGTAGAAGTTATGTTTAGTTTAGGGTTTTTTTCCCTAGAAGGAAACCCCTTGCTTGTATGAGGGTATTGTATTGCGACTGTGTATTATATGTGTATTCTCAGAGTGAGAAACAGATAGGGATACTGTGAGAGAGAATAGAGGATATTACCGCAGATCTGCTCTAGGTTGCGTCTCTTCATTTTGCTAGATAATAGAAAGGAAGGACTGGTTGTTCGGGGTGGATGTAGCCCAAACTAGGTGAACCACGTATATCTGTGTCTCTCTGGTTTTATGTGTTTTTTGTGCTTGTATTTTCCGCATATTTTATGTGTTGCATTTCTTTGTAATATATAATTTTCTAACATATACTTTTACATAATGTTTTCAATCGCTTCTTCTTGGCTGCCAATATCTGCACTCTTAAAAAAAATATTAGGTTCATAAAGAGGACCATATTGGCTCTTTTCATCCTACTCCTTTAAGAGAACTTTCATTTCTTCATATTTCTCTTCAGGCATTGTTTGTTAATTTATGTCTTCAACCTCTTTAGTCAATTATGTTGATGCAAACATGTTGTCCTGCATTAAATTTGTATATGGAGATAGGATTTTCTTCTCACTAAATAACAACTCATCAATAAGATGCTTTTCATGCATTAGTTTGATTCACTCGTCATGAGATACATAGTTCTCATCAAATTTGACTTCATAGGCCTCTACATTAGGGAAGCATTCTTCATAAAAAAATTCAAATTCTACAACAATGGTTGATTCTTCACAATCACATGTTTTAATGTCAATTACAGGAACACATTCGTCATCCATCATTGCATCTTCAATGTTGCCATCTTCAGTTTCACAATCAATTATGAGACTAAAAGCACAACCATCATTTTCAAGGACAATCCTTTTATCATTTTTATCCTCATTCAAACTGTACTTCATTTCTAAAATATCCCACAATACTTTTGCACTCTGAATCTCACCATATGCATGTAGTATACTAAATAAGATGATTTCATCTAATGCAATTGTTATATGATGTAATGTCGATGCATTTGTACTCATATCATGGCTTGATTTAAGAAAATAATCTTCAACATAATTTAATAAATCTACCTTCCATAATATTGTTGTCATTTTAGCTGCCTATATTTCATAATTCATACCTGAAAAAGAGGGTTTATCTGGCATTAACCTCTTAATGATTTCATCAAATTCTAGATCTATCTCTTGATGCTTTCTCCTCATATGTTTCAGTTTTATTCGAGCCTATTTCAGTCTCCTTTTTTGACCCATTACTCTTCTCTTTATAAGGATTTGATTTCGTAGGTTCTTTACACGGTTGCTCCAATCAAAGCTCAAAGAAGCACTACACACTCACACTGATGCTCGGATCTTGTTGTGCTACGGTGGGTATCGTCACCATAGCACTCCAATCAAGCGCTCTTCAAGAATTCCAACAAAACTGCAATCTTTCTTAGATAACAACGAATCCTCTCATCCGCTATTGGGCACGAATAGTGGATGAAACCAAAGAATTCCTGCCACCTGCGTTGTTGATTTGAATGAAGTTAACGAAAAGTGCTCAATGTAAAAAAAGCAAAAATAACTACTTGGTTTCCTTCTATGCAACGATGGTTTCAACACACAGAAAAACAAGAAAGCTTCAACATTCTCTGCATGGCAAAGGCTCCTCTTCCTGATCAATGCTCCTCCTCACAAAAATACGCATCTCTGGCTGATGTCTAAATGTAGATACCTCACCTCTCCACACACACAGGCTGCTTCTTAACCATCCACACTGGCAGCTTTTCTAACAAAGATCTGCAACTTCAAAAATAGAGAAATGACTATTTGATTTAGAAGATCCCTTCTAGAAACACTCACTTAAACGCAAGCTCTTTGGAGTTTAATCTCTACACTACAAGGCCAACACACTTACAGTTATCCGGTAGAAGCCATCGAGCTATCTAGGGAAACCCACTATACTTAGGAAAATAGAACTAGCCACACGAAGGCCACAATATCACAGTCGATATCTAACACACCATGAAAAACAGTTTTACGTCAAAATGATGGTCACATTATCCAGGTGGATATTGGTGGCCACCCAACTATTCCATTTGGACCCCCACCATCGGTTCTTTTAGTTTTTCACTTTCAGCACAACTTACTATTTTTAGTAGTTTTTTGGGTCATGGACTTCTGGAGCCATTTTGAGGCCCTAAACGACGTTTTTTGCAAAAACCGGGAGCAACATGGAATTTTTTTCGATGTTGATTGTGAAATTTCTGAATATTACTTATGCATAAACCCTATTGTTAAATCTGGTTATACTTCTCCTACTTAATCAAGTTATTAATCTAAAATTTCTGCATTAACGTCAAAGTAAACACATTAATAGTCTACACAGATACAGATCTAAACTGAATATATGCACAATGACAAAGTGGCCCATGGGATTTTCTGGACAACTGTCCGAGAAAAAACCCAATGTGGGAAAACAGGTCTTTTGGCTGCTTGAGGTTTTATATTATTAAGTAGATTCTAAGTATAACAAATTTGCGCACCTTACTGGTTAACCCGAGAGAGAAATACAAAATTTACAGCAATAACTCTATTATGGAGACAGAAAATTGGATTGATTGACACCCTTAAATGGGATTTACATAACTCATCCCTTCAGTCTTCAGAAACCCCAGTGCTTCTCTAAAGCCCTCTACGTCAACTCTGCTAGCCTGCGTCAGCCCTTGCGTTGGTCACGAAGGGCCTACATCACCCCAGACTGGGTTACATTGCCCCTACACTACCCTGGTTGGCACTGTGTCAGTTCTGTTGACCTCCTGCTCCCTTTGCACTGCGATTTCGAGGCATGTGTATAACCTAAAGCACTTTGTGATACATAATAGTTGCTCCCTCTATGTTGCTTTGAATGCTACTTCTCTGCCTCTTGTTGACTCTTGGCTTGGGATCAGATCATCCCTCTCGCCAGTACTACCCCTCGCTACAGCCAAACACTCATGGAAATTCTTAGCAAACCACACCGTAGAATTCGAGCTTAGTCTCAGTGCTCTGCCACTATGTGTGTCCTCCAACTGACCCCAAACCTTTCCTTTATACTTTTCTCATTGGGAAACTAACGATCGTTATATAATATTGAATTGAAAGCTAAGATTAAAATAAAGATTGATCTGTGTGCCTTAGGTCATTTTCATCACATGTTTAATTTAATTAACTTTAATATTTTAATTTTCCTAAGTTGGACTTAGGGTCCTTAATTAAAAATATTAATTAATTAAATATCTCTTAAACACGATGGAATTTCTTAAATCCTTTTATGGGTCTTGCAGATCTCATGTACTCTAGTCCCCTCCAAACATTTTTGGAGCTAGAGCACTTCGATGCTACCCAAAAAACTAAAAAATCTCAACACTCCCTCTTAGTGAGGAATGTTCTCTAGCACAACACTTTACCCCAAATTTCTCCACCGATATTTGGTGTGGTTCTCTCTGCACTAATGTTTGGCTCTCGTTGCCCTTGATCACTACGTTGCTACTCGCTCTCCCCTACTACCGCCCATGACTTTTCCACCACCATTTCCACATATGTACCGCAACTCCCTCTCAATCTGCGCATCGTGTGCCAAACGTTGCACTACAACTCGCTGCTAAGAAAAGCAATCGAAAACTCCTACCCATATTTGACGAGATAAGCTCGGTTGGGCTACATCTCATCACCGAATCTCCATAAGCTCATCGCTTTGAGCTATCATTTGGAGTTTGTTGCACGATTATAGCTACGCACTCGCGTAAGTAGAACTCCTCTCGTGCCGAAGTCCCCCTATGTTGTTTTTTGTGTCGCGTTGTCTCTTGAAGCCTTTGCGCCATCTGCAGCTCTACTCTATGTAAACATGCTCGCTCTATGTTGTTGAAGTCACATCATCCCCTCCGCCATCTGCTCGCTAAATTGCAGCGCATTTGTACTCGTGCTTCTCCCTTCAACTTCTAGATCCGCCCTCGCTTCGTCTCGTGATTCTTTGCACCCATCGATCCACTCGTCCCCGCTATTGTCTTAAGGCTCCCATAGCACGTGATGTGATCCACGCAGTTGGGATACTCAAGAATCCCGCCATCACTCTGTAGCTGTTCTTCCATGTCGTCCCGCTTTCGTGGTTCATGAGTGCTCATGGCTACGTCATCTTAAGAGCCATTGTCCGCCACAATGACCTTGGAGCTAGAAGCTTCCATGTCCTTCTTCTTCTGTAATATTCCCAAATGGGAAAAGCGAGAATATAGAACAAAATGTCGTAATAGCGAGTGTAAAACATTACATAAAAACATGAGACCAATATGAATACCTTCCATTCATTATAATAGCAACATATATGTATAAAATAATGGGCCACAAACCATAATACAAGATAAAAGAAGCCTCCAATAAAGAAAATCCTCAATAAGAGGTGTTGCTACTATATCAAAAAATGCCGAATATCGCTACAACGTAGTTATAGAAAGCACTGCTACACCAAATGAGTACACAAAATATAATGGGTTGATATATGCCTCAAAAGATACAACAAATTTAGATCTAGGCTCTATACAACCTCCAATGAAGAACCCAAAAAGGGTTTTCGGGGAAATACACCACTATACAAGATGGGAATCAAAGCCCTAGGGTCTGAAGATTCACTACAACATATAAACTGGAAAGGTGTGGCTGATCTAATATGCCAATAATGTAGCCTCCTCCAATAGAATCTCCAGATGAAAGGTTGATCCATTCTCTAGGAAACCTCCTTCCCCAAATGGTGTATTGAAACCACCCTCGCAACTCCTCCCCCGAAAATAACGCAGTCCAAGACATAAACTTCGCTACGAGGGGAAAATCAATAAGTGGCTCGATGCCAAATGCTGAAATAAGTCTCAAGGGCCTTCCTCACCAACCTCCGATGGAAGGAAACCTTCCTCCACCGAAAAACAGATCATAAATCACCTCGGATCTAGTCTCCACTCGCTACAACTTGCAACTCAACACATCTCTCAACAGAAAACTCGCATTGTACCACAAGACTAAAGGTTGGCATGATGCATGAATGTGAAAATGTAGTGAAAAGCTCTTCCTAGAGGCCTCTCAAGGAAAGAGGTGAGATTCCCGACCCGAGAACACCTTATGCTAAATAACACTGCAATCTTAGCTAAACAATCAAGAAAGATATATGTCTAAACAAACCATATATCAAAGTATCATAAACCAAAACATAAACATGAATGAATATGGCTGCCATCCTCTTCCTTATATAAGTGATGAGCTTACTCACCCTAGGCCCCACTCATTTAAGACACTACTTCCATGCAAAGAGTCTCCAACTAAAACTTCTCTGTCTCATAATGAATGCCACTCCTCCATGACATCATTGTTGATTTGGTCAAATTTGAACCGACCAATGTGTTCCAGCCCCTTTTCACACATAAGGGTGCCCAATTAAGTTTCCAAGATGTCCTCCTTTCCTATTGGCATTGATTTTATTCATATTAAGTATAATTATGGATTTCCATATCCTCTTATTCATCAAACAAGAAAGAAAAAACCAAAAAATTAATATTCCAACTAGCTTATGGCTAATTGGGAATATTACAGCTCATCCCCCTCCCCAAATGTTGCATGTCCTTAAGAAAATGTAAAGGTGAGTGCTGAAACTCTTCTCCTCCACCATTGGTGACACCTCCATGTGATAATATTCCCTCATAAGCCAAGGTCTCCCAATCCATCCCTCCTTGAAATGCTCCTCCCAAGTTCTCATGAGATGCAAGTGACTCATCCCACATGGAAGCAAAAGATCCAATGTAGCAATCATGGTTTTCCCAAGGTTCTCCCTAAAACATGTAGCATAATGAACATGGAGAATCTCTCTCCCAAAGGGCACATCCAATCCTTCCATCCTTTCTCCATTCATTCCCATCATAAGAATAAGTACATCATTAATGTATGGGAGCAAAACTAAGTACATATAAATAGAAATATGAAAAAATGGAGGTGGGTCATAGTCCCACATGTGGAACCAACACAGTATATCTCTTGAATGCATTATATAATGATATGGTAATTGGTTCCCCCCACCACTTACTTGCTTCCATAGTTTTCTCACAAGTTTTGAAAAGGTGAGAAATGTTTGGTGCCTTTGGAGTGCACCCGAGTGGTAAATCACCCCCCTATATCCTCCGAGGGAGTGGCCATGTTCAACAATTTTTATGGCCCAAAGTTTTCCATGAAGTTTATATGGAATAATTCTCCTACTTGGAGAAATGACCCGCATATACATGGTAAAGGAGTGCAAATAACCATAAAATAAACATTATTCAATGTCCCGTACCATAATTTCTTCTCATAAAAATGGAGTGGTCTATAGATATATCCCCTCTCATTCCAAAAGAGGAAAGAGGTGGTTTTTAACTCCCCCCATAGAGTTATGTATCTCCTCCATCTCCACATGGTTCATGCATTTCCTCAAATGCTGATATATCTCCTCTTCAAAGCCTTCCCAAGTAAACCCCTCCATGATAGTGTGGTATGACCTCATGGAATAAGTATGGCTGAAGAGAAAATCCTCATGAGCTCTCTGTAGTAACTTCTCCTTGAGCTTGGAAGCTATTGATAAGAATATCCTACCATGATAGTAGATGACCTCATCTTTGATCTGAATTCTTGGTCATCAACTATCATGAAAGTGAAAAGATCCTTGGAATAATCCAAACGAACAACCGGGATTTCCAATATGGATCTATCCTCCAAAGTGACTGAGTGCTAATGATATATCATATAAAGCATCCGTGATATGATTTTCCTCCTCTTTGACATCTCCCATGCCAAAGTCACATGTTGGAGAGATTCTATCCTCCCCATGCTCGCTCCTTTATCGAGCACAAATTACGAAATGAGAGTGGGTAATGATGATGTTGGGAGAATGTCTCCCTCCTCCTTGAGTCTACCCAAGGCTCTTAGCATTGTACCATGACCTTTCCATGCTCCCTCTCCTCCTGGATCTATGACGGGGTGCAACATATTGTGAGATATCTCTCACCAAATCTAGATAAGGTGGCCTCCTTGGTGGTTTTCCATAAAACATTGATGTCTCATGGGTCAACCTCATATGCATAATGGAAGGGACTACTATGTCCTTGCTTCCACCGCACAAATCCAACTCTATTTTTTTGTGTGGAAGTTTCTTGATATTTGGGTACCACTCTCAATGATGCGAGAGTCCCTCTAATTGGAGCAATTTCTTCATCCTCACCTCCCGGTGGTGGTAGATCATCTCCTACTATTCCCAGCCGTTGTGACCCCCATGCTCGTTCTTATTCTTCTTCCTCCTCATCATCCGAGAAGACATCTATATAGTGTGCCTTTCTGTTGCACATCTATGTCTCGGGTGCCCATGATTCTTGGCATGTGAATAAAAGCTTCCTTCTCCTCAAGTCTCTTTGGAAATCATCACCAAGAGGTATTTTATTTTGGCTCTCTTTTGAGAAAGGAGCCTTCTCTTCTTTTCCATTTAATGGAAAAGATGGCTTTTGCTGAAATGTTTCCTTTGCTTTTGGCAAGGCATCTTGTAGGTCTCTAGCCCTTACAAAGGCATCTTGAAGGGTATTGGGCTTGCTAGACTTAACCAACCCATGAAGAGGTTATGCTAACCCATCAATAAACATATAGACCCTTCTTGCTATAGATAAATCAGGGAACCATAAAAAAAAGTTTTTAGAAATTCGTAAATGTAAGTTTCTAGATTACCTAATTGTTTGAGCTTTGCTAGCCCCCATGAAAGGTGTCTCTAGGGTCTCTCCTATCAAACCTCTCCACCAACCTCCTTGTGAAATCTAAATATCCAGATCACATTGGCATGACCCAATGTAGACAAGCCATGAAACCACCAATCATGTGCCTCAACCTTAAGGTGCTGGGCTACTGCTATCTTGATTTCCTCCATCTTTGGTACTTTCTTCACCCGGAAGTAGATGCCAAGCTTCTCTACCCATGATTTTGTAGTGCCTTAGATGACCCATCAAAGTTGGGTAAGAAAAATCTACCCATACTTCGGTGTAGATCATGATTCTGAATGAATCCTCCACCTCTATTGTGATGCTCGGGTCTCCTATTGTCCTTTATCTCATAGAATTATCGAAAACTCAAATGATACTTGAATATCTAAGATTGAGACTCATACTCCATGAAATAGTCTTCAAGATTTTCTGTTCTTGAAAGCCTTCATTTCCCACTGCTAAGAATGTAGGCATTTTACGAGCGTTGGGAAACTTCTTGTTGCTTCATTGGTTGATCACTCCGGTGATGTGAAATGTCGAAGCCTTCACCATGCAGAAATCATTTAGGGGAGTCCTTGTATCTATGCATCCTAATCTCCTTTATTTCTCTAGTAATTTCTTGCATAGTTCGAAGAAGAAGCTTTGGGTACTCCTCCTCCTCATCTTCTCCCGATAAAGGGGGTTTACCCTTGTCTTCTTTATCATCCGTATAATAAAAAATTTTGGTTTCTTCTTCGAGATACCTCTTCTCTCTATCCGTGACTAGTGATATCCTTCTTCTAATGACATATTGTCTTTCAAGATGCGAGAGGTTGAGCCAAGATTATGCTCGATACCACTCTAATATTCCCAAATGGGAAAAGCAGGGAATATAGAAAAAAATGTTGGAATAGCGAGCAGTAAAACATCACATAAAAACATGAGACCAATATGGAGACCTTCCATTCATTGTAACAACAACATATATGTATAAAATAATGGGACAAAAAGCCATAATACAAGATAGAACAAGCCTCCAATAAATAAAACCCTCAATAAGAGGTGTTGCTACTATATCAAAAATGCGGAAGAATGTTACAGTGTAGTTATAGAAGCACTGCTATAGAAAATTAGTAAAAAAAATATGATGGGCTGATATATGCCTAAAAAGATACAAAAAAATGTAGATCTAGACTCTATACAACCTCCAATGAAAAACCCAAAATGGGTTTTCGGGAAATACACCATTATACAAGATGGGAAAAAAAAGCCCTAGGGTCTGAAGATTCTACCGCAACATCTAAATTGGAAAGGTGTGGCTAATTTGATATGTCAAATAATGTAGCCTCCTCGAATAGACTCTCTAGATGAAAGGTTTATCCCTTCTCTAGGAAACCTCCTCCCCTAATGGTGTACTAAAACCACCTTGCAACTCCTCCCACGAAAATAACGGGTACCAAGATAGAAAGCGCACGGTAGGGGAAAATCAATAAGTGGCCTAATTCCAAATGTCGTAATAAGGCTCAAGGGCCTTCCTCACTCGAGCCTCCCAATGGAAGGAAACCTTCCTCCATTGAAAAAATAGATCAGAAATCACCCAAATCTAGTCTCCACTCGCCGCAACTTTCGCAAGCGAGCACATCTCTCAATAGAAACTACGCTGTACCATAAGACCGAAGCTTGGCTCGATGCATGAATGTGGAAATGTAGTGAAAATCTCTTCCTAGAGGCCTCTTGAGGAAAGAGGTGGGACTCCCGACCATGAACACCCTATGTTAAACAACACTGCAATCTTAGCTAAACAACTCAAGAAAGCTATATGTCTAAATAGACCATATATCAAAATATCATAAACCAAAACATAAACATGAATGAATATGGGTCGCCATCCTCTTTCTTATATAAGTGATGATATTACTAACCCTAAGCCCCACTCATTTAAGACATTACTTCCATGCAAAGAGTCTCCAACTAAAACTACACTGTCTCATAATGAATGCCACTCCTCCATGACAACGTTGTTGATTTGGTCAAAGTTGAACAGATCTATGTGTTCTAGCCCCTTTTCACACATAAGGGTGCTTAATTAAGCTACCAAGATGTCCTCCTTTCATATTGGAATTTATTTTATTCATATTAAGGATATTTATGGATCTCCATATCCTCTTATTCATAAAACAAGAAATCAAAAGAAAAAATTAATATTCCAACTAGCTCATGGCTAATTGGGAATATTACATCTTCTTAGGAAATTGCTAGTGAAATGTCCTAGTTCGTCACACTAGAAACACTTGATATTTGATATATCACACTTATTTCTCCCGTGCTGCCTCTTTGATGCCAAGGCCACATCTTCCTCTTCTTCCTTCTTTAATTTTCTTGACTCGGTGATGAACTATCTCTTGGTGATCCGATGGATTTCTTCTTGTCGGAGGATTGATCACATGTTGTTCTAGTTGGGAAGGTCCACTCTACCCAAGATACTTTGGAAAAAAATTTTCCCGATCCTTCTGTGACAACATCTAAAGCCATCCTCAACATAACATTTTCCTCCACCTTCACCCCCCATGCCATTCGGTTGATCCCAGATTGCTTGAAGTCTAGACGGAAAAGGCTCAATCTCCTCCCCCTTGGTCATCATGAATAACCTCAACTGGTTCTCCAGAAGCATCTTCCTCTGACGGATTTTCCTTCATATAGTGTGGTCGAGCCACCCACATCTCATGGGTCATCTTCTTATTGTCTATGTGTGTAAACACATGATCTTTGACCCCATCAATTATGAAGCGCTTGGCATGCGCCACTCCTTCTTCATGCTTCGCTAAGAGATCCACATCGGTTGGCATGGCCGGGACTTTCTCTACATGCTCCCTTAGGCTGTATTGTTACACAATAATTTGTCACTATACCTACTCGTCCCTAATCCTAGATACCCTTAACGAGTGACCCCCTATGCATGTTTTCCATCATGAAAATATGCCTTCAAGTCCTCCTAAACACGATGAACAAAATCTCTCTTGGCCATTCCCCGAAACAACTCCTTGTAAACCTAGTTATCCGGAGCGAGTGCACTCTCTCCATGTATTACTCGCATCGATGGCCTCTTTTTGGTCTAGGGATGTGTCTATCGGCGCTAGAATGAAGGTAATAGCCACGTTGATCCCCTTCTAGGATTTTAAAAAAAAATGGAAGTGAAGTTTCAAGATCCGGAAGCTTCGTGGCGGAGACCTGGTTGTTTGTTCTGAGGGATAGAGTCAAGTTCCTCCCTTTGGCCTCTTTGTTCCTACAAAAGTGGAACCACCCAAAGGGATAACCCATTACCCCACCTAAAGTGGATCCATGCCCCCTCCTCCTTTTGCTATATAATGGGCAATCTCCCATAGCTCCGCTAGTTAGAACACCGATAATAGAATAATAGAGAGACCTTTTAAGACATTGAACGAGAGTTGAGACCTTATGCCCTTATATCAAGTCGAAGAAGCGATTTGGAGACGTGCCTGGATCAAGACCCTTCGAAGGAGAGTCTGCGACATCAAGGCGCAAGTTGTAACTCCCCTTCTTTATCTTAATATAATACGATTGGTTCGTGCTTTCCATTTTTTGTCTTAATATGTGATTGAATTCTTAGTTTTCCTCGATCAACTCAAGTAGGTTGTATATGCATTATATATTTTATGCTTTCACGTTTTCTCTCATTTCGATCCTTTATGCAGGGTGACCAAGCTTACCCAGTAGTGGCAAAGATCCGACCAAAGAACCCGAAGGACCAAGGGACTCAAGCGGGAATTAGCATCAAATTGAGTTAAGTCATCTATTCAAAATCAACACACATTTGCAATCTAGGAAAGTAGGTTTTGATTGTTACTTGTTGTTAATAGACCCACTCTAGGGCTAGAGGGATCATTTCTATCCGCGGAGAGGATTTTCCTACACAACACATATGCCTCCATGACTACCGGGATTCGGCCTTCCCGGATTAGAAATTTGGATAAGTCGTCCAACATATCTTTCGATCACGTAGTCCAGGGTGAGGAGCCATCCAGCTCGACAAATATGTCGAACGAATCCTCCCCTCTATGCAGAGACTCGGATCTAGGGTCCTTGGAAATAAAGGAGCCCTCTTCTTCCTCGACAAACCCGACTTCCCTCTCTTGAAAGTCTACTAAAACAAAATGAATCATATCTCCTTGATCCTCTAACCCATCCGCAAATTTCTTTAGTTGTAAATCCTCCGAGAAGTTGTTCTCCTCCCGCTCTTTGTCAACTAGCTCGAGTTAAATTATGAACCGACGGGCAATTTTAACCCCCACCGTAAACTATTGAAGCTCGCGACATTACTTCGCCACTCGAGATCAGCCACAGCTTTCGTGATTGCGTCACCCCTGGCTTGCCTCTGCGTGAGAAAAAAGTCCCAAAACAACCTCTATGCGGTAAGTATGTGGGACTACGTAGAGACCATGTGGATATTGTGTCACTCGCCCTCTCGCATGGCTCTACTCCCTTCTACCGCTACACTATCCTTTCTGTTTTGGCTTTCGCGTGTTGTGGTCTGCTTTCTTTATTACTTTCTGCAAATGAAGGATTCTTGAGTCTTCTTCGTTTGGTGATTCAAACTAGATCCGCAACCCCTTTGATACCATGTGAAATTTCTAAATATTACTTATGCATAAACCGTACTATTAAATCAGGTTATACTTCTCCTACTTAATCAGGGTTATTAATCTAAAATTTCAGCATTAACATCGAAGTAAACACATTAATAGTCTACACGAGATATAGATCTAAATTGAATACATGCACAATGACAAGGTAACACACAAGATTTTCTAGAAAAGTGTTCCCGATGTGGGAAAACGGTCGTCCGAATCACTGGAGGGTTTATATTCTTAATTATATTCTAAGTACAAAAAAATATGGGCACCTTATCGGTTATTCGACAGAGAAATACAAACCCTCGAAGAATACCTCTTGTTCCGGAGATAGAAAAAACGGGACGATTCACACCCTCAAATGGGATTTCGAGAACTCAACCCTTTTTAGTCTTCATAAACCCCATCACTACTCTAAAGCCCTCTGCGTTAGCTCTGCTAGCCCATGTTAGCCCCTAAGATGCTCGGGAAGGGCATGCGTCACCACATCTCGGGTTACACTGCCCTAGTTGGGCTCGCATCGGCCCCTATTGGCTTCTGTTGCATACGCACCGCCTCTTTCTAGGCATGCGTAGCACCTGACGCCTTCTACGCTACACAAATTCTATGTAGCCTCTTGCTCCCTCTCCAATTCTCTAAACGTCGCTTCTCTACCTCTTGTCGACTCTTGGCTTGGGATCAAATCATCCCTCTCTCCAATACTACTCCCTCGCTACGGCTGAAATGCTTTTGCAAATTCTTAGCAAACCACACCCTAGAATTCCAACTTAGTCTCGAGTGCTGTCGCTACGGTGTGTGTCCTCCAATTGACCCTCAAGCCTTTCCTTTATATTTTTCTCATTGGGAAACCAATGTCCATGATCTAATATTTAATTGATGGCTAAGATTTAAAGAAATATTGATTCGTGTGACTTAAGTCATTTTCATCACATGTTTAATTTAATAAACTTTCATCTTTTAATTTCCTAAGTTAGACTTAAGTTCCTTAACTAAAATTATCAATTAATTAAATATATTTTTAAAAATGATGGGATTTCATAAATCCCTTTACGGGTCTTGGAGATCTCATGTACTCTAGTCCCTCCACAAAGTTTTGGAGCTAGAGCAAATCCGATGCTACCCCAACACTCAAAAAATGTCAACAATTCTCACGTAAAAAAATGTAGTCCTCGGATAGATGTTTCTAACAAGGTATTGAGCGTATCAAATAGAGATCATATGCCAAAGTACATCCCCCGGGAATATTGATGTACCAATTTACCCAAATGGGGCCAATAGTTTTGGCGCTACATCTCCTAGGGTTAGGTTTATAGATGTTTAGGGTTTTCCATTATTTCTCAACAATAAATAGGCCTTCGAGCCTCATTATAACATATTTCATAGGCTTGTAGCTGCCACTTATCCTCTCATAGATAAGCTACCGAGTGCCCTAGCTAGTATATTTCCATTATGTCTATAAGCATATTTCGATTATTTGATATTAATGAAATGCGGTTTTATTTCTATTCCATCTCCGTGTTTATGTGTATTTCTATATATTATTGTGTTCTGCATAAATTCGGATCGGTGGTATCACAAAAGTTTGCTCTTTCTTTGTTTTTTCTTTGCACGTCCCCAATTAGGTCAAGTTATAAGGAGTTAGGGCTTGATCCGGTTGAACCCTTCAAAGATTAGCCTCGCAAACTCCGATGACCTCCCATGGAAAAAAGAAAAGAGAGACGAGGGAGCATGATATCCTATCAAAATATTGCTCGAGGAGGCCCTTGAGAAACATAGGAATGCGATGATAGATAAATTTCCTAGATCCTTCAATGGATACCCACCGCAAGAGCACATCTACATCCAACAACCACTCACTGTGACCGCCTCTCCTTTGTAGGTACATTTCAACTTTGACATTCCTGTATTTGAAGGAAAAAATAGACAAAGACAATGTAGATAGATGTTTTAATTTGCTAGAAGGGTATTTCTCGATCCATGATTTCTACGGCGAGAAAATATTATTTTTTCACTCCTCAAAGTCGCCCCCATGTAAAATACTAGTGGGAAAACCCTACTGTGAGCAAAAGGACAGGGGAGGGAACCCTCTCTGTTCTTGGTCGCACCTGACTTGGAATTCATTCAAAGATGGCATCAAGGAAGAATATTATCCCGTGGGGAGATATGAGGACAAGTACATCTAGTGGACATGTGGTAACAAAGGGATCAAGATGTGCACCAACTTATGAATATGTTCCATACCTTGCACACAAAGTTGGGTATTAAATATTGAGAGAAACATTTCATGCTCAAGTACCATAGTTGTTTGTGCAGATACATTCGGGAGGAAATTAGAGTTCCTCGACATTACCTCGCTTGGCATGACACATCATTCGACGCTAAGATCAAGCAAAAATTTAAGTGAAGAAGCAAGACTTTGGATCAGGGAATACGAAGCTAGGGAAATGCATCCCTCGAACTAAAGAAAAAAGGGAAAATCCAAAGCGAGGTGACTAAGAATAACACCATAAATCCAAATAAGGACACAAAGAATTTCATAACAACCCCACTTACGACACAAACGAGTGTCGGTCAAACGGTCATTGTTGGTCAAACTAAAGGAACTCGAATCGAGATGCATTTTTTTGATCTGAGTCGAGAAACAAACAAGGGAAATGACAAAGGGAAGTAGATCATTGATGCATATCCCGTTGCCATTGTTTCCACCACCAAGCTCCGGAGAGAGGATCTCGAGGATCCAAAGAAGGGAGGGAGCGCCTCTTCCATTCTCATATGTGGGTGAAGAGTTATCCATTACAATTGCTTGTCGGTCGCGAAGCCAAAAAAAACCTGATTTCAACATATGTCATGAAGCGGCTTGACCTATTGACCATAGTACACTCTGCAGATGTATACCATTGGGTGGCTTCACCAAGGAATAAATCTCCACTCATCGACAGTGCCACCTTCCATATGGTATCAAGACATTCACGGATGAGGTATTGTGTGATGTTTCTCCTCTTGATGTGTTTGATGTATTATTGGGAAAACCATGCTTGTGGAAGCGACATGTTGTGTATGAGTCTATGCCTCATTCTATTGGTATTAATTTGGGAAATAAATTGTACGGGATACCGAAGGTAGTATCGCCTCCTTCCATCTCTTTGACTACTACAAAACAACGCAATAAGCTTGTTTCCCAAACTAGGATATCTATTTTCATTACAATTTTCCCATAAGGAAAGAAGAATATTGTGGCCACAACCTCGAAATAGGGCTCCCCCGCACAACAACGAGTAGATGGACAAAGTCGTGGAGGAATACGAGTATATTTTCTCCTCACCCACACTCCAAGCACTCCATTGATATGACCCCTAGCGCGCCATCGCCTCATCATGTCGCCATACCTCATGCGGCCACACAAACATAATCCACACATATACTATTTGAGGTCTGATATAGAAAACAAATTTATTGAACACATCCAACATGTCCGCCAACATGTCCATGACATCTTTGACAAATCCAATACCAATTTCATTATAAATTAACTCATCTTATGGAGGAACTCAACAAAATGGGGACCATTGCTTCCTAAGGGGGAGGAATGATCTATCTAGATATTGGTCGCCACCCAACTATTCCATTTGGACCCCCACCATCGGTTCTTTCATTTTTTCAGTTTCAACGACTTACTATTTTTTAGTAGTTTTTCGAGTCTGAATTTTCGGAGCCATTTTGAGGCCTTAAACGACATTTTTGGGGAAAAGCTGAGAGAAACATGCAAGTTCCTTCAATTTTTTTCACGTCAAAAGTTGTATTCCTTGGATAGATATCTCTAAAAAGGTATTGAGCATGTCAAATAGATATCATATTCCAAAGTTACGTCCCCCGAGAAGATTGATGAACCAATTTACCCAAACGGTCCCCAAAGTTTTGGCGCTTCATCTCCTAGGGTTAGGTTTTTTGGATGTTTAGGGTTTTCCATTGTTTCTCAACAATAAATAGGCCTTCTAGCCTCATTGTAACACAATTCATAGGCTTGTAGCCGCCACATCTCTTCTCGAGATAAGCTACCAACACCCTAGCTAGTCTATTTCCATTATGTTTGTAAGCATATTTTTGTTATTTGATATTAATGAAATGAAGTTTTATTTCCATTGCATTTCTATGTTTATGTGTATTTTTGTATATTATTGTGTTCTCGCATAAATTGGGATCATCATGACAACCCTTTAAAAACGTTTGGAAAATACTTAACTATGATGAAACAACGCTTGACATCGATGATGAATTAGAGCCTTTCTTCACGAATATGCCAACAAGCCATGTAGTTACACCTCCACACTAGGTGATGCATCACTTAGGGACCTCTCCAAACAAAAAAATCAACTAGCACGAAACCTCCTTTCTCAAATCCTCTCACCCCAACTTACAACTCCTCAATAGAGGCACTAGGAGGCACATGGTCCCTATAGCCACGTTCTTAACACAAAGAGTTGAAGATCCATTATGGTGGGAAGGTCACAAATCATGACCTCCGACGACTTGAGAAAAAAAAAGATTTGTTGTGGCTCCTCCCCACATTTGCCTCTTTTTTTTATTGAACCTCCAAAAGGTCTCCATAGTCGATCAACACCAAAACCGATCAATACCATGATTGATCCACTATGACAAGGAAGAGGATCCATATCAATGCTTCCCCACAATCGATCAACACCACAATCCATGAACTCAATCTCTCTACTTCTCCTCACCACAAGATCACAACAGATCATGATCCTTTGCTCGGCTTCAGCTACGAGTTGAAAAAATTAGATCCTATATCTTAGATCAGGTCGGTCCACCTATGCCAACTCGGCCCTCCTCATGGAGCTAGTACAGTTGAGTCTGCCACGCGGCTATTGACACTTGTTATGTAGTCACCTGTCTCCCAACATAGCGAGCTTACAAACATCTCGACTTACGGGCAGCGGTAGCACTATAGGAGGCTCGACTCATCGTCTCCATTACCCGCGGGAAAGTGTCTCCAAACGAGGGTGTTGCGAGAAACGTGGCTCGATTCACCCATAGACATCAACCACCACACTAAGCTACCTCAATATAGTAGTATATCCACAACAATCGGAGGAAGGCGGGGGTTCCAGCCTCTCTCAGCATGCAATCCTTCAACACGTCTGGGTTTGTTTCTTCCACCCAGCAGACAAATGGAATCGAATTGGCTATGCCATAACAAAAAAGATGCAAATTCACCACGATCTACAACACAAAGAAATGTTGGTGGAGACTCCACAATGATAAAATACCACGAGTAGTGACTCCATAGCACTAGAAATAGAGTGGCAGCGATGTTGTGGGTAGCCAATGACAGAACATTGAACGAGTGAAAGGAATGAAACTACATGAGAAGCATAAAACACCCTCTCAATCGCACGAGAAGCTCCTCACTTTCAAGGACACAAACCTCACTTAACCTATGACACACACGCCTTTGATATCAAGCTCTAATACCATGATAAAAATTCTAAGAAACCTAATATCTTTAGAAGCTTAGTAGCTCAAAGGTGAGCCTTCACTTGAAGACCATCTTAGAGAGAACACTCTACATTGATCATTATTCATCAAAATTATATAGGTTTACATATGGATAGGAGAGTTAGATCTATCTCCAGAAACTAGGAACTAATTCCTAAACTAGGATACATGCACAACTAATGAAACATACTCTCTCCGATAATACATTGTCCATTAATTCCAACATACAGTAGAAAGAAGGATCTGTGTTTTTGATCACAACCTATAAAAGGAAGCAACTACAAAGTGAAGCCACCACAAGTAACTCAATCATTTATTTTAAAGAGAATTGTTCGAGTGATTGGTCTTAAAGATTGTTGGTATTTTATGTTGTTCTTCCCCAAGATGTGAAATACTTTGATAGTTCATATTTAAATGAACAAAATAAATAAGAGGAAAGAATTATATAGATTGAAAATCTAAGGTGCATACCTCAATGGAAGGACACAATGCCTATTTAGTTGCACGTGGAAGTCAAGCTAAGCTAATAACCTTAGTAGCCTCAATTCAATATTGGAAGAAAAGAGGAAACAAGGCAAGATTCTCTTAATAATGTTTGTAAATGATAACATTATTCCTCATATGAGTAAAAAAATTCTCAAGAAACATGGAAGGTACTTAAAGGTTTGTATGAGAAAACAAATACAAATTGGGTATTTTTTTTCAAGATAATATTCTCTCAATACAAGAAAATGAAAAAAAGTAATAACTTCATATTTAGAATTAAAGCACTAAACAATAAATTGGGTTATATAAATGAGAAGATATAAAATATTGATTCGGGTATTGTTACCTTAAAATGGCATGTTAGATGGATATGAGATATTTATTATTGTTCTTGTAGCAAGAGAGCTCGATGCACCTTCATTTGATCATTTTACATGTATCCTATTGAAAAAAAAGGAATGGAGGAAGAATATTAACAAAAAGTGTAACACCCCTTATCTAACTAACTATAACAATCATCACAATGACTTTAAAATACATTTTTTTTTAAATTTAATTAAACATTACTCTGTAATAATTGTAACAAGGTAACATCAACATGGTGCTTTAATAAAACAATTATGGCATTATTTATCTAAATTAACAATGGATTGAGATTAATGTACAAAATATAAAAATCATAGGTATGTTAAATGATCATTATTCAAAAATCACATTATATATGGTTAGAAATACGATATTGGGAAAGACTTTTTGGAGTGTCTGACATATTGTGTGTTGTAGTTTATCAATTTTTT